>VZQC01013272.1:1663956-1710413 GCA_009823505.1 Rhizomys pruinosus | reverse complement strand
CGGGGCTGGAGAGATGACCTAGCGGTTAAGAGCGCCGACCGCTCTTACAGAGGACCCGGGTTCGATCCCCAGCACCCACATGGCAGCTGAGAACCGTCTGAAACTCCAATTCCAGGAGAACTCCAGTTCCAGGGGAGTCCGAGACCCTCTTCTGAACTCCGCGGCGTTGCACGACACGGGTGCACAGACTTGCATGCAGACAGTACATTCATACACATACAGAAATAAATAAAATTAATAAAAAAAATTAAAAAAAAAACAAAATCTACATCTTAACAAAGGAGATAAACAAATTTTAAAGGCTTTAGGGTATATATAAAAAGATAGGTAAAATTTGAATCCAATAAATAGTACAAATGACAAATTAATCTAGTGAACAGCATGGGCTCTGAAATCACTATGGGATTAGACAGTAGCATGATCTCCTTACTGGAAGTTGTCACCACTGTGGAGATTGTTGGCGCGGAGTAAGCCATACAGAGTCACATGTGTGTTATCTGATGAAATGCTCAGGTCATGCTCCTTTCCTTCCCTGATCATTGTACGCTTAAGAAGACTAGAACATTTCAAAGCCAATTCCAAAGCATCCATCCAGCACCTTCCTGGAAGAACACGTTTATAAGCAGGAAAAGTAATGAAACTAGCATTATTTAGTTTAATCACGTTACCTTTAAACATAGTTTCTTTGAGAAGAAGTTAATTTTATTAATTAAAATTAATTTGGCTAGGATTTTAATAAAAATCTTTGTTTCATAAGTGCTTTTTACATAAAACGCATTTAAAAATCACAGATAAAAATATATAGCATGTACTATGCAAGCACATCTGATCTAAAAGAAATAAACCAGCCAGGCGTGGTGGCGCATGGCTTTAATCCCAGCACTTGGGAAGCAGAGGCAGGTGGATCTCTTTGAGTTCAAAGCCAGCCTGGTTTACATAGTAAGTTCCAGGACAGCTGGAGCTACAGAGAGACCCTGTCTCAGAAAGATAAAAAAAAACAACAACAACAACAACAACAAAAAAAAACAAAAACAAAAATAAACAAAAAACCCCAAAACCTTATCTTACAAACCTTAGAACATTTACATGTAGCCTAACTTGAAGGTATCAAGCAAAGGACATAAAATATACCAAAGGGAATATGTTTCTACTGTAAAGACACTAACTGAAATACTGTTTTATTGCTGACAAGAGGTCTATCCCCAGGCTTAGTGCCCAATTTTCTACTTACATGTATGAAAAAAAGTGCATAACTAGCTTGTAACATTTCACACAGGCAACAATACATTTTGCTCACATTCTTTCTCTATCTGCTCCCTCTCTATTCACTTCCTCTTCCTAATATTTTCTTTTACTTTCATGTTCTCTATTTTTTACTTCCATGTTCCGTTCTTTATTTTCTAGAGTTCACATATGAGAGAAGGCATAATAATAGTAATCTTTCTAAGAATTTAACAAAGAAAAAGTTAATACAGGAAAATGTCTTTATTACCATTAACTGCCAAACTTGTCAACAACAATTTACAACAACAATTTACAAGTATATTAGCAGAAACCTGTAATACTACAACTTACAACTACTTTAGCAGAATCATGTTACCCTGTGTATATACCTATATATACACATATACATATATATTTAAATACTCTTAAAATTCATATATGTTTCAAGATCTGAGAGAAATATCAGCCATAAAAAGCATTTCTATATTAAAAACTCATGCCTTGGGGCTGGAAAGATGGCTCAGCAGTTAAGAGCACTGGCTGCTCCTGCAAAAGACCTGGTTTCATACAAGCAATACACTCATACACATAAAATAAAAATAAATATCTTTTTACAAAAATCTTATGCTTATATTTTTTGGTTTTTTAGTATTATAAAAGTCATCTTAGGAAAGTTGTAAGATTCCATATATCAAGCTAATATAACTGTTAAATATGAAAGTAAAAAAGAAATCCATTACTAATTATAAAGGTTTATTTATTTTTATTGTATGTATATGTATTTTGCTTGCATTTAACTGCACCAGTAACATGCAATGCCCACAGAGGCCAGAAGAGTGCATCGGGGCCCCTGGAGCTGGTGATCCAGACAGTTAGTCGCCATGTGAGTGCTGTGAACTGAACCCAGGTTTTCTACAAGAGCACCCAATACTCAACTCCTGAGCCATCTCTTTAGTCCCTAATTATAAAGGTTTTAAGTTACCTTGCTTTTATATAAATGAGTTTTGCTCTTGCTGTATTATTTGCTTCATGAATTATCTAGTTACTGTGTGTGGACTGAAGTAGTTTGTATTTTCTTATAAAATAAAAACTTCTCAGAATATATGTCTCACAAATTTTATTATATAACAACTTACAGATAGAATATTTCTCTAAAAATGGTAATATCTAACGAACTACTACTACAAAAAAAATAAATAAAAAATGCTAATGTGTCAATGGAGGATGAGAGGACACCTGAGTGTTAATATAATGCCCAGTTATCTGCCTTCTTATATATCAGAGTTCTTGGTTTGGCCTACCAAGCTAAGTGTTCTCTAAACAGTCTGTGATTACAGTATTTTGCTGCAAGCATCATCCTAAAACCGATTTCCTCCAAGGTTAACACAAAGTGATACATAAAAATAAAACCTTAAAAATGAAAGTCCATCCATCGAAACCCACTTACCATCTGACTCTGAAGTAGCTCGGATAATCAGATAACTGCTAGGTAAAGGCTGAGTTATGGACCCAACTGCCTCACCCTTTGGACCCTTAATAACAAATAATACAGAATAAATATTATTATATCTCAGAATGTTACATGTGATTATCTGTATTATATGTGGATTATATCAGGAACAAATTATAATTTAAAAGCAAATAAATTTAATTTCATTCTTCTTGAGAATGTCAAAAAATTAGATTTTCTTTCTCAAACATGCCTCCATAATAGAAAACCAAACATGATGATGATATCAATCATCACTTAAATATTATCTCTACATATTGATCACATTAATAAAACCTAATAATTAACATACTAACAATTTTATAGGTTTTCTAGATGAGAAATATTATATTCCTAGAAATCTGAATAACACTGTTAGAAATAGAACTATAACTAAGCCGGGCATGGTGGCGCACGCCTTTAATCCTAGCACTTGGGAGGCAGAGGCAGGCGGATCTTTGTGAGTTCAAGGCCAGCTTGGTCTACAAAGTGAGTTCCAGGACAGCTGGGGCTACAGGGAGACCCTGTCTCGAAAAGACCAAAAAAAAAATAATAAAATAATATAAATAAATAAATAAATAAATAAATAGAACTATAACTAAATAAAGGGACATGAATTTTGACTTAGTCTAGGGGAATAACGTCCATGTTTGCTTTTAAAGACCAATGGCAAAATGTCTTTTTCAGAAACAGGAAAGTTCTGTTGTTGTCTGCAGTTCTTTATTTTAAAAATATACAAATCACAATATCAACAAGTAATTAGTATCACCAAGGCTAAATTTAATCAGACACACTTTTTATTGGGATAGGATAGAATAATAAGCACTGAATTTATAGACAAGTTTGATATGCAAGCATAATTTTAAAAGTTGTTTGGGAGGGAGAGGCAGGCAGATCTCTTTGAGTTCAAGGCCAGCCTCATCTACATAGCAAGTTCCAGGCCAGCTGGGGCTTTAGGGAAGAACTTGTCTCGAAATAAATAAATAAATAAATAAATAAATAAATAAATAAATAAATAAATAAATCCATCCCTTGTTAGAGTAAGCTCTTTGGGGTTCAATCTTTTATCTGTATCATAAGAGGAAACTGTGTCCTCATAGGTATAGGTATGAGGGCTAAATAACAGATTTGAGGCAACATATCAGATGACCTATGAGCTAAGTTCCTTGATCTGTGGAAAGAACTGACATGTTGCTCATATATTTAAGAAAACCTAAAAATTACCATATTAACATTATTAAAATTTAACAGAATTTTCATTTCATAGGCATTACTAAGTGAGAAATACATTTCTAGAAGTCTAAATAAAGTAGCTGGGCATTTAACTCTAACTCACTAGAAATGAATTTCAGAATAGAACCAGTTCTGTATCTTAAATTTATTCCATAGTGATTCTAGAATACTGAAATAAAGATAAAAAGTCCAAGTCATTTCCTAGGTATATAATGACTGCCTAATTAAAGTTGGTCTTTTTTCTGTGTGTTTATCCATTCATCCTACTTTTAGATCTAGTGTGCTAGGTGGTTTTTCTTAAAAGAGGAGGAATTCTAAACTCTTTATTCAAGGGGGAACTGATCTTAGAAACTAAAGGAATAATCTCTTTGTAAAAACAAACTAGACTGAATGATTTAATTAGTATAAATTACATGAATGCAGTATGTAAAATTCCTTCATCATTAATCACATAAAAGTTTTGTTTTCCTGCTTATTTCTGTTCTTAAAGCATACAAATGACCACATCAATGCTTTTAAATAAAAAATGGAGAGTTCTCTCCTTAAAGAAAGGTACCTCTTTTAAGAGTAAGACCTGCTCTGTTTCTAAGTATTCCCATCATTGCAGGGAAGCACAAAAAGCAATGACAGCTTCTATTTTAGGCAGTTTTAAACCCTTCTGATGAAGAATAAAGATAAAGCCAACACCACACAAAGTTACAAAGAAGAATTAGTAATCACAAATTATAAAAAGAAAACTTTAATGACAATAGAGATAAGCATTTGGCAAATTTTCAGGAAAAATTAAACAAGTTAGATTTTAAAGATAAAAAGGCCTTTTGGTCCATATTTCACTGTGGATCGAGACAGAAAGGGGAATAAAAGACAGAAGCAAATTTATGAGTCCTGGCTGAGGACAGAAGCCATTTGAATGACTTGCCTCAATTCCCCCTCTTTTTTTTTTTTACCTTTTACCTCAACAAGTACTTACATACCTTCACGGCCCAAATAGACTGCTCCAAAGGATGGAAAAGCTTGAAACAAAACCCATCCTTCTTTGATGGACGCTCAATGATTTCACAAGCATTCAGAAGGACTGTTCCAACCCACTGACCATTTTTCTGTGTTTTATAGATCAGAAGCACTCCAGGTTTCAACACACACCACAACTTAGTCCAACTTTTTAGGGTACCACGAATCTATGGAAAGAAATTTATTTTAAAGATTGTATGCTTCTTTTTTTCTGGTCTACAGGATATGCTGAATAATGACAAATAGGATGTTTTCACCTGAGGTTCATACTGCATGTACATTCTAGACTGAATAGCTCTTTAAAGGGCCACACACAAACAAATGTTAAACACAGTCCTCCTACTTTGAAGAAACTTAAATTTTATTGTTTTAGCTGAATAGTAGGCCATATATGAAGTAAAACAGATTTTCTAACCTCCATGACCAAGGCAGGGGTCATGAAAATAAACTTCCATAGGAATAGTATAGAAATAGCAGAAATTATTCCATAGTCGAAATGATTTTTCTTGTAGCAGTTGTTAGCAGCTTTAAATTTATTTATGTAAATAAAGTATGATTTCTGCCCTAACTTTCTCGCCTTCCTGTTATATCAACAGTGCTGAAAACAGTTCTAGCCACCATTTTCTAAATATTCGATAAATAATGGGATAAAGAAAGAACCTCTTTCTAGTCCCTGAAATTGCCTTTACTAAATTAAACTTTTAAGCGTAAGTACATAACTATTTTTAAATAATATGCTCTTCGGCCAGGCATGGTGGCGCACGCCTTTAATCCTAGCACTTGGGAGGCAGAGGCAGGCGGATCTTTGTGAGTTCAAGGCCAGCCTGGTCTACGGAGTGAGTTCCAGGACAGCTGGGGCTACAGAGAGACCCTATCTCAAAAAGACAACAACAACAAAAATGCTTTTCATTCTAAGGTCTAATGCTATGTTAATAATATGCTCTTCATTCTAAGGTCTAATGCTATGTTAATAACTCCATAAAGTTTCTTATTTATTTATTTTAATTTTTGGTCTTTTCGAGACAGGGTCTCCCTGTAGCCCCAGCTGTCCTGGAACTCACTCTGTAGACCAGACTGGCCTTGAACTCACAAAGATCTGCCTGTCTCTGCCTCCCAAGTGCTAGGATTAAAGGCGTGCACCACCACGCCCGGCTTTTTCTCTTTCTACTTCTGCTATCTATTAAAACTATTGCTGGCTGGTCTCCCTGCTCTGTGGTGGGAAGAGGGGTGGATGGGTATTCACCACTGAGAAGCCTGCCTTCCCCCTCCCCACAGGAAAAAAAAAAAAAAAACTATTGCTAGGCAAAAGTGCTGAACAGTATAGTAATATTGCAGTCCAATTAAAAAAGGAATTTCCAGGCTGGAGAGATGGCCTAGTGGTTAAGAATACTGACTGCTCTTGCAGAGGACCGGGGTTCGATCCCCAGCACCCACATGGCGCTGAGAACTGTCTTTAATTCCAGTTCCAGGGGAATCCGACACCCTCTTTTGACCACCGCTGCATTGCGCGACACGGGTGCATAAACCTACATGCAGACAGTACACTCATACACACAAAAAATAAAAAAAATAGGAACTTCCCTCATTTTTATTTACTGTAAAATATGTTTCCTCGATGCATTTATATGAATTGTAGACTCCCTAAGCATCAAAATAGGCAGAACTACAGTAATCCTAAACTATAAAAAGGAGACTGACACCTAAAATGAAATACAGAGAGAGAATCAAAAGGGTTAATATTCTTGATCCTGGATATGTAACAATAAAGAGAGGGCCAACTGTTAGAAAGGAAGGTAAAGTTTAAAAGGCCAGCCACTGAGCCTGGTAGCATAGTGTACACCTGTAATCCCAGCACTCGAGATGGTGAAGCAGCAGGATTGCCTCCTGTTCAGGACCAGCTAGGGCTACACAGCAATACTTTGTTTCAAAAATCAGGGGTGGAGGTGGGGCACTGAAGTGGCATCTGGAGCGAGCATGTTTTATAGTAAAGACAAAATAGGATAGAATTTATTTTCAGCACAAGACTGAAGAAAACTCTAGTATTACCTGAACTATGTGCACTCATCATTAAGACTCTCAGTGCAGTGGAAGAATTTTCTGACTTATCTCTAGGGAACATCTTACCAACTGTGGTGAGTGTCAGGTCTCAAAGCTTCCTGGAATTACAAACTTACTCTTAAAGTTAAAAGTAATTTAAAGATTTATATAGTTATTCCTCAGCTAAGTATAAGAGAGAAGCCGCGTGTGGTGGCGCTTGCCTTTAATCCTAGCACTTGGGAGGCAGAAGCAGGCGATCTCTGTGAGTTCAAGGCCAGCCTGGTCTACAGAGTGAGGTCCAGGATAGCTGGGGCTACAGGGAGACCCTGTCTCAAAAAGACCAAAAGAAAAAAAAAGAGAGAGAGAGAAGACAGAGTGACTAGGATGAGAAAAAGGAAATAAAAATAATCTGAGGCTAAAAGAACAGGGTACAGAAATGTCACTGTGTGCTTGACAATCTTTTCAGATGACACTTTCTATCAACCCGGCCTCATTTTTTCTTAATGCCAACACTTCTGCAATAATATCAAATAATAAGCCAAAGAGCTTTACAGTGGATAAATTAGATGATTGGGTAGCAAACAATCAAAATATCTTTTGAAAAGAACTACTAAACACGTCTGTGTTTGCTACTATTAAGAGAGACACTAAGGTTCCTTCTCCCTGTTAAGATTGGAACACAGGACCTCTGGAGTCAAAGAACAGTTTCTTTGCACTGAGAAAACTACCTTCCTAGACATTGTTTTTGTCTTGCACCTTCTCATTCTGGTCAGTGAACTTCCAGCACTGAGAATTCAAACTCAGTACTCACTGACCTTCAGCCAGTCAGCCATAACAATGACGGAAGGGTCTGTGATTGTACTGAGCAGCTCCTTTGTGGCTCTTTTCTTCTCTTCACGGTAATTCTTCTTTTGTACCTATTTAACATAGAAATATTAAAAACTCAGTAGAAGGACTAACAAATTTCTTTTTAATTCAGGTATAGAGAATGTAGAATATAAAAATCTGAAAACTTCTTTGAATTCTAGCATCTCAGGTTAAAAATATATATATAAAATATTATATATATATAATATTATATATATATATGTGTGTATATTTGTTCATTTGTTTTATAGCTAGGAGAAATTTGACAGCCTAGGTTAGAATCTGGTTTTTATGATCACTGCTCTACTCTCTATATCCTTTGAAATTCTTTTTTATCCCTTTTAAATTACATGTAATACATTTGGTAAACATCATCCTTTCAGATGCATGATCTGTAGAAATACATGGCTTTTGAATTTTTTTTTTTTTTGTCTTTTCGAGACAGGGTCTCCCTGTAGCCCCAGCTTTCCTGGAACTCCTCTGTAGACCAGGCTGGCCTTGAACTCACAAAGACTCCTGCCTCTGCTCCCAAGTGCTAGATTTAAAGGCGTGCACCAACCGCCCAGTGCTTTGATTTTTTAAACACACAAAATCTCCACTTGACAATTTTTTTGGATAGTTTATGTGTCTGCTATATTCTTTTAACTACTCTATAGGATTCCTGGCATAAATCAAATGAATACTAACACTGCATTCTGTGAGCTGTTATTTTTCTAAGCCCAGACATGTATAAAATTACCTTATTCAGTCACTACAATAATCGTTTCAAACAGAAATATTATATTAGAAATATTATTAATATAATATTAGAAATAATATTAGAAATATTATTAGAATGTAAATAATTCAAGAAAACTGAGGCAGAAAAAGTAACTGGCCTAATATCACACAGCTAGAAAGTTGTGAAGTCAAGATTCAAACAGAGGCAGACTAGCTTCCAAGGCTGTGCTCTAAACCACTAGGTGACTTGTCCATATATTATAAACAATGCTACAACTGTTTGCAAATATAAGATTTGCCCTTTTTCTTACTACAATCTAAGATAGAGATAATTAAAAGACCAAAATGATGAGATCAATTTGCTGAAAAGAGTAAAGTTTTACCTTCATAGGCAACTTCTAAAATAATTTGGGAAATCAGAAGTGAACAGTTGTATTATTGCTTTCTTATTTGGATGGGGAAAGAATAATACCAACCTATTACAATCTATAGCTGTTCAGTAAGATGAAAATCTACCAGCATTAAACTTGAGACTACACATATAATAAAATTTAATAATTCTATACTCCAAAAACGTTTAGACCTGTGATCTTTTAAAATACTTATGTCTGAATGAGCAATCATAATATCAGACTGGCAGTGCAAATGCAGGCAGGGCCAGACATAGAACATGAATGAATGTAATGAACAAACAAGGGTCAAGAACCAGTGAAGAGTGTGTGTCATTTATGCTCTGGGTTCTATGGGCTCTGGGAAGGCAGGCCTAACACGACATATTTCTTATTTACTTATTTATTTTAGTCTTTCTGAGACAGGGTCTCCCTGTAGCCCCAGCTGGCCTGGAATTCTTCTTTGTCACCAGGTGTGGTAGTTCACACCTTTAATCTCGGCACTCAGGAGCACAGGTGGGCGGATCTCTGTGAGCTCCAGGCCAGCTGGGACTAAAGCAAGACCCTGTCTCAAAAAGAAATCTTTGCCTTTTTTTTTTTTTTTTAAACATGATTCAGGTGTGGTGGTTTGAATGAGAATGTCCCCCATAGGCTTTAAGTATTCAGACATTTTGTCCCCAGTTGGTGATGCTGTTTGGGAAAGTCTTAGAAGGTGTGGCCATGCTGCTGGAAGTATGTCACTGGGGGCAGGCTTAGAGAGCTTAACAAGCCTTGCTAGTATCCAGAGGCTCTCTCTTGACTTCCTGTGCTCATTGCAAGATGTGAACCTTGGCTTTCTGCTCCAGCCCTGGCCACCATGCCTCCTGCCACAATGGACTCTAATTCCTTGGAACTATCAATCATAACCTCAAAAAACTCTCCCTTTTATAAGGTTCCTTGGTCATGATGTTTTATCACAGCAACAGAAAAATGACTAATACAACAGGTAAGCAAGCTACATGTACCTATGGGCCAATTTCCATTCACAGGCTAGCAATTAACATACTGATGGTATCCAAAATGCCCACTGGCTGTTCTACCCAGTGAGGTGCTCAAGTCAGCTCTGGTAAAGCTGTGAAGAGACACAGAAGCCTGAGCCCATGCTGTAGTCAGCTGGGGCCTGAAGCAGCCTACTTTGGGGGAATCACCTAGCAGCCATATCAGGGGACCTCAAGATAACATAAAAATATGAACATTTACCATGCATACCTGCTTTTCCGTCCTTCTGGATTTTTTTTCTTTAGGAATATACACATATATATTTTTTAAATTTACATATGTATTTCTTATTAGCATACTTTCAAAAGCACATGCAAGGTACAATGCAAGTTACTTTACAGAAACTAACCTTAAGAGATTCTTTCTTTGTGAGCTTACTTGAAGTTGAACTTTCCTTTTCTGAGCCATTATAAAGTTTAGATTCAGACTGAAATCAAGAAGAAATAGAGAAATTACACATTTTACATATTTTACAAGCCACATAAACTTAATTTTGTTTCTTATAACCCACTGCTATTATTTAAGCAAATGCAGATTTTTTTCAATACTGGCTTTCTCTACATAGTATTTGCATTTAAAATTGAATCCATGTTTAAAAAAAGACAAATACTAAAAATAATGATAAATCTGAAATGTCAAGTTAAATAACATTTAAATTTTGATATTCTACTTCACAGATAATTTCCAAGAATATCTTGTCTTAGCACAAAATAGTTAAAGTAATGTCAAAATATTCTAAATAAAAACTAAACCATGTACTACATAGTGAGTTCCAGGACAACTGGGGCTACAGGGAGAACCTGTCTCAAAAAAAAAAAAAAAAAAAAAAATAATAATAATAATAATAATAAAAAAAAAAAAAAAAACCCACTAACCCATGTATCAAGTTACTGCATACATTGCCTTAGTCTGTTAGTCCCTCAATCTTAAGAAATCAAGACTGCCTGGCGTGGTAGCGCACGCCTTTAATCTTAGCACTTGGGAGGCAGAGGTAGGCTGATGTCTGTGAGTTCCAGGTTACCATGGTCTACAAAGACAAAACAAGATTAAGTGACTTTAATTTGTACAATTTTTAAACATTAATACTTTTAGGATCTACATCTTCCCACCTTTCCAGGATATTTAAATTGTTATTAATATCAAAATTTACTTCCAAGATTTGGGTTTATATTTAATATTATTTAATGTTCATAAGAATCTTAAAAGTTGGAACAACTGGTGTTTTATTTTCATTTTACAAATCAAGAAAGAGTCTCATAGAGGCTGATTTTCCAGAGTTATAATAATTAACACCATTATGATCTCCCAATTCAAGGTACATAATCTTTCACTAGGATAGAATAACTCTAAAAGCTACTTCTGAAAGTCTTGGAATGACAATATCAACCTATTCTTTCAATGTCATATAATTTTTATTTTTACCACTCCCAGAAATAAAAGCAATACTCCTAGCACTAAGAAATTACATGGGACTTGATCCAAATATGGCTTTCAAATGTGGAATGCCCAGATCTGCATAGTATCACCAAGACATAATCACGAACAAAAACTCTGGGATATGAATTCTCTCACTTAATTTTAGGACTCATGAAAGCAGCTCAATATTTACTTAGTGATCATAGCCAGTGTACCATCTGAAGAAAAGGAATGATTTATAACATTTTTAAATCAGCTAATAAAATGAAAATGGCACTTAAAGCTAATTTGTCTTGTCTGTACTGAAAATACCTGTGGTGCTAGTTACGAAATACCATCAGATGAGTGGGGTATATAGTCGGTTGGGCTGGATAGCTTTAGTGTCAACTTCACAGACCTGAGTTGAGGGAGCTTCAGTTGGGGAATTGCCTCTATTGGACTGGCCTGTAGCCATGTCTGTGGAGTATTTTCTTGATTACTGAGTGATGTGGGAGGGCCCAGCCCACTGTGGGCGTTGCCATCCCTGGGTAAGTTATGCTGTATTGTAGAAGAAAACAGGCTGAGCAGAGGCCAGGAGAGCAAACCAGTAAGAAGCATTCCTCCATAGCTTGTACTTCAGCTCCTGCCTCCAGGATTCTGCCCTGAGTTCTCACCTTGGGCTCCATCAGTGATGAATTGTGACCTGGGAAGTTGTGAACCAAATAAACCCTTTCCTCCCCAAATTGGTTTTGATCACAGTTTTGTCACAGCAATTAAAAGGCAATTTAGAACACAGGTTATGATGACAGGAGTAACTAAAAGATAGAGAACTGCAAATATTTTTCACTGAAAAAGGTAGAGATCAACCTGGTTATATTTTTGTTCAAGTTACTGACTTAACTGGGCTTGAAATATCATATCACTCATTTTTTCAAAGATGTCATATATTGTGATACAAAAATAATTTCATGTAATTCTTCCAGCTACACAGCTGTCTTCTCTATGGCCTTAGGCATTCAAAGACAGCACAACTGCTGATGGATTGAAACTAATCATGTAATTTTACTTCTTACTAATATGAAAAGTGCTTTAATGTATTTCTTGGATACTACTGAATGAAGAACACTAACCCTGTTAGATTCACAATTAATGAAAGTTAGTGGCTGTTTACTACTTACCAAGTGCTATGTTCAACATCTTATATGTAACCCCTTCATTTAATACTCAAAGTATTCCTATAAGCTGGAAGTAGTATCACCCTTTACAAATAAGGAAGCTATACCTATAGGTTAAAAAGTCTTTCACTAATCATACAGTTGCAAAGAGATCAATAGGATTTTATGCCTTGGACTATCTAGTTCTGAATGAAGTACTCTGAACTAATTCTGAGATGCTCTTAGCAACCTCACTGTATCAGTTTCTTACGCTTAAAAACTATTCATACAGCTGGGCGTGGTGGTGCATGCCTTTAATCCTAGCACTTGGGAGGCAGAGGCAGGCAGATCTTTGTGAGTTCAAGGCCAGCCTGGTCTACAGAGTGAGTTCCAGGACAGCTGGGGCTACAGGGAGACCCTGTCTTGAAAAGACAAAAACAAAAACAAAACAAAAACAAAACAAACAAAAAAAACCAAACAACTATTCATACAGTACAGCAGCCAAAACCAAATACAAAGTTTATTGTTATGAAAAAAAGAAAATGTTTCCAACAGCTCCAAATGACAAAATCTGGCTTGGCTATTAATTACTAAAAGATTCCAATGTGAATAAGTAGGCTAGAAGCATCTCACATGAGAGGATACAGATAATTCCAGTAGCCTCTACCAATACTATGTAGTGTAGTTGTAGTGAGGACAATGAGTCAAGTGACCAAATTTTATTGTTCATACATCACTACCTCAGTTTTGTGAACAGCACACTTTTTTCTTAAACTTTGTTACTGGGGGTCTCTTGCATGCTAACCTCCAACCTTCTTTTTACTGTTTTAAGTTTTGAGAAAGGGTTTCACTAAGCTATCAGGCTGGCCTTAAACATACTAACCTCCTACCTCATCTTCTTGAGTAGCAGAATTACAGGCCTGTGCCACTAGGCCTAACTCTCGATCAACATAACGTTAAACGACAAGAAACAAAAACAAAAACCCAACACACACACACACACACACACACACACACACACACACACACACACACACACAAAATATCTTTGGGGCTGGAGAGATGGCCTAGCAGTTAAGAGCAGCACTATCCAGTAGAACTTCCTATGTAGTAGGTATTTTCTATCTGAGTTATTCAACATAATAGCCACTAGGTGTATGTGTTTACTGAGCATCTGAGACACAGCTAGTACAATGGAGGCATTAATTTCTACCTATTTAACTTTAAAGACCTACTTATTAAATGTTCTTTTACACAAAACATAATGGTAAGGCATATGATTTTTTTTGAGAACAAATAGTAATGCTTTATTTATGAATGCCACACATTCAAATATAAAATTTACGTAATATATAAATGTGTTATAGGAATAATTCCATTTTACTTAGTTTTATCTAATCTTTTTGCTCATTTCCATTTTTTTTTTTGTTTTTTTTTGTTGTTGTTTTTTGGTCTTTTCGAGACAGGGTCTCCCTGTAGCCCCAGCTGTCCTGGAACTCATATTGTAGACCAGGCTGGCCTTGAACTCACAAAGATCCACCTGCCTCTGCCTCCCAAGTGCTAGGATTAAAGGCGTGCGCCACCACACCCGCTTTCCATTGTTTTTTTAAGCCAATGTTTTATTGAAGCTCTGTGCATTTCATACAAAATTACATTACAAATCAAATCTGGCATATGATTTTTTATTAGTGTATATAACTTCATTACAGTCTGCAAAATTCAGCTTCCATACCTTCCCCACCCCTACAAGCTACATACGGAGGGTAGATAGTGGCTATGGTATGTAAGTCTTTGTGTTTATGTGTTCAGGTTTCTGAATACAGCAAACATTCACTAATGTGGATGTTTGTGCTTTAAAAATGGAAGTATGTGCTTTAAAATAACCTTTAAAAATAATTCTGGGGGCTGGAGAGATAGCCCAGCGGTTAAGAGCACCGACGCTCTTGCAGAGGACCTGGGTTCGATCCCCAGCACCCACATGGCGGCTAAGAACCGTCTGTAACTCCAATTCCAGGAGAACTCCAGTTCCAGGGGAATCCGAGACCCTCTTCTGACCTCCGCGGCATTGCACGACACGGGTGCACAGACCTGCATGCAGACAGTACATTCATACACATACAAAAATAAATAAATAAATAAATAATAAAAAAAAAAATTTTAAAAAATTCTGGGCTGGAGAGATGGCTCAATGATTAAGAACACTGGCTGCTCTTGCAGAAGACCTGAGTTTGGTTCCCAGCACCTACATGGCACTTAACTACTGTCTGTAACTCCAGCTCCAGGATTTCTAGATCTCCTCGTCTGGTCTCCATAGCCACTGCACACAGATGATGCACTTACATGCAAGTAAAACACTTATGCACACAACATAAAAATAAAAATGTTAAGAATAATAATTCTGCTGCATATTTAGCTGTGGCATCAAGGATACATTATTTCTTTGATTCTTAAATGTTTTTTCACAGATTATGGAGGCTGGAGAGATGGCTCAGCAGTTAAGAGCACCATCTGCTCTTGCAGAAGACACGGGTTCATGCAAGTAAAACACTTATGCACACAACATAAAAATAAAATGTTAAGAATAATAATTTCTGCTGCATATTTAGCTGTGGCATCAAGGATACAATTATTTTCTTTGATTCTTTAAATGTTTTTTCACAGATTTGGAGGCGGAGGAGATGGCTCAGCAGTTAAGAGCACCATCTGCTCTTGCAGAAGACACGGGTTCAGGTCTCAGCATACACATGGTAGCTAACAACTGTCTGTAACTCTAGTTCCAAGGGATTCTGACTCCATGGGCATTGCACGACATAGATGCACTTACATCCGGGCAATACACTCATACACATAAAATAAAAATAATG
The DNA here is from genome assembly GCA_009823505.1 of Rhizomys pruinosus. Classification (NCBI taxonomy): domain Eukaryota; kingdom Metazoa; phylum Chordata; class Mammalia; order Rodentia; family Spalacidae; genus Rhizomys; species Rhizomys pruinosus. The sequence continues at coordinate 1,694,992 of VZQC01013272.1, read as the reverse complement.
TTTAAAAGAATTTTACAGATTATGTAAAATGACTGACAGAGGTAAGAATATTGTGTAGGTTAGTTTTTTTTTTTTTTTTTTTTCAACTTGATACAAACTAGTCTCCTGGAAAGGAGGAATCTCAACTGAGGAATTTCTTCCATTTGACTGACCCTATCTGAGATATTTTCCAATTGTTGACTGAAGGGAGGGGTTTGGGGGTGGGAGTGAGGGCTCAGCTCACTGTGGGCAGTGCCATCCCTGGGCAGGCAGTACTATCCCTTGGTTGTGTAAGACAGACAGGTGAAGCAAAATAATTCTATTGGTACAGCAGTGGCACTTTTCTCATGGGAATAAGCAACTGCTGTCTAATTGGATATAAGGCCTGCTCAGGAGAATCCATGCACAGTTCTGTAAACACAGCGAAGTACACATGGTTAGAGAGGTCAAAGGCCCTAGAGAAAAACCTACTGCTGTCACTTTCCTACACTAGTGTAATTTCTTTCCATATTCTAAATACATATCCTTATATTCACAAAAAAGTATATATATATATATATATATATATATATATACACACACACACACACACACACACACACACACGCACACACACACATATATTTGAAGAGGACAAGAAATTGAGAGGGAGCATGTGTGTAGAGAGAACACAGGAGGAATTGGGGGGGCAGTAGGAGGGGCTGAAATGATGAAAATACAGTACTCACATATGAAATGCTCACAAAATTTAAAACATTAACTAAAAAAAGAAAGAAAAAAGGGAAATAGACATAGCAAAGCAACCCAGAGTAAAGTAACATTTCTTCATGGTCTCGGCTTCAGTCTTTGCCTCCAGGTTCCTGCCTCAGCTTCCCCTTAATAATGGACTATGAGTTTTAAGATAAATAAACCCTTTCCTCCAGAAGTTGGTTTTGGTCAGTGTTTTATCACAGCAACAGAAAGCAAAATAGGACAAACTCTAAAATAGGACATTACTGTAAAATACGACATCTTACTATTTATTTTAAGATGAAAGAAACAGAAAACTTCAGGGACAAGAAGTTCATTCTCTGACTGTGTCTTGTCTTTCTTTCCAGAAGCGCCATAAAAGAATAAACTTTTCCCTGAAGAAAATGCTCTCCCTTTACTTGGAAGAAAGGATTTGAAGACACAGAAACACCAAGAAGAATCTCAGTAATGAGGCCTTGGTTCTTCCCAGCTTACACCATTAGATCATGACCATCTTCATTTTCTTTTTTAAATATTTTATTTATTTTATGTGTAGGAGTGTTTTGCCTGCATACATGTAAATGATCCCATGTCATACAGTGCCCACGGAGGTTAGATGAGGGTGTCAGATCCCTCGGAACTGGAGCTAAGACAGGTATTAGCCACCACGTGGGGTGCTGGGAACTGAGCCTGGGTCCTCTGCAAGAGCAGTCAGTACAAGTGATCTCTGTGAAATGGAGGCCAGCCTGGACTACAAAGTGAGTTCCAGGCCATCAGAGGCAATAGGGAGACACTGTTTCAAAAGGACCAAAAAAATTATGTCTTAATTTAATAAATGCCTTAAGTGTTTGTTAAAGTCATGAAGCCTGATATATCCCTAAACAGGATCCTCAGATTCCAGTTTGAGAAGTCCTTCTGTAATATACATACCAAAACCAATAGTACTCTGGAGAGAGCACTGGTTACTAATCCGTATTTTTTACAGTAACCAAAAGCTTAAATCAGTCCCACTTTAGAAATTTCTATGTTTCATCAACACTACATGGTTTAAGCATATCAACATAAAAGTACCTATGAAAGCTTATAGGATCAGTACCTTAATTTAAAATTAAAAAAATGCCATATCATATATTGGGGACAACAATATTCTTACCTTGCTCTTTGACATAGAAAGTGAAGAATCATCTTTATTCTGAGAATTATCTTCTTTTCCTCTTTCAAAACCTTTAGGGAAAATGTCAATATTCAATTATTAATACTTTTGAACATATAGCCATTACTGTAAAAAAAACACATGAGTCATTTAATTTAAAATAGATATTAAGAGTGATATGGTTAAGAGCACTGGGTGCTCTTGCAGAGGACCTGTGTTCAGTTCCTAACATGTACATAGCAACTTGCAACCATCTGTAACTCCAATTCCAGGAGATCCAATGCTCTATTCTGGCCTCTGCATGTACCAGGCATGTGTGGTACACATACATAGATGTAGGCAAGCACTTATATACATAAAATAAAACTTTAAAGTAGACATTGCTATACATTTGTCCAGGACTCACAGACTATACATGTAATTCTAACTACTACTACTCACAGATCTCTAAAATGTTATATCCTTATACTTCTTTAAAATTAAGGTGAGCCAGCCAGGCATGGTGGCACACATCTTTAACCCTAGCACTTGGGAAGCAGAGGCAGAATAATCTCTGTTGAGTTCAAGGCCAGCCTGGTCTATATAATGAGCTCCAGGCCACCTGGGTCTAAAGGGAGACCCTGACTCGAAAAGACCAAAAAAGGGGCTGGAGAGATGGCCTAGCGGTTAAGAGAGCCAACTGCTCTTGCAGAGGACCCTGGTTCAATCCCTAGCACCCACATAGCAGCTGAGAACCATCTTTAGCTCCAGTTCTAGGGGAATCCAAAACCCTCTTCTGACCTCCGTGACAGGGGTACACAAACCTACATGCAGACAGTACATTCATACACATAAAAATAAATAAAAATAAATAAAATAAAAATCTTTCTAAAAAAAATTAAGGTGAGCCAAATTGGACTCTGTGGATCATCAAAGAAAAAGAAAAAAGACCACGTGAAATTGGGAAGAGGTAAGGCATGGGAGTGGTGTTCTGGGAGAAGTTACAGAGAGGAATGGTATGAATATTATCAAACTACATTTTATACATATATATATATATGAAATTTAAGGAATAAAATATTGTTTTTTAAAAAAAGAATAAAAATGGAGAGAAGCAAAGTCTTCCCTCAGCTCTTTTTTTTTTAATATATATTTTTTTAATTTTATTTCTTTCTGTATGTGTATGAATGTACTCTGCATGCAGGTTTGTGCACCCGTGTCGTGCAATGCCGCGGAGGTCAGAAGAGGGTCTCGGATTCCCCTGGAACTGGAGTTCTCCTGGAATTGGAGTTTCAGACGGTTCTGGGCCGCCATGTGGGTGCTGGGGATCGAACCCGGGTCCTCTGTAAGAGTGGTCGGCGCTCTTAACCGCTAGGCCATCTCTCCAGCCCCCCCTCAGCTCTTTTCTATGTTACAGGTGCACTTTAAATCAAATCATCCTCTCAGAGATTTTATTCTAGTGAGCTCACTTCTTTTTTCTTCCCTTTTTCCCTTTTGAGACAGGGTCGCAGGTAGCCAAGGCTGGCCTTGAAGTTGCTTTGTAGCCAAGGAATACCCTGAACTTCTGATCCTCCTTCCCTCCACTTCCTGAGAGTTAAGAATCAGGTTTACGCAGTGCTAGGGACTGAACCCAGGACCTCGTGCATGTTCAGCAAGCACTCTACCAACTGAGCTACTTACTTAGCCCCCTAATGAACTGTTTCTGACAAAAAGTCTCTACTGAAAGAACCATCCCAACTAACTTTTATGCTTACTGTCAAACTTTAAAGATAGTCCAGAAGGTGCTCAAGACTACTAGAGAAATAAATCTTTCATGAGGGATAAATTAAAAAGAGAGGAGGGGGCAGGAAGTGGCAAGGGGAGGAGAGGGGGAAGAGGGAGAGAAAGACAAAAAAAGAATGAACAGAAGGAAAGGAAAAGAAGAGAATGGAGGGAAGGAAGGAGGAAAGAAGGAAAAGGAAGGGAGCAAATGAGTGAATCTGGTATGGTAGCATGTGCTTGAAGTCCTAGCTATTTGAAAGGCTGAAACAGGAGAAATGCTTGAATTTAGGAGTTTGAGACCAGGTTGGGTAATACAGTGAGACTCCATCTCAAAAAAATAAGTATCTAATGGTGTTCTTACTATGAGAATTAGATGAAAATGTATGGATATAAAAGTTGACATTGTATGTTTGTGTATTGTATAGATATATATCAGTAGTCACTGACCCTTATCATTGCTAAAGTCTAAAAGCATGAATCTAAAATGCCTGAACACAGTGTGACTAACATGCATATATGCTATACTCAAATATAGCCTATGCTAAAAGCAATGATATTTACTTTAAGACTCCTGTAAGACTAAAATTTGGAGGCAGCCACAAAGGATACTACTAGCATATTAGTGAAGTCTTTTACATTCTAAAGAAGGGAATATTTAGATATACCGTTCCCGTGTTGTCTGCGATCAACACAACTATATATATCAATGCTATATTACAATTCAGAACCAATGCCTAAATATTTCAATATGATTTTTAGTAGCTTACCGCAGTTGATGACATGCCAATTTATTAAAACTTTTGGAGTGTGTTTTTAAAAGCAAGAAAATAAATCCATTTTTTAAAAACATAATTTTGGGGGGTTGGAGAGATGGCCCTAGCGGTTAAGAAGCGACCAAGCCCAATTTGCAGAGGACCCCGGTGGTCGATTCAACCTAGGCACCAACATGGGCGGATCCTGAGAAACCTCTAAACTCCTAATTCCAGTAGGTAAACTCCAGTCCAGGGAGGATCTGCAGCCTCACTTCTGACCTCCGCTGCATTGCACGAACAAGGTGCACAGACTTGCATGCAGGGACAGTACATTCCATACACATACGAGAAATCATAAAATAAAAAGAAAATTAAAAAAAATAACAATCATATATTTACTAAATTACTTCTTTAGTATGAACTCTTTCTTCTGGAAAAAGTTAAGCTCAACCAGTCCTAATACTGTGTGCATTGCAGGAGGTGGGGAGGTGGGGGCTTAAGGGACAAGGGAAGGTGGGGAGGTGGGGAGGTAAGGGGGTGTTTGTAAGTACAACATGGACTTTTAGATAAAAATTTACAGGAATTTGGAACTTAAATATAAAGCAAGCTAAATTATAAAATTATTCCACTCAATAAACATAACAATTCTAAATACTAACAAAATTAACTTCAAAGACTTTCACTCTACAACTATAACATAAAAGAACTTTTCTAAAAATATATAAGTAGAAGAAAGATCCTTGTTTCATTCTCACATGAAGAGACTTCAGTTTCTCCAGTGCTGCTTTAGTTTCACCTCAACCTACATCAATCCATTTACTAAGTTAAGAAAAATGTCCAGTTCATTATATCTACATGCGTACATTATTTAAAAATTACAACAGTAAACCAAAAGAAAGTTCTAAGTTAAACTTTGTGTACATGTACATATTTGTGTGTATAGAATAAAGTGCACATGTACATGACATGCACATGTGCGCAGGTGTGCATGTGTTCAAGTCAGAGGATGTCGTCAATGTCTTTGCCAATTTTTTGGAGATGAGATCTCTGAACCTGCAGCTTGCCCATCTGGCTGGACTGATTGGCCAGCAAACCCCAGGGACCTCCTCTCTCCCCTTTGCATCACTGGGATTGAAGGCATGTACAGCTGCTTTAGGTAGGTGCTGAGGATCTAAATTCAGTTCTTCATGCTTATTGGGTTTGGGTTTGCTTTATTTTATTAAGAGAGGGTCTCACTGGCAGCCCTGACAACCCTAAAACATGCTATGTAGACCAGGGTGGTATTCAAACTCAGAGATCCACCTGCCTCTGCCTCCTGAGTGCTGGGATTAAAGGCGCATGTGACCACCAACCAGCCCACCTAAAATAAAACTTTTTAAAAATTTTTTTGAGAATTTCATACATTTTGGTGTGGTGGTGTGCACCATCTTTAATCCCAGCACTTTGGGAGCCAGAGGCAGGTGGCACCCTGTGAGTTTTAATAGGTCACAGGCGGCTGCATCTTACATAGTGAGTCCACTCGGAGCCACCACCACATCAAAAAACCCACACCCCGAGACCACAGGGGGGCCACCCTTGTCATCACAAAGACCAAAACAAAATAAATAAAAAATAAATAAAAGAAAGAAAAATGATGCCCCAACGTTACATACGTTAACGGACGATGACACATTTCAAATCCACGATTCATCAGCGGATGGAGAGACTGGACCGCTCCGCCAAGTTTTGAAGAGCCACCCAACTGCTCTCTGCAGAGGACCTTCACGGGTCTCAGCCACTCTCAGCACCCCCACATGGAGCATAAGAACTGTCTTAACTTCCAGTTCCAGCGCGGAGTCTGACACCTCTGACCTCCCAGAGCATTCGCATGGACATGCGAGCGTGACCAAACCTACATGCAGAAAGCCACATTTACATACATATAAAATCATCAAAATTAAAATTTCAAAACAAATAAAAGAATTCAAACCCTCCAGTAAAATAAATAAATCTAGATTATATGTTACTTGTAAAGCTAAATAAATTAATTCCATTTTAATGATTCTCCAAGCTTTGAATTTGCAAACCATATTAACTATCTTCAAAGCTGGTCCTGATGACTTCCAAGTTATTTAAAATTATAAATGTGGTTGAGTCTAATAATGCTTTCTAAAATACCCAAATCTAGGCAAATGCTTTAAATTTCAAGTAAGGATTTTTATTTATTTACTTCTTTTAAAATTTTTTTTTTTTTTTTTTTTTTTTTCTTGTAGCCCCAGCTGTCTTTGGACTCACTCTGTAGACCAGCGCTGGCCTTGAACTCACCAGGGTATCCACTTGCCTCTGCTTCACGAGTGCTGGCGATTTAAAGATGTGAGCCCACTTATTCCCAACTCAAAGGATTTTAAAGAAGTGATAATCACGTATAACAACTATTTTAGTGAGAAACATAAAAAAATGTTCAAAGGGTTTAAATCCCTTTTTTAAAAACTTCTCCCACATTGGAGCCTCGCCCGAGAGATTGGCTCACCTGGTCAAAGAGCTAACTGGTGTTCTTTTAGAAAGGAAGACTTGGGTTCAGTTCTCCAGCACCCACCCACAGTGCGGCTACACACACCATCCCCTAACTCCAGTGTTCCAGGGACCCTGGACATGCCTTCTTCTGACTCCAAGGCATTGTATGACACATGTGAGGCCTCGCACTTACAATTATAGGGCACATGGCAAACAATTTCATCACACAATAAGCATAATGAAAACTTTTCAACTTTTTTCCACATATGACCACTCATTCTCCCAAGGGAAATTCCAAGAAGTATTGCAAAAAGTTGCTGGTGTTTATACTAGGTCCTCTTATGAGATTGATCAGGATTCTTAAAAATGTACAAAGTAAATTATCTGAAAAAAGAAGTGAGGAAACATAAATCATATGGATTAGGTGTTCAGTTTATAAGTGCCCACTCTGAAATAAATTAATCGTAAGTGTACATTAAGGGAACCTTTGGTAGACGTTTGCTTTCTTAAAAAATATTCTAAGCGGTCATCTTTCCAATCGTACTGTAGTTTTTTCATATTCGTGGAAACCTCATACGACTTATAATTCTATGAGAATACTAGGTTTATTTAAGATTACTCTTTTATATTCGCATTAACGAATTAAATGAATGTACGAACTTTAAGAGACAAGAATTCTGAATTATCTTAACGTAGACATGAAAAAATCTAACCGTACTGCATGAGTACCTACTATCATAGTAAAAGATTTTTTTGCGATGAAGGGTGCTGAGAAGTAGCCCTAGGAGCCAACAGCTTTTTTGAAAGAATCAAACTTTCATTGTCAGAACAACATTCACATAAAAAAAGACCTATATGGTCCATGGTCAACATGTGATGCGTAGTCTGATTATTTTACTACACGAAAACGCTCTTTGGCCACTTTTCGTTGGCGATCCCTATGGTTAAGATGCTGTTGTAGTTCTGATCTTATCGCAAGGCTAAACCCACATAGTTGGCACGCTTTGACTGTTAAGAAAACCGACTGATAGTACTGAATATACTTTCATAGAACTAATCTCGCGAGGAGAAAGAATAAGTGTAGCATACGTTTCTCGAGAGTCCAAGGGTTGGAGAATGTCCTGCTTACTTTTACTTTTGAGTATGGGGCCACGCAGCACTTTTTCTGACCTCCGACAGCAAAAACTAGCCTGAGCCTATTTGCACTACTGCCTCAAGTTGACTATAAAAATACTTTCTCCTGGATTTTTGACCAATTTCATACAATATTGTTTTCTCGACATCACTATTAAGCCTGCATGCAGCCCACCGTTTACTTATCCCTATCTTCATACCACCAACCAATCATCATTAGATAAACTAACAATTATAAATTTACATAACAAAAAAAAAAAATTTCATGATAGATGTTTTTTTTTCATAAGTACTTTGAGAAGATGGAGGTCTTTCAGTCGTTTTGTTTTAATAAGGCGACTACTATCTTTGACTGCGGTTGTAGCAACTAGAGGCAGCCTGGGTGTTTGACTTGCCCGCGACAATTTCCTCCCCGGAGCGAGTTGTTGGGTGTCCTTGGCTACACCAATCCGTATGCCTGTTGGAAGCCCCAGGCATCATCAGACTTATGGCGCCAGACCATGCGCTCTCTCTTATAAAAAATCCCATGCGACTGCCTGCTGTCGAAGTCCTCAGTTTGGAAAGGAGGCCAGCGTTGGGAATGGCTCTAGTGTAGGTTTCAATACATCCTCAGACAAGTACGGCATTCGTGTAAGTTTTTTGATTGCCCTCACTCCAGTCCAGTCCACCTTGCTTACCGAGGAGAATTCGATTGGTGTTGGCTGGGCCTATCAGTGGGCGATGACCCAACATAGGGTCACTCTCAATTGTGAGGCAATACACAGGCTACACAACTAAATATGTGGGAACTTCCCACATAAATATACACAACTGCCCAAGCTCTTCGTTAGATTCCAGAGCAAATTGAGGACTCAGTTTCTACCCGATGTTTTCACATTCTACTACATATCCTACCCTCTCTCCACATCTAACAGATTTACATGCTCTCATATGATCTCATCCTATTCCACTCAGCACAGAAAATACCCCATTCATTTCCTATGAGCATAGGGTCGATGTGATGAGGCGACAGAGTGCAGGGTAGATAAATGTGTGACTTAGGCGTGGTGTGCTATAATTGTAGTATGGCCATAGGGTAAAGTACTCTTTTCGTATCCTTACGGTACCCACTCTACTCAATATATATTTCCTAGGATATTGGTTTGGATGTGACTGCAATCTGCTCAGTGTGGTAAGTTCCCCAGTACTCTGGAGAGAGACAAGTGACTGATTGTCCCGTTCTGTATTTACCCAGCTTAGAGGCAATTGAAGATGGTCAAGTATGTAGTTTTCTTCGTTGCGTTTATGAACGCGAATATTCACAGTGAGCGTTGTCTTCGCTCAGGCGTTTGCGAGTATTTATGAGAAACTGCCACTACTTCTTAAAACAATACGATCCTAAATTGAAAAAACCAAGTCCAGACTATGGGTGAGGGATTGCGCATCACACTTTAGCAATCCCTAGGTCTACTCAGCATGCAGGCGCCAGGTGGCAGGGCAGAGTCTCTTGTAAGTTCATTCCTAGCGCAGAGCTGAAAGAGGCCTTAAGTGAGCCAATTCTATGAACATAGTTTGTAGCGTGAACCAGGCCAGCTTCGGCTACATGAGGACAGAGCAGTCTAGTTTTTGCTGAGCCACATAGAACTAAGCCCAAAAAAGACATTTAAATTCACAAAAGGCAACAAAATCCAAAGGTAAGATTAGCAAAAAAACAATGTTAACCAGTGACATTATTACAGCTGATTCACACTTAGATCTTTAAAAGTTCATAGGTTACTGACAGAGGAGTCTTGCTTGACTCAAGCGAGACCTATATGGTTGTCTTGCTTTATTTGGCAGATTAGGTCACATAATTTTTGTCATTTGTGGTTTAGCACACCTCCTTTTATTATCCTCTGCGCAATTTCAAACAGAGCACTCCATGATATCGTCTGAGGATTGCGCTTGCCTTGATTTTTGATTACTTTGAGCGCCACAAGATGTGCAGCTACCTCCTTTTATATGGCCATCCACAACATATTACATTCGTCTATTAATCCCGACGTGTTGTTATTGCAGTTATTTTAACCTTATTACCAGCATATTTATCATAAATCCAACCTATTTGTTTTTATGATGTCCGTAGGGCCTTAATCGCCTTCTCCTGCAGAATATCCCAGTCTTGGGAGGCAAGGAGGCCTTTAGCCTTTTGTTGAGGCTTTGTTTTGTACCGGAATCCCCACTTGGGCCAAAACTAGTACTCTTCCATTAGGGAGTAGTACGTAGATATAGAATCCCTTATCATTTTCGTAAATGTAAATGTCAAAGTTATCTTCTCCTGGGTAAACAGAATGTGCAAATGTTAAATTTCAAAATGACTGTGAAAGACTAGTGTAAACTTAATAGTTATACTCCATCCAATAAGAAGATCAGTTTTAATTAAAACAATGTATTTGATCTAAATATAATAACTACCAAAAGGATAACGTTATAAAGCCCAACATCATCACTCAAATCATCAAACAAAAACATTCCCCCATTCAATTTTAGAAGACCTCTGTAAAGATCCTCCATCCCTCTTCCTCGGCGAGTCTGTTACTGGATATTGTAGCGCGATTTATTATCTTTATTTCCTATTTTTTGCATTTTGCTTATTTTTGTTGTATGCGACGAGGTCTCCTCTGCGTAGCCCCAGCTGGTCCTGCGAACTCACTCTGGATTAAGGACCAGGCTGGCCTTGAACTCACAGAAGATTCACCTGGCAACCTCATGGTTCCTCAATCGGAGTGCTAGGATTTTAAAGGGGTGCGCCACCACGCTCAGCTTTCCAAATGTCTTGACTGCAGCTACCACCACCTCTCAACAGGCACTGCATTCTTTCCACAGTTAACTAGAATATCACAGAATGAACACCATGACTTGTCCACTAATCAGCGATGGAGCAATGGTCAATCTGCAGTTGTTCCGTATATAGTCTCAATTATCCCTGTTTATGAATAATGATGCATGATTATTGAAAAAACATATCCTCAGTGGATATATCTTCGTTTAGTCTTAATATTTTAAGTTTCTTTACGTTTCCTTTCCAGACAGGAATTATCACTCTGCCTAAGTTAGCATGAGCTGGCCTTTGAACTTTATATCAATGTTGCATGTGCTTAGGGGCAATCCTCCTTTACCACAGCTTCTTAACTGCTGAGATTATAGATGTGAGCTATTATCCCTAGCTTTCAGGAAATTTTCTAAGGCTAAAAGCAAAATTCCTGCACACTTTTAATCTTATCTCTCGGAGGAAGAGGCAGGCAGAGCTCTGTGAGCTCGAGGCCAAGTCTACATAGCGAGTTCCAAACAGGCAGACTTAAATAAGCAGTTTCTGGGTTGCAAAATATATGTATCTTCAATTTTAATATTTCCAAACTGTGTCTATCTATAGTAATTTCAGTATGTTACAAAGTTTTTAATATTTTTGCCAGTCTTAGTGGAGGTGTAGTTTATCAATGAGGTCTGAATTTTCAAGTCTCTGATTATTTGTGACAAGGCTTGTTTTCTGTGTTAAGTCTTGATCATTCCTGATGAGTGAGACGAATATGGATTTCAATCACTAGCTCAGTTAAAGTGTGGAGTATTTTCTAAATTTTCATGACATCCAAGACTTAAATTGTCAATCCTTCAAATTTTTTGTGCTTTTGAAAAGAATTGTATTTCTTATGTCTTCAATTACCCATAGCAAGAATTATAAGACATATGCTTATAAATCTCCTGTTTTGGCTTTTGTGCTTGTTTACACAACATGTCACACAACTTGCGGGGCCAGTGGCTGGCACTGAGTGTCTTCCTCAATTGCTCTCCACCTTATCTGTTGAGACAGGGTCTTCACTAATCGTGAAGCTCACAGATTTGGCTAGACTGCAAGTTCCAGGGATACTCCCGTGTCTGCCTACTCAGAGCTGGCATTATAGACATGTACTGCCGCCCTAGCATTTTCACAGAGTGCTGAGGATCCAAACTTGTATTCTCATGCTTGCAATGGTAGGTTATTAGAGACTTGTAAAGTTTACCAAGGGAGGCCGATCTTCCCCTAGCCACTTCACAAGCTCTTGATGTATTTTCGCACGATCATGGGTCCTTTGTTGCTTGGTTCTTGTTAGGGTTTGTTGTAATTATTGCCTGTCTATTCCTGATGGCTTGTTTTTCCGTTAGATTGCGTATTTATTTGACCCAATTTAGTTCTTAATCTTAAGGGTAAAGTAAGCAATTTCTTATTTCTTTTAATAAGTAGTGCTTCGTCATGAGAAATTTGTTTCCTGCGAACCGGACGTCGTAGGTAGCCACACACCTTTGTCCCAGACCTAGGAGGCAAAGGCCAGGCCAGATCTCTATGAGTTGCGATAGAAGGATGCGCGAGTGCGTGGTGCATTGCATTCTGAAGTGAGCGAGTATACCCTGACAAGTCTAGGGAGGCTGACCGGAGCACCCTGTTTCAAAAAGAGGCATTTTTTTTTTTTAAAAAAAAAAATATATAAGAAAAAAAAAAGATATCCCTATATCTCTACATACTTTTGATTTGAACGTATACTGATTTGAGGTGGCCTCGTTATCCCCCATTCTCTCACACACAACACATTCTAGTAGTTTTCGTGTCTTTCGAGGAACAGCTCCATCTGACTATAGCATTCCTGCAAATATAATTGGTGTATTTTTATATGCGCATTTAATGGCAAACTATTTGAGTGAGAACAAGAGAATCACGTCAGGTCAAAATAGGGGTCCCCAAGCAGCGGTAGAACAAAGAAGCTTGCTCCTTAACATCACGGCAACAAATTTTCTACATACCAGACTGTGACATCCTTGACTAACACTCTCAACAATTAGAAAAAGACACCAGGACAGGATAAAGAGGAAGATCAGTAGAAAACACCCAACTTGAGAAGAGCGAGAATAAAAATTTCAGAGAATCCAAGATACGGCAGTAATACACAAAAACCGTTTCAGATAATAGTTTTTGGTCCTGGCTTACTAAGTAAGATAATATTGTACAATGCCTTCTGAGCAATATTTGACAGTTTTATATATATATAATGTATTAGTAGTATATATTATATATATATATATTCATACGAGGTACGAATTGCTCAGTCTGGTTTTTTAAAACTTCAGAAACATTTTTTGTTTGTAGACCAGAGTGCTGCTTTGGATGTTGTTATTTGGGCCCATGTAGCCTTTTTGCTACTGATTTTCTTCTTACAACTTAGAGCCGTTCCCTCTTTGCTGCATAAAGTACACTTCATTAACTTCCCTCCAGGATGGCAGGGGGTGGGAAGGGTTGCTCTACTAGAAGCAGTTAATGCCAGTTGGTATGATTCCATGGACTCTATTATTATTTTTTTAGACAATATTTCTTGATTCTATAATTTTTTTAAGTTTATTGTATTTAATTTTGTTGGATTTTATGTGTAATAGAAATTTGCTTGAACTGTCTGCATTGGTTTTACTAGGGTATATGATGCAATCGACCCAATAAGTCGATTGCAGGATGCCACAGAGGTTCAGTAAGAGCCAAGCGGTCGGGATTCCACATCCTAAAAGAAATACTGGAAAAGTTAATAGAAATTTATATTAATCTTTAGACACATGCATAAATCAGAATAGAGAGGAGGGGATGGTTGGGAATACCAAAACCTAGGATCTTCCGCGTACTCAGCAGTATGGTGCCTCTTTAACCGCTTCATAGGGCCATCTCTACAGCCCCTAGTACTTTTAAAGTTCTATTTTTCTGTTGTTTCAATTACTTCTTTGTGTTATACTTTTTTATAATTTGAAACTTAGCATGAAAACACCCCACCACCAGTGGGTTTTTAAAAACTTTCTCAATAGCCTGTCTCCCAAATATTGCATTGGTTTGGTGGTGCATTTAATTTTGAGTGTGGCGGTAGTTGGCGGTGATTTGTGAGACCTAGTTCTGCTATCATAGGTCTCTCTCATCAATCAAGGCCTCGGACCTTTGTATAAGGTGTATCTAGTCCACAAATGGTACCATTAATAATCTTGAACTCCTAATCCTACCCTGTCTACCTTTCTTAACAGCAGAGTCCAAGGTACGGTAAGCTCCTCTTACAATTGCTCTGCATACGCATCAACACACCACTGAGCAGTTTTTATACAATTGTAGGAGTATGGGCTATAGGATCAAACCTTCTGGATAAGAGCTCTCTCTCGTAGCTGAAAACAAAGCACTCTGTGAATTTGAGTTGCCCATCGTTTCACCAGACCAATTTCTACTCATTGTTTTAAACAAAAATAGTAAGAAATGATTTTCTGAAGTTATAAGATACCATCATGGAACGTTTGTTTTGAATGTACAAATTTGACCTTTTTTCCAAAAAAGCCAGTTATATATATACCATAACAATTAGTAATGTTTAAATACCTATATATCTAAGCCAGGCGTGGTGGCGCATGCCTTTAATCCTAGCACTTGGGAGGCAGAGGCAGGTGGATCTTTGTGAGTTCAAGGCCAGCCTGGTCTACAGAGTGAGTTCCAGGACAGCTGGGACTACAGGGAGACCCTGTCTCGAAAAGACCAAAAAAAAAAATAATAATAAAAATAATAAATACCTATATATCTAATTGCGTGTGCTTCATTAGTAGGATCGAAAGGCTATATATTATACTGTTTAAATACCTATATAATTGCGTGTGCTTCATTAGTAGGATCGAAAGGTTATGCCTGGACAAGCTGGCAGCCCATGAAAGAAAACAGCCAGAATTGACTACAGACCAAGACAACAGCTCCAGAAAAAGTAGACTGTTTTGCTTCTCATCCACCTGTGCCCCTTTTCTAAGCCTAGGGAACAATCTGCGGAAGAGGGGGCGCGGTAGAATGTAAGGGCTGCGATTGGGGTGAATGGTGAAACTACAACAATATAGACTGGACACTCATTTGATCAACTTGATTGAACATACAAGCCCCCCTGCTGGACGGTGGGACCCATGAGCTGTGTGGGTTTGGGCACAACTGCTCGCAAATTGGTTTTACATGAAGGATGCTTATACTCACAAATTATCACTTATTGTTAAAAAAAAAATGAAAACAAAGCAAAACAAAAAACCAGAAAGATGCAGAAAAGTTATGGCAGAATGTATGATCTGGGATGGGTAGGGGTGGGGTGGGGGGAAGGGAAGGGGATATATGCCTGAACTGAATTGGAAAATGATGTATGAAATACGCAAAGCATCAATAAAAATAAAAAAAAATTTTTTTAAAGCTTTAAAAAAAAGCCTGGTATATCCTTTTGTTCTAATCTTTCCATTTTTGGAGTAATCACAGGCTGACAATACTTATAATGAATATACCTCATCCATCATGTAATTAGAAATCCATGGTCAAGTTTGGCTACAAATAAATTTTACATTAGATAAGCTCTTATTTGACAAACAAGGTTTACTTCTTTACAATGGAACAAAATATTGTTCCGGAATAATAAATTTTACATTAGATAATCTCTTATTTGATAAACAAGGTTTACTTCTTTACAATGGAACAAAATATTGTTCTGGAATAATTGGGATTCTATAGAATATGAATGCTATCATCAAGTTGTAATCTTTTTATATAGTCCAGCAACAAATTTGATTCATTTATCACTGATGTTTACATATAATACAACAAATTTTATGTTGCTTCAGTTTTACTAAAATGGAGAGGTCCACAAAATCAGGTTTAATAGCTATTTCAAAGTAAATAAAGAATCATCACATTAACATTTACTATGCTAAATAGAACCAAAAACTAAAAAATTATACATAAAATACTTTAAAAGGGCCAGCACGATGGCTCAGAGGGTAAAGCCCCTTGCACAGACCAACTGTGATAACCTAAATCCAATCTCTGGGATCCGCATGGTGAAAGGAGAGAACTTAATCCTGCAAACTGTTCTCTGACCTCCACACAAGCATGCTGCCGCCACCACCGCTCCATGAAAATTAAATGTTATTTGGTTAATACCTAAAAAGTAACAGATAAACTAAAAAAACTGCAGTAAAGCTCAGTATCTTATAAGTGATTTCTTTGCTCAAAGTTTAACCCAATAATGTTTGGATAGTATTCTAGAAACCAGTACAAAGACCACACCTAAAAATAATAGCTGAGATTTACAGACATATTCAGATATGAACAAAACAAAATACATTGCATCATGGTGTCATTATGAGTATACAGGCAAGGGTGTTATCTCTAGGATACAGCTTATTATCAAGGCTAATAATGCATTTCTTGAGGTAGATGTGGGGATGGGAGAAGGAGGGAGGAAATAAAAGAAATAAAAAAATAGAAAAGGAGACAGAAATGGTTCAATCTTCCTATGAAAAATTAAAATGCAAAAAGAATTGTGTTTGGTATGATAAGACAAAGTTATCTTTAAATATCAGTAATGTAGAACTAACATCTCTAATGAAATTAGACAAAAGAAAATGTAAGATAACTTTTCAGTACAACACATCTTAGAGGAAATTTTCATAGATAGATAGATAGATAGATAGATAGATAGATAGATAGATAGATAGATAGAACTTTTAACCTAAATACATAGCAAAAAGCCATGTCTCTGTACTACTTGATTCTACTGCTTAGCTGATAAATCTAATATTTATAATGTATAGTGTACATTTTGTTAAAAAACTTTTAGCACAGCTAGTTGTGTTACAGAGAATATGGAAACATTCTTACATGATTTTCTCCATTTTAAGAATTAGGAAATGGGGCTGGAGAGATGGCTCAGCTGTTAAGAGCACTGACTGCTCTTGCAGAGGACCTGGGTTCAAATCCCAGCACACATGGCGGCTAAGAACTGTCTTAGGACTGGCGTGGCAGCACACACCTTTAATCAATCCCAGCACTCAGGAGGCAAAGGCAGGTGGATCTCTGTGAGTTCAAGGTCAGCCTGGTCTACATAGTGAGCTCCAGGCCAGCTGGGACTAAAGGGAGACCCTGTCTCAAAAAGACTAAAAAAAAAAAGAATTAGGAAACACAAAAAATATCATTTAATCGTCTATTAAAACAAAACCATCAAACTGACCTTATATTCTCTGACAAAGTAAACCAAGAATTTTGCCTTCAATTACATAATTAAGTATATATCGAGCATTTTAAAAGTGGAGTTTTCTATTGTTTACCAAGGTCACTTGATTATTCCTTAATATTAAGTACATTTTTGATACGAAGGTCAGCAAACATCAGTGCTATCATAGCAAGCTTGTTGGCTTAAAAAATGCAATTGGGGGGCTGTAGAAATGGCTCAGCAGTTAAGAGCACCGACTGTTTTTGCAGAGGACCCAGGTTCGATTCTCAGCAGCCACATGGCAGCTAAGAACCATCTTTAAGCTGGGCGTGGTAGCCCATGCCTTTAATCCTAGCACTAGGGAGGCAGAGGCAGGTGGATATCTGTGAGTTCAAAAGGCCAGCCTGATCTACGTAGGGAGCTCCAGGCCAGCTGGGACTAAAGGGAGACCCTGTCTCAAAAAGAGAAAAAGACCAAAAAAAAAAAAAAAAGCAATCAAGAAGACAAACAAAAACAAAAATGGAACTGTCTCACTGTAAAAACAAAGGCAGTGGTTAACAGCTTTAAATTTTTTCAACACATTGTGTCTTAAAGCTGCTTCTGAAAAGACACTAAAATTTACAGTGGTTAAGGACATAAGAAAAGCACAACTGTAATTCTACATTAAGATGATTGCATGTCGAGTAGGAAGATTTTCAACACTTATGTTAAGGCAGGCACAGCTCAGTATGGCTTTTTTTTTTTTTTTTTTTTTTTGGTCTTTTTATCTTGGAAAACACTGTTAGAAAAGAAAGTGAAATTAGTGAACTTATAATAATTTATTTAATTGCCTAGGTAGCTCAAAACAATGTATATACCACCTATTATCATGATTATTCACAAAGGTCCTAGAATAAAGGCTAGCATGAAAATAGGAAATCTTTCAAAATCAACAAATATAAGTATCAGAAAGAAAAGTAATTTTATCATGAGTATTAAATAATTTAATTTCAAAATAAAGCTCTAATTTTAAGAGTAGAATTATGTAGCAGTTTCTAATGTGAACATATATAAAAGATTCTATTTAAAAGTTAATAATTGAATATTTGCTACAACAAATCTTTTTCAAATGACAGATCAAGTTGTCTACATCTCATTGACCATTCATGTAATGTCCAAATCATAGCTGTCAAGCACCTAATTTCATTTAACAAATACTACTGTGGAAATAATAAATTTTTCTTAGGAAAAATTAATTACATTTAAATAAATCTAACAACAAGGAAGGTATTTTGAAATTTATACACAGAAAGAAAACTTTAGTCAAGAATTAAAAGATTACAAAGTAGTAAGAATACAGCATAAACTAAGTATCAATTATAGTTACCATTTTACAGAAATGGCTAAGTATCAATTGTTTTTAAAGTATCAATGTGAAACCTGAGTTTCATCTGCCAAAACCTCAGTGATGCCATTTACTTATAGAATTTTATAAATATATATATTATATATATCAATATATTATATATATATATCTCAAATTCAGAAAAGCTTTAATTTTTGTCCAAGTCATAATATTTTTATCTACAATTAAATAAAATGTACAGTATAGGTACTCAAGATTCTTATTTTACTGACTCGTTAGTTGTCAAGTTTTAGCTGAAGAGACTTTAAGAGAAAATATGGAAAAAACAGCCATATAGAGGCTGTTACTAAAGACTAAGCTTTCTCTACAGAATTGTTCTGCTTAAATGAAACCCAGCATTAAGATGTTAAAAATGCTTGGTTTATTTTAATGAAGAATCTGTAAGAAATGAAGACAAAAATCCAAGATTAAACCAACAAACCTTGCAAGGAAGGAGAAAGTTCATTGTAGCCTCCAAATGAAGCATTCCGGACAAGCTTTCGGCCATCAATTCGTGGAGGAAATAAAACAGGCGAAATCCCAGTACATGAAGAAAATCTACGCTGTTGTGAGCTCTCTTCTTTCATGGTTTAAAAGGTCTATTTAGTAAATATGCTCACTCGGAAGGCTAATTAAACCAATATGGCAAAGGCAGGCTTTTCTCTCACATCCAAATGTGGCAAACCCCACCAGCACAAACAAAGGATACACACATTTACCGGGAAAGGAGGACTAGAGACTGTCAAATCAGCAATAAACAGATTGACAGGAAAGGCATTAAACCAGGCTGCTGATGTTTTTTAAATGCATTGATTAAAAGGCTCTTCCACTAATGCTTTACCTTTGTATCAAAGGAGTAATAACCTGCACTGAATTGCTGCTTTTGAAAAACAAAGCAAGATCAATACTTAGCCATTCAGAATGAAGCAATAGTTTCTCTTCTTTTCTCAAAAAGGCAAGCCTTTTTCACATCAATTATGTTTTTATAGTATCCGGCCATAGTTCCCTCCTCTTCCGACTCTTCTTTCCAGCTTTTGGATACTTCAAAAATGGATCTCAACATTATGCTTTTTATCTTTCTTGAAGCTTCTAGATTTACATCTAACCTGCTGCTTGTCTTGGCCATGATTAAGAATTCATAAAGAAAGATATCCTTTCACATACAATTTTGATAGATTACAACTGCTAAAGCAGAGAATAAACATGGAAGTTCTACTTCTAGCAGAAATACAAGTCATTAAGACAGCGTTAGAACAAACCAATCACCATGAAGATTCAAATGACAACATAATGATACTGTATCATCTGACACACACATACTCCCTTGAAATGTGAGCAGCTACAGTGCCTCTTATACTTAAACATTTCAGAATTTAACATTATATTTAAATTTTTCACAATATATAACCTACCAATGACTTTTTTCATTTAAAGTTCTAATAGATCATTTTCTATTTCCAAAATAATAAACTATGCCATCATTGTTTAATTTTTTTAATTCCCAAGAGTTATTTTCTAATTTTATTAAAAATACTTTTGCTTTAACCTATCTTACTTAATTCAAGTTAAAAGATTCTAGTTTGTTGCTCATAAGTTTATTTTTTCTGATCACATTCTTATTTTTAATCTGAAAATTCACCCACTCAGCTGGACAGCAAAGAATTCAGTTCTAAGTTGATGACTTGTTTTCACAGAGACTTTGTCCTAAGATTGTCTCTTCCTCCCTGTGCATATTTTCAAGGCTGGTTCTCTGCTCATATAGAGTATCATTCCGCATAATCTAAGACTGCTTCTCCTTACTAGAAAGGACAGTAAAAACTCATTTTCCTGTGTAATGATGTTTTTTCTTAGGCACAAGTATTTCAAAATCAGAGTGAAAATAGGTTTACATTTTAGGTTTATTTAATCCCATAAAAGCAACAGGCTTGTAGTCTAAGAGTCTTTGTTTCTGTATTGTTTTACTTTTCTTCATATTATAGAATGAAAATTACTTTTCATTTAGACAACAGAAAAATAATTATAATTTATTCATGTAGTTGGTACCTGCCTTTCAAAGAATAAAAAGCATAAAATCACAAGTCATTATCCTATAATGGTTAAATAGGATTTGAAATTTAGCTCTATTTCCTCATTTATAAAATACTACCAACAGTATCTATGTTATAGGAATGTTATGCAATGTCTCCAAATGTTCTAAGTTCAAATGGTAAAATAAAAATCTTAATGTGTTCTCTCCTAAAATTCAAGGAATGTTTTTTAAACAATGTAAACAGGGGCTGGAGAGATAGCCTAGTGGTTAAGAACGCCGACCGCTCCTGCAGAGGACCCGGGTTCGATCCCCAGCACCCACATGGCGGCCGAGAACTGTCTGAGACTCCAATTCCAGGAGAACTCCAGTTCCAGGGGAATCTGACACCCTCTTCTGACCTCTGCGGCATTGCACGACATGGGTGCACAGACTTGCATGCAGACAGTACATTCATACACATACGGAAATAAATAAAATAAAAAAAATTAAAAAAAAAAAACAACGTAAACAGTGTGAGAATGTGTTTACTCAAAAGAGGATCTGTCAGCAACACAAACCTGACAATGAAACCTGTGATAAACAGGCAGTCATGGTCCTGTAGACAAAGGAAGCTAAATCAGAAACCAGTAGTAACAAAAACAAATACTAACCTGATTTTTTTTTTTTTTTTTTTTTTTTTTGTCTTTTATCAGACAGGGTCTCCCTGTAGCCCCAGCTGTCCTGGAACTCACTCTGTAGACCAGGCTGGCCTTGAACTCACAAAGATCCGCCTGCCTCTGCCTCCCAAGTGCTAGGATTAAAGGCGTGCGCCACCACGCCCGGCATCTAACCTGATTTGTATCCAACAGTCCTTTTGCACACAATCCACATCATCAAATTACACTGGTCATGTGTCACAGATGCTACTAATTAATATATAAACAACAACACCAGAAACAGGACAAGAATATAAGCAATGCCTTCGAAATGCGAAAGAAAATGATTTCCCATTCAGAAACCCTTCCCTGCCAAACTGCCAAATACTATTAGAGTATACTAGATTCTTTAGACACTGCAAGTCTCACAGTTTTACTTTTCATGCATGTTTTTATTTAATTTGTTTTTATTTAATCTGTTCCCCCATGTAAAGAATCCTCTAGAGCAGCTCTCATTACACTAAAATATTATCATTCAGGATAAGTTAACTATTCCTCAAACCTCAATGTCATCTCTAATTATATCCTTTCTATGTGGAGACCTGAGAAAATATTAACTTAATTTCCTGGAGGGCTTACTTCTACCACAGGATATGGGTTGAGAAAGATTGTAAATAAAATATATATTGTGCCAAAAAAGTGACAGAAAAATCAAGAATGTGTGTGCCACCAAATATAAAGAGCTACTTTCACCAAGAAGTCCTCTGCCATTGCATCATCCTTTACAACAAAGTACTCGGTCAGCTTTCCCCTGCTCTTCTCTGACCTTGGCTTGACTTGGAGCATGCCACAGTTTTATCTGTTTTCCCAGATGCACATCTGAATCAGTTGAGATTACTTCTTATACCATGAACTGTCCTACTTTTCAACCACTCTTGACAGAACATGGTGAACTGAAAAGCATAAAATACTTCTCCTGACCATATTCCTGCTAGGCATCTTAGAACCACACATAAGCAATGATGAACCCTCTGTTTCCTAGGACTCACTAATGATCCTACCGAATCAGGATCCTTTTCCACAGAAGACTTTTTATGTCCTCTTTATGACTATTGCAAAATACCTAACATTTTGAAAGGAAGAAAGGTTCACGGTTTCAGAAGTTTTAGTCCATGTTTTGCCTGTCCCATTGCTAACGGCATGTAGTGAAGCAAAACCTCATGGTCCTAGAATCTTGCAGCAGAGACTGCTATTTCACAGCTGCAGGAAAGCCAAAAAAGGACAAGATACACCTCCCAGTAGACAGTTGAGCAGCTATGAATCCAAGAGATGAATCCAGTCAGAGTCCTCATGATCCAGTTACCTCTCAACAGCACCCATACCCGGGAGCAAGCCCTGAACACAATTCATTTTATATCAAAACTAGAACAAGACTCTTACTAAATTCTCAAAGAAATCAAGGCCAAACTATAACGCAGAGACTTTTTGACTTACCTTGCTCTGAAATACTGCCCCTTCTTCACCCAACTCGGATTTCTTACTGGTAAATTAACGGAAGATAACTGGACTTTAGGCTGTCCCTGGAATTTGAGCTCCTACCAAATGAACTACAAGCCAACTTGCTTATATATGAATTGTAAACCTGAGTCAAATTTCTAAAAATAAAATTTTTATTATTTTTATTTTATATGTATGAGTGTACTACCTACATGTGTGTAAGTGCACCGGTGTCATGCAATGCCTGCGGAGGTCAGAGGAGTTAGAACCCTTCAGAACTGCAGTTATGGAGGGTTGTTAGCTACTATGTGAGTCTCTGGAATCGAACCTGGGTCTTCTCCAAGAGTAGTCAGTGCTCTTAAGCACTGAGCCATCTTTCCAGCCCCAAAAGTCCAATATTTAAAACAGAGATCCATGTTGCAGGCAAGATCTTAACAACTGAGCTTCACCCATCACAGGTAGCCAAGTGATCAGGCCATGCTCAAATAAGGCTAATAGCTTTTTTAATTTTTAAAAATTTATTATTTCTTATGTGTATGAATGTACTGTCTGCATGCAGGTTGATGCACCCGTGTTGTGGGAGGTCAGAAGAAGGCATCAGATTTCCCTGGAACTGGAGTTAAAGACGGTTCTTAGATGCCATGTGGGTGCTGGGAATAGAACCCGGGTCCTCTGCAAGAGCAGTCGGCACTCTTAACCGCTGAGCTACCTCTCCAGCCCCACTATTTTGTATTCTATTGTTGAGTTCTGTCTATAAATATTAACTGCCAACACTGTGAAGCAGAGCTGTCAATCTCTTTCTGGTACTCAGTGCTGCCTGATACAAGAATTATTCTTGGTCAAATAAACTAATAAATTTCTCTTAAGTGTTTCTTTGTACATTACTTAGCCTTTCCAAATACAAGTTGCTTAGATATGCATACAAGATAGCAACATAACTAGAAATACAAGTTGCTTAGATACACATACATGATAGCAACATAACTAGAAATACAAGGCAAGAGAAGTTCATGAGAATTGTGGCTATGTGAGGCAAGCAACAGGCCTAATAGGGACGAGATGGGGATAGCATATCCATGTGAGGACTTCTAAGCACTGGCAATGAAACCCTCTTAACTTGGGGTTCTAGGTAGAAAAGTACTGGAACTAGAAGATATTATGTTAAGTGAAGTAACACAGTCCCAGAAAAACAAACGACGAGTGGGAGCCCTCATCTGTGGATGCTAGGGCCAATTACCTAGTAGTAAGTATTTCTTGTGCAGGGCTCCTTGAGCTTTTGTCCAAGTAGTTGGGAGTGGTGCATATTGGAAAGAACAACAACAACAACAGAAAAGGCTGCGTCAAAGAACTGACTGAAACGGTGAACTTCTGCTCAAAACAGTCAACCTCTATATCGAGGATTTTGAGAAAGACTGAGAAAAAGATGAAAAACATGTTTGGCAGAATGCATGAGCTCTAGTGGGGTGGGGGTACAGAGGGGGACACAGGTCTAGATTTGATTTGTAACATAATCTTGTACAAATATATATATATATATAAAACAATAAAAAAGAGTACTGGATTTGTTATTCTGTAAACTTCAGATGTATTTTATGTACCTTCATGGAATATTTTGTACAACATAAAGATGTAAGGTTTTTTGTTTGGGGTTTTTTTTGGTCTTTTTGAGACAGGGTCTCCCTTTAGTCCTAGCTGGCCTGGAGCTCACTATGTAGACCAGGCTGGCCTTGAACTCACAGAGAAAAATAAAATAAAATAAAATAAAACAAAATAAAATAAAACAAAACAAAATAAAACAAAATAAAAAATAAGTAAATTTAATTTTAATTTTAAAATTTATTTTAATTTTAAAGGCACTGTTAATTCAAAACTACAATCCAGAGTTATTACTCTGAAGAACACAAAGTGTATTTGAAAAACATTCTGTATGTCTCTGTCATAAAATTTATTTTAGAATTAAAGTTACTCCAAGTATTATAGTCTAAGGAAGAAACTGGTCAAAGCCCGATTCACCCTTAAAAATCTACAGTATAATCACAATGTGTCTATGTTATGCTGTCCACCTTTGACTCCTGTAAAATTTACAAGAAAGTTGAATGCTCCTAAAACAAACTTTCGTTAATATTTGGAAGTACTATCACCTGAATTTCACATTATTTTAACCTATGCATGTAAAAAGGTACAAAAGAATATGCTTTAAGATTATCATAGCAATTTTTTTTTTTTTTGGTCTTTTTGAGACAGGGTCTCCCTGTAGCCCCAGCTGTCCTGAAACTCACTCTGTAGACCAGGCTGGCCTTGAACTCACAAAGATCCACCTGTCTCTGCCTCCCGAGTGCTAGGATTAAAGGCACGCACCATCACACCCAGCATAGCAATTTTGTAAATTATGTGAAGTACTTAGGTAGAAATACTTATTTAAAGGTGCTTTTAAAACTGTAAGTCACTGACCACTGTTAAGCTGAAAATTAATGTGATGGGTCACAGTGTTTTTAAATACCATAAATAGATCAGGATACAAAATATTGCAGTTTCATGAATTATTTATTTTAGGATTTTTACATATGCATGTATTATATTTAGGACACTGATAATAAAATATTAACTCGGGGCTGGAGAGATGGCTCAGCGGTTAAGAGCCCCGACTGCTCTTGCAGAGGACCCAGGTTCGATTCCCAGCACCCACATGGTGGCTAAGAACTTCCTTTAAGCTGGGCGTGGTAGCACATCTCTTTAATCCCAGCACTCTGGAGGCAAGGCAGGTGGATCTCTGTGAGTTCAAGGCTAGCCTGGTCTACAGAGTGAGTTCCAAGCCAGCTGGGACTATAGGGAGACCCTACCTCAAAAAGACAAAATTTTAATTTTTGTCAAAAAGACAAAAAATTAATTAATTAATTAATTAAGAAAAGGGAAAGTACCAAAGAATTTGGAAATTTTGAAAAAAAATAAAACATTAACTCTTATTGAGGGTTTTAACTAAGATTGGAAAGAAAGCACTGGTATAAACTCTTGTGAAATCTAGTGTTAATAAATAATAAATATAAAGCTATATTACAATTTTGACTGCAATGAAACCGACTACATTATATTACCTCTGGCATTGGGGCTCTTTTCCACAGGAAAGTGGCAGTCATTAAGGAAGAGACAAATACCATAAAGGGCCATCATAAAATGATTCTCTAGATACACCTGCCTCTGTCTCTGCCTCCTGAGTGCTGGGATTAAAGGCTTGTGCCACCACACATTCATTAAAAAGGAAGAATGGATAATCAAGCTTTCTTTTAATCATCTTTGCAAAGATAGGGAGAGTCTGCCTTACCATCCTGTACTGTTAATGACTAACACGTTCACCCTGGGGAATCTGGTACACTGGTCACACTACAAACTGTGTTTCAGACACAATCTCTCTCTTAGCTGTGGCTTTTTTTTTTAATGCTTCCATAGCAAAGTGAACTGACTTTGTAGGTTTAAGAAAATTTCCTACAGCAGAGATACATACATATTCATGTTTATTGCAGCTCTCTTCACAATAGCAAAGAGCTGGAACCAACCCAAGTGCCCCTCAACCAATGAGCGGAAAAAGAAAATGTGGTACATCTACAAAATGTAATTCTACGCAGAGGTTAAGAAAGATGACATCATGAAATTTGCAGGTAATGGATGGAACTAGAAGATACTATGTGTTGTAGTTTGTCTTCCATTGCTGTGACAAAACACTCTGACCAACATCAACTTGGGGAGGAAAGGGTTTATTCAGCTTACATCTCCTGGGTCACAGTTCATCACTCAGGGAGCCCAAGGCAGGAATTCAGGGCAGGAACCTGGAGGCAGGAGCTGAAGCACAGGCCATGGAGGAATGCTGTTCACTGGCTTGCTCCTCTGGCTCATGCCCAGCCTGCCTTCTTATACAGTACAACAACCTGCCCAGGGTGGTACTACTCATTGTGGGCTGGGCCCTCCCACACTGCTCCACCATCAAGACAATACTCCACAGATGTGGCCACAGGCCAATCTAATGGAGCCAATTCCCCAATTGAGGCTCCCTCAACCCAGGTGTGTCAAGTTGACACTAAAGCTATCCAGCACACTATGCTAAGTGAAGTAACACAATCCCAGAAAAACAATGAATGGTATCCCTCATTTGTGGATTCTAGCACCAAGTACCTACTTGTAAGGCAAACCGAGTAACGTTAATGTTATATTTCTCTTTATCTAAAAGCAACTGCTCTTATAATGTGTATCCCTTAACGGGCTCTAGAATTAACCTATCACTTATTTTCAGACTTTGTAATTTTGGTATATGGGTGGAGGGTGAATATTTTAGAGTAATATAAAATAAAAGGGAAAAATGTGAATCCTGAAATATAAAAAAAGAATTTCCTCCAAGATAACAGAAATGCAATACTAAAATGGTCCAAGTTAATTCTGATAAAGCCCAATAATGAGATACAGCTTTTTGTTTTAATAAGATTAGAAACTTTAAATATTCAAGAAATAGTTTGAGCCTAGTG
Source organism: Rhizomys pruinosus (assembly GCA_009823505.1). Lineage (NCBI taxonomy): Eukaryota > Metazoa > Chordata > Mammalia > Rodentia > Spalacidae > Rhizomys > Rhizomys pruinosus. Next base: position 1,667,942 of record VZQC01013272.1, on the reverse strand, counting down.
TGATGGTGCTTGCCTTAAATCTCGGCACTCAGGAGGCTAAGGCAGGATTATAAATTCAAGCCAACCTGATATATACAGAAAACTTGTGTCTCAAAAGGCAAAACAAAAATTAGTATTAAATGTGCTGGAGTTTCAGCAAAGCGACATTCCCTCATAAAGCACTGTATCTGAATATCTTTAAAATAAAAACATACAAGATCACTTTTAACAATAAAGAAAGTTAGTTTCAAATTATAGTACATCAAGAAGCTTGGTAAAAAATCTCAAATATGATCCAGAGGGACTAGAGCATCTCTCGATGAGAGAAGCAGCAATTTAGATTTTATTCCCTTTGGTACTCCTCCTTTATAAAAGCAAACAGGGAAAGGGAGAAAACAAGCTTAATTAGTATGTCTGTCTTTCTTGACAAACAATTGAAATATACTAAGCTCAAACAGGTTATCATGAAACGAATCCCACTTTTTCTGAGATTGCCATAGTACTCAAACTCAGACTGCTAGGAAATAAACTGATAAACAACTTTTGCATTAGAAAAAAATGTGGAAAAGATACATTTTTTTGGAAGAAACTAAGCCATCACTACAACCAGAACATATAGTAAAATAAATTGGTATCTTGATGAATGAGGGCTTAGCAAAGAGAGCTTAAGTCTCTCCAGCTATTACTCCAAAGAAAACCAGAAAAATTCTAAGGTGACAGGAAAAAGCTACTATAGAAAGAGGAAGGGCTGTTAGCAATGATGAGCTCTCCATTAAGTTGACAGGAGCCAATATACATGAAAGAAAAAGCTAGAAAAACAATGAAATTATTGAATGATCAGTAATTACTCACTAAGGATCTAATTCCTTTTTTAATGAAAAGCTTCATATAATTTTATTTATAGCAATTATCTTTATTTTTTTAATTTTTATTTATTATTTATATGTATGAATGTACTATCTGCATGTAGGTTTGTGCACCCGTGTCATGTAATGCTGTGGAGGTCAGAAGAGGGTGTAAGGATTCCCCTGGAACTGGAGTTAAAGACGGCTCTCAGCCACCATGTGGGTGCTGGGGATGGAACCAGGTCCTCTGCAAGAGCACTCGGTGCTCTTATCCGCTAGGCCATCTTTCATAAACCTGCTTGTAGAGTTTGTAAATATCCACTATAATAACTCAATAAAACACCAAACTATTAAATTCCAAAAGCACTAATATGGGAATTTTGAGGGTTAGTGTAATAAGAGCCAGGTGGTGCACGCCTTTAATTCTAGACTTGGGAGGCAGAGGAAGGTGGTCTACATAAGCAAGTTCCAGGTCTGCTGGGGCTACAGGGAGACGAAGGAAAGAAAGAAGGAAAGAAGAAGGAAAGAAGGAAAGGAAAGAAAGGAAACAAGGAAAGAAGGAAAAAAGGAAAGGAAAGAAAGGAAAGAAGGAAAGAAAAAAGAAAGGAAAGAAGGAAAGAAGGAAAAAGAGAGAAAGAAAAGAAAATGAGGGATAACAGTATCATCTAATAAACTTTTTTTTTAATTTATTTTCATATGTGTATGAATGTACTGTCTGCATGTAGGTTGGTGCACCCGTGTTGTGCAATGCTGCAGACGTCAGAAGAGGGTGTCAGATTCCCCTGGAACTGGAGTTAAAGACAGTTCTTAGCCGCCATGTGGGTGCTAGGGATCGAACCTAGGTCCTCTGCAAGAGCAATCGGCACTCTTAACCGCTAGGCTATCTCTCCAGCCCCATCTAATAAACTCTTTTAAAGGACAAGAGATGCAGGGCTTGGTGGTGCATGCCTTAATCCCAGCACTCGGGAGGCAGAGGCAGGCAGATCTCAGCAAGTTCAAGGCCAGCCTGGTCTACAGAGTTCCAGGACAGCTGGGGCTACAGGGGGACGCTGTCTCAAAAGACTAGATAGATAGATAGATAGATAGATAGATAGATAGATAGATAGATAGATAGATGATAGATAGATAGATAGATGATAGATAGATAGATAGATAGATAGATAGATAGACAGATAGATAGATAGATTTAAACTACAAATATCTTCAGGCCAAGCAGGGTAGTATGTTATTAATCCCTGCACTTGAGAGGCAGGAGTTCAAGGTCATCCATAGTTTGAAACCATCCTGGCCTACAGGAGACCCTACCTTGAATGATGAATGAATGAATGAATGAATGAATGAATGAATGAAAATCAATCAATCATCAATCAATCAATCAATCAATCAATCAATCAATCAATCAATTAGAAGTAACTAGGAGACAGACATTTTACAAGAAAAAGTAAATTAAAAGTACAGTCCAGATAGGGAACAGCCAAGAAAACCATCTAGTCGGGTATATGAAGAGAAATACAAGATGAAGTTGGAAGAGCAAAATCAGACATACTTATAAGCAGTGACTAAAAGACACAGAAGCTGCAATTTATGCTCTCATTTGCTGTTTTCCATTTGCTGGTCCAACTGTTGCTATATCAGATAAACCTGGAGATCTTTATAAACACATGTTACACTGGGCGTAGTGCCACACCCTTGTAGTCCCAGTACATGGGAGGCAGAAGCAGGCAGATCTCTGTGAGTTCAAGGCCAGCCTGGTCTACAGAGTGAGTTCCAGGTCAGCTGGGGCTACAGGGAGACCCTGTCTCAAAAGACAAGAATAAATAAATAAATAAATAAATAAATAAATAAATAAATAAAGTATGTATGTATGTATGTACGTACGTACGTACGTTACTAATGCATTGCCCCAGAGATTCTGAGTGGAATAGAATCTGCAGATACAGAAAACTCCCTGGTGATTCTCAGACACAGCAGATAGGTGCCACAGCTCTAGGCAAAACAAATGCAGGCAAGGCATCAAGCCATTTTGAAATTACAGGATTAAAGAACAACAAAATGTGGTATTTTAATTTATAACTTTTTTTCATGTTATTTCCCTCAGAGATCTACTATATAGGTCTCATGTATTCTCTGGCTAGATGCACACATTTGTAAGTACCTCTATTTCATCATAACCTCACTATTAACAATTTTTGTTTCATTAAATTGTTAAGAAAGAAGAGGACCAGGCGTGGTAAACCACATCTTTAATCCCAGCACTCAGGAGGCAAAGGCAAGTGGATCTCTGTGAGTTCAAGGCCAGCTTGGTTTACATAGTGAGCTCCAGACTAGCTGGGACTAAAGGGAGACCCTATCTCAAAAAGACCAGAAAAAAAAAAAAAAATAAAAAAAAGAAAAGAAGGGATTGTGTGATGAAACATCAATAGAATACCAAGTTGGTTACATATAGCATGATGTTTTGGTGTACAGTTTTACAGTAGAATCAATATAGATATGATATTCAATGCATTTCAAAAGCCCTCAAAGAAAAACTGTTAAATTTTGTTAGAACCGTGGAACTTCTTTTTTTTAGAGCGTGGAATTTTTAACCACAAGAAATTATACGTTTAACGACCTAGACATGTTCAGCAGTTTTAAGTTTTAAACAATGTATACATGCATGAAACGTGACCCTATTAATGTGTACAAACTTATATTTTATAGGTCCACTCAAAATAAATTCAATTAAAAAGCATTCAAAGAGATAGCATGAATGCATAAAAGCCCTATAATTTTGGAAAGCATTAAAATTACGACTAGGGGGCGGGAGAGATGGCCTAGCAGTTAAGAGCGCTGACCGCTCTGGCCAAAGGACCCGGATTCGATCCCAGCACCCACATAAAAAAAAAAAAAAAAAAAAAAAAAAAAAAAAAATTCCAGGAGAACTCTCAGTTCCAGGGGAATCCTACACCCTCTTCTGACTCCACGGGCATTTCAAGACACGGTGACCAAACCTACATACAGAAGTACATTATACAATATCAGAATAAAAATAAAAAATTAAATTATGATCTAAGTCATCTTTTTTTTAAACATTTTGGTTATTTTATTTATTTTTGTATGTTGGATGAATGCCTGTCTGCATGTAGGTGTGTGCAACCCATGGCGTGCAATGCCGCAGAGGAA
>VZQC01013272.1:1638354-1662198 GCA_009823505.1 Rhizomys pruinosus | reverse complement strand
CAGAAGAGGATCTCGGATTCCCCTGGAACTGGAGTTCTCCTGGAATTGGAGTTACAGACAGTTCTCAGCTGCCATGTGGGTGCTGGGGATCGAACCCGGGTCCTCTGCAAGAGCAGTCGGTGCTCTTAACCGCTAGGCTATCTCTCCAGCCCCTGATCTAAGTCATCGTTAAAAAGTAATTATGTGGCCAGGCGTGGTAGTGCACACCTTTAATCCTAGCACTCCGGAGGCAGAGGAAGGCGGATCTTTGTGAGTTCAAGGCCAGCTTGGTCTACAGAGTGAGTTCCAGGACAGCTGGGGCTACAGGGAAAAAAAAAAAAAAAAAAAAAAAAAAAAAAAAAAAAAGTAATTATGCTTGCTTCAAGCCTGTTTCATTTTTGCTGTGAATTCTGAGCCCTGGCACTGCCAAACTCTGTTCTCCTGCAATGCCAAGACCTGGATTGATGCAGGTAAAAGCATCAAATTTTCTAATTCTTTCTTGCCATGTTTCCCCTTTCTTATTGTTAGCTGGTTTCTTGTTCCTTTAAACAGTCTCTTTATTAAAAATAATAATATAAAAATAAAGCAGAAAGACAAAAGCCTGATCTTAAAAGGTGATTCATAACCAATTAATAACTAATTACACATCTAATATACTTCTGATAGTTAGGGCTTGAATTTTTTTTTGTATGAGTGTATTGGCTCCATCTGTGTTGAGTGCACCTGTGTCGTGCAATACCTGTAGAGGTAAGAAAAGGGTGTCAAATCCACTGAAACTGGAGTTACAGTTGTTAGCCACCATGTGGGGTGCTGGGAATCAAACCCAGGACCTTTATAAGAGCAGCCAACGCTCTTAACCATTGAGTCATCTCTACCACCCAACTCCAAATTTAATTTTAAAGACGACATGATATCCAAAAACAATAATCCCCTCTCCCTTACCCACAGGTGATATATTGTAAGACCCCCCAATGGATTCCTACACAACCATAAGCAGTAGTAAGCCATATGCAGACTATATTATGTATAGGCATACCTAATAAAGTTTAGTTTATAAGCAGTCCCAACAAGAGATTAATAGTAAATAAAACTAAAATCAATAATTATAACAATATACTGTAACAGGAACTATGGATATGTTCCCATCCATCCCATAGGTGGGTATTGCATTCTGCAGAATACCCTGAACAAAAGGATTTCTAGAAGGACATAACAAGTCTTAGCAAGTCTTCATCACTATACTCAGAATGAAGAGCAACTTAAAACTGAGGACTTGTTTATTTCAAGAAGTTTCAACTTACTAATTTCAAGCCACAATCAACAGTGGGTAACTGAAATTACATAAAGTAAAAACTGCAATAACGGCCGGGAGTGGTGGCGCACGCCTTTAATCCTAGCACTTGGGAGGCAGAGGCAGGTGGAACTTTGTGAGTTCAAGGCCAGCCTGGTCTACAGAGTAAGTTCCAGGACAGCTGGGGCTACAGAGAGACCTTGTCTCGAAAAGACAAAAAACTGCAATAACAAACTCCAGTTCTCAAGCCTTAAAAGCAGAAGCTTTTCCTGCAGCTATGAGTGAAACAGAACTGAGACTATTATATTAAACCATATCTGAGCAGCAGAGTCCACTATAAAGGGTCTTCAAGCTAGTTTCATAATACTACAATATTAGTCACCAAAATTTTTACTACCATACACTCATGGCAAAAGAATGTGTTTTATTTACAAATGGTCCTCAAAGCACTAAATACTATTCATCTTGAATCTTCCATAGACATAGATTCAAATACTGACAAAATGAGAAATATGTATAAATCACTACTATGTAGTATAGTTTTTAATGGTGCCATACTTGACCATTCAAAATTCAAGGCAGATTAATAGTTTTTAATTTAATAGAGTGTAAAGTACTCCTTTGTAGTTTTAGACTGCATTTTGCAACCAACGTTTAAAAAAGTATTTTGTCAAGTTTTTATTTTTATTTATTTTATTTTTAAAATTTTTTTGGTCTTCTTGGGATCGGGAGATCGGGGATGCTAAAAACTCCACCAGAAAACTCTTAGAAACAATTACAAGCTTCAGTAAAGTGGCAGGCTACAAAATTAACGTAGAAAAATCAGTAGCCTTTCTTTACACCAACAACAAGCAACTGAAGAAGGAATTCAAGGAGACCTTCCCACTCACAATAGCATGAAAAACAACAAAATACCTAGGAACAAACATAACCAAAGACACCAAAGATCTCTACAACAAAAATTTTAAACCCCTGAAGAAGGAAATTGAAGAAGACATCAGAAGATGGAAAAACCTCCCATGCTCATGGATTGGGAAAATTAATGTAGTAAAAATGTCCATTCTACCCAAACTCTTTTTTTTTTTTAACGCCACCACGCCCGGCATTTATTTATTTCTGTATGTGTATGAATGTACTGTCTGCATGCAAGTTTGTGCACCCGTGTCATGCAATGCCGCGGAGGTCAGAAGGGGGTGTCGGATTCCCCTGGAACTGGAGTTCTCCTGGAATTNCTATTCCTCCCTTTTGGAATGGGAATATGTATTCGGTTCCACTGTACATTGGGAGTATATAATTTGTCTTTTGATTTTACAGGAGCTTACAGTTTAAGAGATTGGCCTGAGTCTCAGAAGAGACTTTGGACTGTGGACTTTTGAATGGCACTGAAACTGATAAAGACTATGGGGACTTTTAAGGTTGGACTGAATGCATTTTGCATTTTATGTGGTCAGGAGCCTATGGGGGCCAAGGAGTGGAATGTGGTGGTTTGGATGAGTGTCCACCATAGGCTCTAAGTATTCAGATATTTGTCTCCAGTTGGTGGCGCTGTTTTTGGAGGTCTTAGGTGTGGCAGTGCTAGTGGAAGTGTGTCACTGGGGGCAGGCTTAGTGAGTTTTAACAAGCCTCGTGGTCTACGGTCGCCCTCTCTCTGCTTCCTGTGCTCTTTTCAAGACGTGACCCTCGGCTTGCTGCTCCAGCTGCCATGCCTTCCACCACAGTGGACTCTGATTCCCTGGAACCATCAATCGTAAGCTCAAATAAACTCTTCCTTTTATAAGTTCCTTGGTCATGGTGTTTTATCACAGCAACAGAAAACTGACTAATACACCTACCTCTTGACGTGTACAAAAGTCAACTCCAGATGGATTAAAGACCTCAATGTGAAACCCCAAACTCTGAAGGCGACAGAAGAAAAAGTTGACAGCAGACTACAAGACATAGGCGTAGGAAAAGACTTCCTAAATCAGACAACAGTTGGGCAAGAATTAAGGTTGACAATTGACAAATGGGACCTCATTAAACTCAAAAGCTTCTGTACATCAAAAGAAACAATCAAGGAAGTGAAGAGAAAGCCCACAGAGTGGAAGGAAACCTTCACTTCAGATACATCTGACAAAGCCTTGATTTCCAGAATATATAAACTACTCAAAAAACAAAGAAAAAAGAAAACAAATGACCCACTCAATAGATGGAGCAAAGAGCTGAACAGAGACTTCACAAGTGAGGAATTAGAGATGGTTGAGAAACAAAAAGTGTTCAATGTCGCTAATAATTAAGGAAATGCAAATTAAAACCACTTTAAGGGGCTGGAGAGATGGCCTAGCGGTTAAGAGCGCTGACCGCTCTTACGGAGGACCCGGGTTCAATCCCCAGCACCCACATGGCAGCCGAGAACCGTCTGAAACTCCAATTCCAGGAGAACTCCAGTTCCAGGGGAATCCGACACCCTCTCTGCTGACCTCTGCGGCATTGCACAACACGGGTGCACAGACTTGCATGCAGAAAGTACATTGATACACATACAGAAATAAATAAAAATGCCGGGCATGGTGGCGCACGCCTTTAATCCTAGCACTTGGGAGGCAGAGGCACGCGGATCTCTGTGAGTTTGAGGCCAGCCTGGTTTACAGAGTGAGTTCCAGGACAGCCAGAGCTACAGGGAGACCCTGTCTCAAAAAAAACAAAAACACTTTAAGATATCATCTTACTCCAATAAGACTGGCTAGTATCAAACAAATGATACCAAGTGCTGGAGAGATTGAGGGGAAAGGGGAACACTCATCCACTGCTGGTGGAAATAACTCATACAGCCACTATGGAAAGCAGTGTGGAGAACCCTTGGAAGACTTGGAATGAACTTGTCACCTGACCCAGCCATAACACTCCTGGGTGGTCACAAGACTCATCTTACTGTAGAGATACATGCACAGCCATGTTTATTGCAGTTCTCTTCACAATCGCAAGGAGCTAGAACCAACCCAAGTGCCCCTCAATTGACCAGTGGATAGAGAAAATGTGTTACATCTACACAATGGAGTTCTATGCAGCGGTAAAGAAAGACGACATCATGAGCTTTGCAGGTAAATGGTTGGAGCTAGAAGATACCATGCTGAGTGAAGTAACACAGTCCAAGAAAAACAAATGAGGAATGGTAGCCCTCAACTGTGGATGCTAATTGTATGGCAAGCTGAGCAATGTCAATGTGATCTGAAAACAACTGTGCTCTTATATTATAGAATCCCTTAAAAAAAAAAAAAAGAGGAAAAAAAAATAGTAAGAATTGATCTCATGAAAATAGAATGTAAAATGGTGGGTACCAAGGGCTGGAAAGAAGGTGGATAGGGGACAGAGAAAGAATGATTAACAGTCACAACAGTGGAAGTATGTAAACGTACTTCCCTTTTCTGTGGAGATAGGGTATAGAGTCAGGTGTGGAGACTATGTAGCCCAGTCTGGACTTGAAATCACATTCCTCTTGGGCTTAAAGGGGTGCACTTCTGTGCCCAGCAACAAGGAATAATGTTAAATGTTCTATAACAGAGGATAAACACTGTTGGCCACAATTAACTATGTATCTCAAAATAGCTAGTAGAGAGGATTTTGAAAGTTATAAACTCAAAAGTGCAGGAGGTAATGGTAGATGAAGTGTCATTCATGTTAACAAGTCTTTATATTTTATTTTATTATTATTTTTATTTTGTCTTTTCAAGGCAGGGTCTCCCTATAGCCCCAGCTGTCCTGGAACTCGCTCTGTAGACCAGGCTGGCCTTGAACTCACAAAGATCCACCTGCCTCCGCCTCCCGAGTGCTGGGATTAAAGGCATATATCACTGGGCCTGGCTACAAGTCTTTATATATTTTTTTAATTTATTATTATTGTTGCTGTTGTTATTTTAATGTATATGAGTGTACTGTCTGCATGTAGTTTGGTGCACCCGTGTCGTGCAATGCCTCGGAGGTCAGAAGAGGGCGTCGGATTCCCCTGGAACTAGAGTTAAATATGGTTCTTAGCCACCATGTGGGTGCTGGGAATCAAACCCAGGTCCTCTGCAAGAGCAGTCGGCACTCTTAACCACTGAGCCATCTCTCCAGCCCCAAGTCATTATATTTTAAATCAATTAATAAAACAGTTTCTAATTTCTTAGGGTCAATTTATATTGCAGTAAATATCACCAGATGCAATTCAGATAAACAAAACTACTTTGGGATTGTCAATAATTTTAATTAGTGTAAAGAAGCCATGAGGCCAATGAATGAGAGAATCACTGATATAGAAGAATTAGGCCAGATGTGGTAGCGCACTTCTTTAATCCCAGCACTCAGAAGGCAGAGGCAGGCGGATCTCTGTGAGTTCCTGATCTACATAGCAAGTTCTGGCTGAGGATACAGGGAGACTCTGTCTCAACAAGGCCAGCCTGGTCTACAGAGTGAGTTCCAGGACAGCTGGGGCTACAGGGAGACCCTGTCTCAAAAAGACCAAAAAAAAAAAAAAGAATGAAATAACAAAATGTTTGGTGTCTAAAAGACATCAAAGAACTACAAAGGAAAGTGTACTGATTCTAAGACCACTACAAACAGACCAAGCAAAAGTAAATCTGCATAAAACCAAGTGGAAGCAGACTATGGTAGAATAGGTAGAACAAAATACCGTTCTCCCATTTCCCCTCACACAAACAAAACCTCCAGCCTGTGCCTTCTTACCCTGACTGTGAGGACTGGCTGGACTGAAAGTTGGTGGGTGCAGATCTTTAGTTGGTGTTGGAAAAGCTTCTTTCCCTTGGCGCTGACTCATCTTTCCTGGTGTCAGAAGCTGAGAGTCGTCACTGTTTGCTATAACAGCTCAAGAGGAAAATAAAGAAAAATAATTAGCATTAGGGTCATGGGTTTAAATGACATAATTTGTAACGTGGACTAAACCTGGATGAAACAGACTAAATAGTTGTATTCAACTTGATACTTTATTAATAAACTGCAAAATCGTTTTGTTATTTTTGTTCACTGTAAGTCCAAGAGAACTGATAGGTAGGCCACACTTAAATATACACATTACAGACATGGTAAAAATGAAGTACATATCCAACTGATAATGCAAGGCCCCTACATTTCACTTTGCAACTTTCACAGTGCTTGCCTAGACTCTTCATAGTTGTCAATACAATAGGCAAAAGACAGTTATTTCACAGAAGAAATACAGATTGTCAAAAAGTACAAGGAAAGATGTGCGGCTTCATTAGTAACCAAAACCCCACAAATTATTAGCAGGAGGAAATACATTCTACTCAAAGTTTGTTTTTTTAATGTTTCAAAGATGGTACTCTATGACTGTGGTGGTTTGAATGAGAATGTCCCCCATAGACTTCAAGCATTCAGACATTTTGTCCCCAGTCGGTGGTGCTGTTTCGGGAGTTCTTAGAAGGTGTGGCCAGGCTGGAGGAAGTAAGTCACAGAGGGCTGGCTTGGAGAGTTCAAAAAGCCTTGCCAGTCTCCAGTCACTCTCTCTCTGCTTCCTGTGCCCACTTGAATATGTGAACCTCAGCTTTCTGCTCCCCACCATGCCTCCCCACTAGGATGGACTCTAATTCCCTGGAACCATCAATCATTAGCTCAAATAAACTCTTCTTTTATAAATTCCCTTGGTCATGGTGGTTTTATCACACAACAGAAAAGTGACTAATATAGTAGATAATAGAGGCAATATTCAAACTCGTAACTACTGGGTTCCAAAGTCTGTCTTTGAAACACTCGCTGTCCAGTCATCAACCTGTAGAGGACTGCTCGTTGCTTCTCACCCATGTGTCTATACCAATACAAAGGAGTGACGCAAAAAGACAGAAACAATGAGGAAAGGGGGCAAATCACAATCACAACCCCCCACCCCCCAGTCTCCACATTCTCTCACATTTCTGGGCTTTCAAATGATTTAGCTTCATCTTAAAAATAAATGATCTGGGGGGGCTGGAGAGATAGCTTAGCAGTTAAGAACACTGACTGCTCTTGCAAAGGACCCAGGTTTTATTTCCAGAACCCACATAGCAGCTAAGAACTGTCTCAGGCTAGGCATGGTGGTGTAAGCCTTTAATCCCAGCACTCGGGAGGCAGAGGCAGGCAGATCTCTGTGAGTTCAAGGCCAGCCTGGTCTACATAGCGAGCTCCAGGCCAACTGGGACTAAAGGGAGACCCTCTCTCGAAAAAAAGAACAACAAACAAAAAACAGATCTGGTCTTCACTTGTCTTGACTTACCATTTAACCAGAATATTTCATTGACATTTCTATCATGCAGTGCCTTGGAGGTTTTTACTTTTATTTTATATGTATAAGTTCTGCCTGCATGTACATAAGGACATCTGTGTTGTACAATGCCCATGGAGAACAGAAGAGGACACAGGATCCCCTAGAACTGGAGTTATGGATAACTGTTCTCCACCATGTGGGTGCTGGGAACCAAACCCAGGTTTTCTGCAAGAGAAACCAGTGCTCTTGGGAGATCTCCCAAGACCACCTGAAGTGCACTCTTAACCACTGAGCCATATCCACAGCCCTCTATCACTCTATTAAAAAAATTGCTTTCACACATTTCCAATTGTGCTAAAGTTTTCAAAATTATATTTGAGGTACTTATATTTCAAAATCAAAATACAAAACACTTATCATCCAAGTAAAGGCATAAAAAGTGTTTGCCAGTATGGCATGGTCCCAGCACTTGGGAGGTAGAGGCAGGTGGCAAGTGAGTTCCAGGCCAGCCTGATCTACATAGTAAGTTCCAGGCCATGTGGGGATACAGGGAGACCCTGCTTTAAAAAAAAAAAAAAAAAAAAAAAAAAGTTTGCCACCAAGTCAAAAGAAATAAAAATCTGTGGAATGATGGCTCTTAAACTTTAATTTTTTTTTTATGTATGAGTGTACTGTCTGCATGTAGGCTGGTGCACCTGTGTCACGCAATGCCTCAGAGGTCAGAAGAGGATGTCGGATTCCCCTGGAACTGGAATTAAAGATGATTCTTAGCCACCATGTGGGTGCTGGGAATCGAACCTAGGTCCTCTGCAAGAGCATTTGGTGCTCTTAACCACTGAACCATCTCTCCAGCCCCAGACTTTCATCTCCAGCTATATTATCTCCCCAAACTAAAATTCCCAGACCCAATTTAATTTGAGCCTGTCTTACTCATGACTTCCATCACAGTCACCTCAAATTTCCCTGTAACACAGTCTGGGCTTGGCTCCTCCCACCTCTCCTCCAGCTCAGATCTTCATCTCCATCTCCATTTTCCCAGAGCAAAAACCCAAGACTTTTTCAAATTTTTCTTTCTCTCCTAGTTCACATTCAGTCACCTGTGAAAACTCTAGACTCTCATTCAATCTTTATCTGGAACACCATGTCTTTTCTTTTTTTTTCTTTTTTTTTTAAATTTATTTCTGTATGTGTATGAATGTACTGTCTGCATGTAGGTTTGTGTACCCGTGTTGTGCAATGCCGCAGAGGTCAGAAGAGGGTCTCGGATTCCCCTGGAACTGGAGTTCTCCTGGAATTGGAGTTTCAGATGGTTCTTGGCCACCGTGTGGGTGCTGGGAATTGAACCCGGGTCCTCTGTAAGAGCAGTTGGCGCTCTTAACTGCTAGGCCATCTCTCCAGCCCATACACCATGTCTTTTCATTTCTACAACTCCTAACCTAAACCAAGCCACCACTGCCTTCCTATCAGCCCATCCTGCTGCCTTTTGCTATGTGGAGTTCATTTTCCACACAAGGGTCTGAACATCATCATTTGAGATGGTAAATTAGATGCACGTCATGCAGAAATATTCTCAACAGCTTTCTGTTTGAGTCAGAGCCTGGTGGTACAGACCTAGAATCCCAGCTATTCTGGAGACTGATGAGGGAAAGTTCCAGACTTGCCTGAGTTATAGAATGAATTCAAGGCCATCCTGGACAACTTAGTTCAATTTCTTTTTTTTTTTTTTAAGTATTTTTGAGACAGGGTCTCCCTTTAGTCCCAGCTGGCCTGGAGCTCTCTATGTAGACTAGGCTAGCCTTGAACTCATAGAGATCCGCCTGCCTCTGCCTCCCAAGTGCCAGGAATAAAGGTGTGTGCCACCACACCTGGATATTTTTTGAGACAGGGTCCCCCTATAACCCCGGCTGGCCTGGAACTCACTCTGTATAGACCATGCTGGCCTTGAACTCACAGAGATCAGCCTGTCTCTGCCTCCTAAGTGCTAGGATTAAAGGCATGTGCTACCATGCCCAGCTTAAAGACAATTCCTTAGCCACCATGTGGGTGCTGGGAATCGAACCCAGGTCCTCTGCTAGAGCAGTCGGTGCTCTTAACCACTGAGCCATCTCTCCAGCCCCTCGATTTCATTTCAATTAATCAGTCAGTGATGTAGCTCAGTGATAGAGTGCTTGCATGCCATGTATGAGGCCCTAGGCTTACCCCCTAATACAGGGGAAAAAAAGAAAGAGGGAAGAGAAAGAATGAAAGGAGGAGGCTTGTTTTCTTTTTAAATATTTTAAATTTATTATTTTTTATGTGTATGACTGTACTGTCTGCATGTAGGTTGGTGCATCCGTGTCATGCAATGCCAGGGAGGTCAGAAGAGGGCGTCAGATTCCCCTGGAACTGGAGTTAAAGATGGTTCTTAGCTGCCATGTGGGTGCTAGGAATCGAACCAGGGTCCTCTGCAAGGGCAGCTGGTGCTCTTAACCGCTAGGCCATCTCTGCAGCCCCGAGGCTTGTTTTCTAACCTTAGCATAAATCCACTGTTCATGAGTTAAAGGGTCTGGCACCTGAATATCTTTCCCATCTCACCCGTTACCATGCTCCTCCCCCTCACAAAACTTCTGTGATCATGGCCAACTTAGTACTCCAAAAGTGCCATCTGGCCATTCTTGAGGTCTCTCTCTCTCTCTCTCTCTCTCTCTCTCTCATCTTTTTGAGACAGGGTCTCCCTGTAATTATTCTCTTTCTTAAAAGAATTACTTGTGTGTGTGTGTGTGTGTGTGTGTGTGTATACATACATGTGGGGAGCACCTCAGAGGCCAGAAACACTAGAACTGGAAACACAGGTGGTGGTGAGTCACCCAATGTAGATGCTGGGAAACAAACACTGGTTCTCTGAAGAACTAAGTGCTCTTAACTCCTGAGCTACCTGTTTCTAGGCCCACAGGGCCTGTTTCTTGTTCCTTCTAGCTGGAATACTCTTAACCCAGATTCTTCACTTGCTGTCTCCTCTCATTTGCTGCCTGTGCTCAAACACCATCTCTTAGGAAAAGCCCTTTGATTTCTTCACTCTTTTATAAGTAGATTCTTGATTTTATTTTTTTATTTTTTTTATGTGTAGGTTTGTGCACCCATGTCATGCAATGCCACGGAGGCCAGAAGAGGATGTCAGATTCCCCTGGAACTGGAGTTAAAGACGGCTCTTACCGTCATGTGGGTGCTGGAAATCAAACTTGGGTCCTCTGCAAGAGCAGTCAGCACTCTTAACCGGTAGGCCATCTCTCCAGCCCCAATTCTTGATTTTAATATAGCACAATTTGTCAACCTGATATGGTTAGTGCCCACCACTCCAAGGCTACCATCTGTTTATTTCATGCTACATGCCCTTCATCAACCAACTAATTTGCATTCTTAGGAAGCTTCATGACTATAAAGTATTTTGGCTCCTTCAGCTACTAAACCTAAGATTCATTTGATTGCCAAAAACAGTCTTTTAGAATATAAGAGACTAGTTCTATAAACATAGGATAACACAGCATTAAAAAAAAAAAAATTGACAAATGCTACCACATTTAATCATCAAATGATCCCATAATGAATCTGAAGGAGCAATGAACAGGAGAATATATTCATAGCCCATATTACTAACAAAAGGCTGTATATAATTTTTTTTTACTAAAGTTATTTAGAATATTAAATAAAATGTTTTTTACTCTACAATATCTATAAAACAATTAGAAAAGTGGGGAGAAAATTGAATAGCATTTCATAGAAGAAATGTAAATATCTAGTAACTATATGAAATAATATTCTTCCTTAATAATCAGGGAAGTAGAAATCACAATGGGGTATTTCATACTCAGTAAAACTGACAGGAAGTAATAAAATTGACAATATAAATTACAATCAGGATAGGATCATCAAGGTCCTATTTCACCAGCAGTAGGCACTGCTGGTGAAATAGCAACTGATATAAGCACTTTGGAAAACAATACTGAATTATTAGCACATACCCCATGGATTCAACGTAATTTTTCTTTTATACCAAGAAAAACACTTATGTGCATACTAAGAGACAAGCGTAAGAATGCTGGTGCAACACTGTTCATAACAGACTTAAATATTCATCAATTAAAAATAAAATGATAAATATACAGTGGCATATGCATATGGCAGACTAGTATAAGACACGGAAAAGGAACGATCTATTTCTTTATCAATGAGCATGGCTCATAGAAATAACATTAGCAACAAAAAACAAGTTCGTAAAAGATTACATGTACTATAAAATACATCTCTTAAAGAACAGGATTGGCAGGGCACTTGCCTACCATGCTTAAGAGGTGCGAGCACCAGAAAAGGTAAAAAATTTAAAAATTTAAAAACAAGTTAAAACTTAGGGAAATGGGCTGAAGAGATAGCAAATGCCTTTATCTGCTGAACTAAGTCTGACAACCTGAGTCTGATCCCAGGGATCCACCAAACAAAAGGAGAAAAGCAACTCCTCTGTGTGCCATGGCATGCATGGTCCTAGTATCACCAATAAATTTATATTAATTCGATTTGATAAAAAAATTAGGGATATAAGAGAGATGGCCTAGCAGTTAAGAGTGCCGACTGCTCTTGCAGAGGACCCGGGATCGATTCCCAGCACCCACATGGCGGCTGAGAACCAACCATCTGAAACTCCAGTTCCAGGAGAACTCCAGTTCCAGGGGAATCCGACACCCTCTTCTGACCTCCGAGGCATTGCACGACACGGGTGCACAGACCTGCATGCAGACAGTACATTCATACACATAAATAAATAAAATAAAAATAAAATATCACAAGACAACCCTAAAAAAGGAAAACCAAAAAATACAGCATAATCTTCACCCCTGGGGACAGAAACAGGGACAGAGGCATGAAATAGAATTAAAGCTTTGGTATTCAATCAGTAAGACATAGTATTGTGGCTTAAATAATTTCACTACACAAACAAGGAAAATGTTCAGTTCATCTCTTTCTAATCTATTGTGTATGTGATTGTTTGAGACAGCGTGTCACTACAGAGCCCAAAATAGCTTGGAACTTGCTGTCCTCCTGCATACTGTCTGTCTCCCTGGTGCTGGGGTGACCGGCTTGCACTACTGCTCCCACCTCTATAATAATCTCTTTTAAGTGGTAATGTGTGACTTTTGATAGCCTTGAAATGAGAAATACATAGAAACCCCAATGCACAGCAATACAGAATGCCCATCTTTCTACTTATTTTGTCTCATTCCATTCACAAACACTGACCATTTACAGATAAAGAAAAATTGCCATACCCTACAAATCACCCCAATGATAGAGGAGCATATAAATGGGAGTTTAAGAAAGATACTGATTTTGTTTCTGTCTATACCCACTGACACAAGAGTTTAAAATAAGCATACTACTTTAATTTACCTTTTATTAAAAATTAAATACATATTCTGGGGCTGGAGAGATGGCTCAGAGGTTAAGAGCACCAACTGCTCTTGCAAAGGACCAGGGTTCAATTCCCACCACCACATGGCAGCTAAGAACCACCTTTAAGCCAGGCATGGTGGCACACGCCTTTAATCCCAGCACTCAGGAGGCAGAGGCAGGCATATCTCTGAGTTCAAGGCCAGCCTGGTCTACAGAGTGAGTTCCAGGCCAGCTGGGGCTATAGGGAGACCCTGTCTCAAAAAGACAAAAAAAAAAGAAAAAAGAAAATAAATACATATTCTAACCAGTATCAGAAAAATTAGCAACTAACTTAGACCAAAGAATTATATATATTTATTATGTTTTATTAGAAGTATTAGTTGTGGGGCTGGAGAGATGGCTAGAGGTTAAAAGGGCCGACTGCTCTTGCAGAGGACCCGGGTTCAATCCCCAGCACCCACATGGTGGCTGAGAACCGTCTTTAACTCCAGTTCCAGGGAAATCAGATACCCTCTTCTGACCTCCGCAGCATTGGACAACATGGGTGCACAAACCTACATGCAGACAGTACATTCATACACATATAAACAAAATTAAAAAAAAAAAGAAATATTAGTTGTAGGAAATATTTGGTTTTATTATGACATAATATATATGATCATATTCATGCCCCCTAGCATCTTCTCTTTAGACAAAAAAAAAAATCTTATAATTAGGAGATACTTCTGGCATTTTCTAGGTCATTTTCATTAAACCCTGAAGAAAATGAGCCCCATAACACAGAGAAGGCTTTCAATAGTGAGGTAACTATTAGATAAAAATACTATAACTTCCTAAATCAGTTTTCTGTATATTCAATAAAATCAAAATCTGTGTCCAATTCATGATACAGTAAATTTTTAATTAGTTAGAGCTGGGTGTGGTGGCACATGCCTTTAATCCCAGCACTTGGAAGGCAGAAGCAGGTGGATCTCTGTGAGTTCAAAGCCAGCCTGGTCTACAGAGCGAGCTTCAGGCCAGCTGGGACTAAAGGGAGACCCTACCTCAAAAATACCAAATAATAATAATAATAATAATAATAATAATAATAATAATTTAATTAGTTAGACCTGCATTCAACCAACAATAGTTTCTTCTCATTGTTTAGTTTCTGTATTAGCAGTATACAGTGAGGTAGCATCCAATTCTACCTTCTTGGATATTTAAGCCTTTAGCTTTCAGACTCCTCATCTATAAAATTAATATTTTATTAGCTGATCTATGCAATTCCTTTCACTTCAGTGATTCCATGATTTTTAATTTAAAAATTTCCCCTGTCACTGTTCAGTTGGACTATAAAAATTCTGAGGTGACATGTTTTATTCAATGTGCTTACTCAAAAGCTACATATATGTCTAACCCTATCCCTCAAACAAAAACCAAACCAAAAAAACCCAGAAAAATTTGTTACAGTGAACTGTATATAATTGAATTTTAAAGGATGATCTTCTAACTCTCTAAGGGGGAAAAAACCCACAAACACACAAAAAAAATCTACACTCAAATTACCTATTATGTAGAAACTCTGCAAGCTAAGACTATTTTTCAGTTTCATGAGGTAGTGAATTCCTTGTATGATCTCTTTATACCTGTGCTGGTTATACAGAAGAGTATTGCCAAGGGGAGGTCCCATATCATCAATTAGTTAAGTGAATGAAGCATTCCCTAGATAATCAAGATGTAAGTATCAACACTGTCTCTGGATCTTAATGGACAATGGCAACAGATAGGCCCTGGACATTGATCATTTCTAGTCTCTACTTTGTATTGCAATGCCGTGAAAGGAAAAGTAGAAGACTGAATCAAAATTGAAATACTATTTGTCACCTAAAAATAACACCAAAGGGGCTGGAGAGATGGCTTGGCGGTTAAGAGCACCGACATGGCGGCTAAGAACCGTCTTTAAGTTAGGTGTGGTGGCACATGCCTTTAATTCCAGCACTGGGGAGGCAGAGGCAGGTGGATCTCTGTGAGTTCAAGGCTAGTCTGGTCTACAGAGTGAGTTCCAGGCCAGCTGGGGCTACAGGGAGACCCTGTCTCAAAAAGGCCAAAAACAAAACAAAACAAAACAAAAAACAACATAGCACCCCCCCCAAAAAAACGCAAAAAACAAAAACAAAAAAAACTGTATCTACTTACTTGATGGCCCAAGGACATCTTTGCTATCACCAAGAAGCTTTTAATGCAGAGGAATTGAGCAGCAGCAAATAAACACAATCCAATCAGGAAGAAGCAAACACCCCGGACGGAAGCAGCAGTGAGACAAAAGGACAAGGAAAACAGTGTTAGTGTATGAGTAGGAAGCACATGCACATTCGTCTTAACCACCATGCTTTATAAGACATGTCACTTTACAATCCTGGCTTAGGCAGTATTAAACATGTGCTCTACTTATGAGAACTGAAGAAGCAAAAACAGAATCACCAAAGTACTTTGTTTTGCAATTACTCAACCTAAAAGTTATTTTCAATTATAATTCAAGATACGGATTGGGAATGGTAAAGATTATTTAGAAATATACAGCACTAAAAGTTACTCATCTCTTTGAATTAATTTAAAGCAGTTTAAAACTATACAACACTAAAAATAAATAAATAAATAAATAAATAAATAAATAAATAAATAAATATAAAACTATACAACACTCATGCACCTCTAAGTATTAGTTCTACATGCCATCAAAGCACTTATTATAGAGATTATTTTTGTGCAAATGAGCAAGCATTCACTGAGTGCTTATTATATACCAAGCACTGTGCAGAGCTTCTACAAAGACAACAAAACAGAAGATTTTTAATCAGTATTATCTGAAGCTACTACTCTTAAGAAATCAGAAGATAAACTCCACACCCTCTCTCCTATCATGTGCTCACTATGTAGAGCCCAGAGCCAGCCTCGCAATCCTCCACTTCAGCCTCCATGTTCTACCATATCAAGTAGAAGACTCAACTTTAGAAGACCTCAATCTACAAACTCTCTGAATTTATATCACTCTATGTTGCTTTGGTCAGAGATCTAGGCTCTCCTTCATTTCACATAGTAAAGCAACAACAAAACCAAAACATTTCTACTAATTACACTGTTTCTGGATCTTATTTAAGCATAGTGGGGGGACTGTAATTGGCTGTGACAAAACAAAGTAAGCTGCTTTGGGCTTCTATCATCTCTTTGGAGAAGTTCTCCCTGTCACTTTCCTAAAGTGACAGCTATTGAGAATTTTGGAAATCATGTTCTAGGGTCTTAAAAGTATTTGCTCTGTTTATTTTTCTACAGATGCCAATTTAAGCTTGTTCTTCTGTGAATCAATTTCAGTTTCACACACTACAGCTTCATTGACAATGAACTCATTGTGCTCAAGTTCTTATTACAACTAGCAAGCTTGAGAGACGAGATAAAAGATGTAGAAGTATTTGTGAATCAGGGCAGAAGAGATGGCTCAGCAGTTCACAGCACTTACAGCTCTTTCCAGAGGACCTGAGTATAGCTGCCAGAACCTATGTCAGCTCACAAAAGCCTGCAACTACTGCTCCAGTAAATCCAACACCCTCTTCTGGCCTCTGCAGGCATCTACACTCCTGTGTGCATAGCCCCACACAGACATACATATATGCACATAATTTAAAAGTTATTTTTTATTTTTATTTTTTTTATGTACTGTCTGCATGTAGGTTGGTGCACCCGTGTCGTGCAATGCCATGGAGGACAGAAGAGGTGTCGGATTCCCCTGGAACTGGCCGCCATGTGGGTGCTGGGGATAGAACCCAGGTCCTCTGCAAGAGCAATTGGCGCTCTTAACTGCTAGGCCATCTCTCCAGCCCCAATTTAAAATACGTTTATAAAAAATAAAAAAAAAAAAGGACTGGAGATATGGCTCAGCATAAGCACTGGCTGTTCTTGCAGAGGACCCAGCTTCAATTCCCAGAACCCACATGGTGACTGACAATCATCTATAATTCCAGTTCTAGGGGATCCAATGCCCCCTTTCTGACCTCTGAGAGCATTGTATGACATGGGTGCACTTATATACATGCAGGGAATACATTCATACACATAAAATTAAAATAATAAAATATTTGGGAAGATAATTTAAAATAGCACTCAGTGATTCCCCATTTTCTGGTGGGCAATCCCCCTTGTTGTTACAGTTTGCTGCAAGTGCTATATTTGGTTTTGTTTTGCTTTCTTTCCTTTTGGAAGTGGTGGTGAAGAAGGTTGTTTTCTTTTGAGACCAGGTCTCAAGATATAGTCCAGGCTGGCCTGTAACTCTTGATCCTCCTGCATTAGGAGGTATATGCTAGATTCCTGGCATACACTACCATGCCTGGCTCTCTAATTAATCACATCTACTCATAGAAGATGGTAAAAGCAATGGCTACCTCTTCCGAGATAAATTAGCTTGTTTCCAGTGCTCTTTCGCAGATAACTCACTAGAATGACCCTCCTTGAGGCAGACTTGCAGAAAGGCCTACCAATTTGCCAACAATCACTAAATAAACTTGGAAGTGGATCTCTGGCCTCTACCTAATTAGGTTTTCAATGAAGATAATAAATAATCTTAAGTGCAACCATAAATCAGTGCAAGCTTGCTAAATTGCTCTTGGATTATTGACCCACAGAATTTGAGACAAAAACAGCTTAATACCACTGAAATGAAGGAACGGAAAAATTGTAATAGGCCAGCAAGCTAACAAAGACAAATAAGGCCAACTTTTAAAATGCTTCATAGATATCTTCTTTAAAAACCTTCCTGTGGTGGCTGAATAACTGGTTTTCCTTAGATATACTAATAACTTCCTAAAAGATGGCAGTGGTTCTAAACACACACACACACACACACACACACACACACACACACACACACACACACACGCGTGCGCGCGCGCAGAATACTTAGCTTTACGAAACCAGCTATATTTGAAGATTTTAGAATTCATCTTCTATTCAGAGTGTAAGTTCACTTTCATTGTATAGTTTTTTTTTAATATTGTCCAATTTTGTTGATTAGTAGCACTGTGTCAACTTCTGTACAGTCCTATTCATTGCCTGCTAACTCCAAGAAATTAATTCCTAACATACTTCTGAAATTTGTTCCAAACATCTCATTATACTTAATCTCAACACTATACCTTTAAACATATTTATGCTATATGTGTGATTCCACTGGGTCAATCCTAATTTGTTCTGATAGAGGCACTGAGTAATGACATAAAATAAACAGTATCTATGCATTCATCCAACAAATATTTGCTGGATAGCGACACACATCATTTGAGAAGTGAGGGGGTTGGGATGGTGGAGCAGGTGGGGGGATTAGGATGGAAGCAAGTGGGGGCTGGGATGGGAGGAATGGAGGGGTTGGGGATAGGTACAAAGGTAGGGGGTTGAGAACAAGTGTGGGGGCTAGAGTGAAAGCAAGTGTGGGGGTTGGGGTCCAAAGGAAGTGGGGGGGGGCTGAGCAAAGAGCACAGGAGCAGGAGAAGCTGGAGTATGCCAAGAAAGCAAAGAGCACTATGGGGGGTGGGGGGGCAAGGAAGAGGGCACAGGTCTAGATTTGGTTGGAAATTTTGTATGAAATGCCCAAAGGTTCAATAAAAATTAGCTTTGAAAAACAAAAGCAAAGAGCACTAAAAAATTTACAAAGGCAGTGAGGTAAAGGGAGAAGGCTCTGAATGACTTGTCCTGACTTTGTATTTATTTCTAAAGAGATAGAGAAGCAATAAATAATTCTGAAAAAAAGGACTGACATGGTCTGACTATGTTTTAGTAGGATTGTTCTGCCTATTTTGAAAATAGACTAGAAACAAAAGTATTATCAGGAGTTTACTAAAATAATCTGGGAAGAACAAGGTGGCAGCATTGCAGATGATGAAAGTTCTTCAGTTCTGAATATATTTTGAAAATAGAGCAGCAGGGTTTCCAGATAGACCAAGTAGGAGACAGGAGAAAAGGAGTAATCAAAATGACTTCTAGTGCTCTGAACTGAGCACCTAGTGGGATGGAAATGACATTTAGCTGAGAGCAGCTAAACTGGATTATAGGGAAAATTCCAAAGCGGTTAGGAAGGTTAAGCTAGACTTCTGAATGGAAACGTCAAGGAGGAAGTTGGGTATAGAGAGAAAAGGTCCAGGCCAATAGGAGAAGCATTTCAAATGACAGACAAGTTAGGTTTATGACCTGACTGTCTTGGTCACTAGACATTGACAAATCCCATAGGATTTTTTTTTTAAAGCACCAGAAAACCAATTATAATGGACAAGAAATCTAAGACCAAAGCCACAACACTCTAAAACCAAAACTGAAACACAATGAGAACAAAGCATCACTTTGTCTACATGTGCATGTTATTTTTCAAACGTTGACACTAAATTGTCATTAACATTTCAAAGAACCCAAGAACTCCTCAGGCCATTCAAATAAGACCATTAAGATAGGACAAAACATTTTGTCTAAGAAATTCATCTGGCTTACCACTATTCCAAAACTAATATCTGAACTCATCTCAGTAAGTTCTTTGTTATATAAAACTTTTACTAAGTAATTCCTGTACTTTAATTTAAAAGCCTGAAATACTTATAGCCATTATCTGAAGTTTTACTCTGGGCCCAATAAAAAGAGCATTATATGGAGAAATTTGATTTAATTTTGTTATATAACTAAATAGGCATCACCTAATCTATAATGAACATGCCATCTTTGGAAGGCAGCTATACTCACCACTATGCCACCAATGCAACACAATCATGTCATCTTTAAGAAATATAAAGGGCCAGGCATAGTGGCACACACCTCTAATCCCAGCACTCAGGGGGCAGGGGCCAAGGCCAACTTGGTCTACATAGCAAGTTCCAAGCCCACTAGGACTACAGGGAGACCCTGCCTCAAAAATAAATAAATAAATAAATAAATAAATAAATAAATAAATAAATAGGAAGAAGTAGGAGTTTATCACCATGCCCTTCAAACTAGGAACTCCTTGATCTCAGCCAAACAAAGGTGACAGAGATTTTGATACCAAAAATGATCCCTGAGCTTACAACTTTAATTCCACAGCTTTAGCACAACACTTCCCTCTTTCTGTACATTCTGGCTTGACTTAGGCCATTTGGTAAGTATAAGTGAAAACACAAGAGCTTATTCAGCAAAGACACTGCTGGTGGCATTTTTCCATTGAGTTCTTCTCAAACGCCATCCTCCAGCAATCTTCTCCCAGAAACCACACTTAGAGGATTATACAGAACATCTACGTATATTCTAGTCAGTGTTATCTTTGGCTGTGAAAATAAGAAACTTCATTGCAGACGAGTGCTGCTTGTTCTTAGAACAAGGTCACCATGCTATAGTTAGCAGGAATTTCAAATATTATGTAAAAAATGCACACATTTTATCCTTGAGTTTTACAGAAAAGATTATAAAGAATATTGTTCTGGGAACGAGCTTATTACTGTTGCCTAGAGAATATGCTCTGGCCCACTAGGTACCCATTTTTAAATAATCTAATCCATACTTCTGATGCAGCAGTCCAACTTCAAAGATTCCTACAGAGATCACTCAAAATATTCACAAAGATGTGTCCACAGATACTCAGAACGCTATAGTCATCTAAAACAGTAATCTATTTTAAACGGGTATTTACTAATATATTCACACAATGAAATACTGTATAGTCATTAATTTTTTTTCCATTGGTTGAAAAAATTCCATTACATATTAGCTTTTAAAAGAAGTGGCTGGAGAAATGGCTCAGTGGTTAAGAGCACTGACTGCTCCTGTAGAAGACCAGATTCCCAGCACCTACCTGGCAGCACCCACATGACAGTGTACCCTCATACACATAAAATAAAAATAATTTTAAAAGTCACAATGTTGTTTGTATTGTAAGATCCTACTTTTAAAAAATTTTTTATTTATTTCTGTATGTGTATGAATGTACTGTCTGCATGCAAGTGTGTGCACCCGTGTCATGCAATGCCGCAGAGGTCAGAAGAGGGTGTCGGATTCCCCTGGAACTGGAGTTCTCCTGGAATTGGAGTTTCAGACTGTTCTCAGCTGCCATGTGGGTGCTGGGGATCGAACCCGGGTCCTCTGTAAGAGCGGTCAGCGCTCTTAACCGCTAGGCCATCTCTCCAGTCCTATAAGATCCTACTTTTACAGATTTTCATGTAAGACAAACCCATACAAATTTGAGAAAGATGCCACCAAAATGTAACCAAAAGACTACATTCAGGATTGGTGGGGTTTTACTTGTATTTTTCATACATTATTTAAATATGGTATACTACTATACTCCACATGACTTTTACAGTAAAAAGATTAAATCTACATTTTGAAAAATGTAAACACTTTTTAACACTGATGTTTTCTAACTACACTTGCTGTTTTGTATAATGACTGTGTGCAAAGTATAGTGGAAAATATCTACTTCCAAGGTGAAATTATGGGAACAGATGCTAGCATCTTCAGTACAACATCATATATTACTCACAGTATCATAAACTTCAGCAACTTCTGAATATGGCAATGTCTAAAAAGAAAACAAATTTTCTCAGGACTAGTTTCATCTCATAAACCTGAGTCTGATTTAAAGAGCACTCAGAGTTTACAAATGAGTTAAGTAGTAAGATAATGTTCTAAGAGATGGCATTTAGAGGAAGTTTGGGATATGCAAAAGAACTTTTACACTAGAAACTAAACCCTTAATTTTTTTTCTTTGAAATCCTGTAACTTAGGATAGTACAATCTGTCAAACTGTGAAGTTCTCCATGGGACATTCTGGGAGGAATTTTTATTTTTATTCTCTATATCTTTTATTTATTTATTTATTTATTTATTTATTTATTTGGGGGCTGGGTCTTTTTTTTTTTTTTTTTTCGAACAGGGTCTCCCTGTAGCCCAGCTATCCTGGAACTCATTCCTGAGACCAGGACTGGCCTTGAACTCAACAATACCACCTGCCCTTCCTTCCTGAATACTCAGGATTAAAGGCATGCCGCGCACCAACACTGGCGTTTTTTGTATTAGTTTTTATGTGTATGACCGTATTGTCTGCAATAGGTTTGCGCACCCAAGTAGGCAGTGCCATCAGGAGGGTCAGAAGAAGGTGTCCGATTCCCTGCACTGGATTAAAGATCGGTTTTGGTTAAGCCGCCAGTGGGTGCTGGGAATTGGAAACCCAAGTCCTCTGCAAGAGAGTCTGGTGCTCTTAAACGCGCTAGGCCATCTCTCCAGCCCTATTCTCTATATTAAAGTCAGATAACCTTTTTCACTAGACAGGCTCTCTAGTTTCTAGAATTAGCCATCTAGTATCCCCTTCACACCAGTATTCCCCAGGGCCGTACCTCATGTGCCTGTCGCAATAAGTGAGATGATCAGAACCAGGTCAGGGTTCGGTGTTACAGTTAACCTGCACTTTTCCTAGAGAGTCCCAACATCAGGCAAGGTTAGGGGACGACGTGTAGCGAGAGAATCGCCCCAGTGGCTGGCGGAAATAGCCCGATAGCGAGATAAAAGGGCGACCAGAGAAGGGACCAAGGACGACAAGGAGAGGCCAACGGGAAAAAAAGCCATGAAGGAAGGGCTTGAGAGGGGGACGGGGAGAAAACAGGGGTGAAAGAGAAAAAAGCAGAAGGAAGGGAGTCAGAAACACAAGCGAAAACGAGCGGATAAAAGGGGAGGGGAGCAGAAAGAAAGAAGAATGGGAAAAACAGGGAGTAAGAAGGTGAGGAAGGAGGCAGGAGTGGGGAGCAAGGAGAGAAGGGGGAGAGATGAAAACCGAAAAGAGGACGGCGACCCAGGAAAGGGACCTAACAGGATAGGAAGAACAAGAGAAAGGCAAAAGGAGGGGGAAAACNCTCTGCCTCCTGAATACTAGGATTAAAGGCATGCGCCACCACCCTGGCTTTTTTTGTTATTTATTTTTATGTGTATGACCGTATTGTCTGCATATAGGTTTGTGCACCCATGTCGTGCAGTGCCACAGAGGTCAGAAGAAGGTGTCCGATTCCCCTGCAACTGGAGTTAAAGATGGTTTTTAGCCGCCATGTGGGTGCTGGGAATTGAACCCAAGTCCTCTGCAAGAGCTGTCAGTGCTCTTAACCGCTAGGCCATCTCTCCAGCCCTATTCTCTATATTTAATTCTATCAACTTTTTCACTAGACAGGTCCTCTCTAGTTTCTAGAATTAGCCACTAGTATTTCCCCTTCACACCAGTATTCCCCAGTTTCCTACCTCATGTGCCTTCTCAATAAGTGAATGATCATAACCAGTCTCAGTTCTTTTTACAGGTACCTGCACTTTTCCTAGAGATCCCAACACTCCAAGTCTTTTACTACTTTTATCTAGATAATTCCCAAGTTTCTTCTTAAAATCCAGAATATCTCTAAAACATGTCTACCCATATACTTGGACATTACTACAAATTAGCTTCCAACTTTAAAAAAATCCATTAAGGAAGGGCTTTAGGTTTATTTTAGAAACATGTTTACATGGAAACCAGCCCTCATCAGTTATCAGAAACACACTCTCACACTATTTACCCACGTTTCTTTTACTCAGACATAACTCCTCCTTTCCCCAATTTCTAATCAGGTTATTAAGTTCTGATTATTTTTCACCTGTATAATGTTCTATCTCACATCCAGTCCTTTCATCTCCCTTTAACAGGACCTGAATCAAAGATACATCAACCTTATTTTTCAACTTTTGTTTCTCCTTTTCACAAGGTGTACCTACATCCAGTTTCATATCACTCATTTACCATGCATGCTAGGTACCAAAATCCAAAAAAGTGATAAAGCATGCTTCTTCCTGGTCGAGATCAACAATACCGATTGCAATTTACTTGACACTGAAATAAGTTCTTTTTTTTTTTTTTTTTTTTTTTTTT
>VZQC01013272.1:1583744-1637972 GCA_009823505.1 Rhizomys pruinosus | reverse complement strand
ACCTTGTAACTTTTTGCAACTATTCATGAAGCTTAATAACAGTTATAAATATACTCTGTATACTTTCGAAGCATAAGAAACACAAAGAATGGATCCAGACAAGATTCAGCCTAAGTTAATTTCCTAAATCATCACATTGGCTATGTTGTTCCTCCACTCAAAAACATCTAATACGACTGTTTTTTAAAAGCTAGGCCATGCCAGGCGTGGTGGCGCACACCTGTAATCCTAGCACTCAGGAGGCAGAGGCAGGCGGGATCTTTTTGTGAGTTTCAAGGCCAGCCTGGTCTACGGAGTGAGTTCCAGGACAGCTGGGGCTACAGGGAGACCCTGTCTCGAAAAGACAAAAAAAAAAAAACAAAAAAAAAACAAAAAAA
The DNA here is from genome assembly GCA_009823505.1 of Rhizomys pruinosus. NCBI lineage: Eukaryota > Metazoa > Chordata > Mammalia > Rodentia > Spalacidae > Rhizomys > Rhizomys pruinosus. Next base: position 1,637,595 of record VZQC01013272.1, on the reverse strand, counting down.
AAACTAGGCCTCGCTGGGCGTGGCAGAGAACGCCTTTAATCTTAGCACTTGGAAAGCAGAGGCAAGCGGATCTCTGATCTCTGTGAGTTCAAGGCCAGCCTGGTCTACGTAGTGAGTTTCAGGACAGCTGGAGCTACAGAGAGACCCTGTCTCAAGAGAAGACCCCCCCCCCAAAAAAAAAACCTAAGCCTTAAACACTACTGTCTTATTTTATTTTTTTAAACAGTACTGTTTTAAAAACCTAGAACTTGGCTACAATATTTACCCCACAGAAATGTTTTCAGCTCCCACAGAGAACTTTGCAACTCCATTTAATTAATTCCTCTGACTTCTAACACTAATTCTGATTCTCCATTAAGTGTGGAGGGTCACTTGTAATTTTCTCCCTACTTTCTTTTGATTATGTGGCCAATAGCCTGAAAATTCTCAGATCTTAGTAGCTCAACTCAGACTGTCAATTCTGCACCAAAGTTTGACTGAAGTTATGTTTCCCAATCTCTTAACTTCCTATGTTAAGTCCTTTGACAGTGGACAGCTATCTCAAAGTATCTACTCTACTGCTTAGTATAAGAACATGATAATCCAGCTGTGCTATCACTGCATCCTTCTGTTATCAACAGAAAACTGCACCTAGCACTTAAAGCCTCACCACCACAACTATACCAGACCTGAGCCCTACACTGCCTCAAATCTGTGCGTAGAAAATTAGAACTAAATTTGTTCATGCAGGCCTGTAATCCCAGTAACTCAAAAGGTGGGGACAGGAGGATTACAAACATTCATAGCCTCCCTGGGCAATTTATTGGGACCTGAAATCTGTCTCAAAACAAAATGCATAAAAATGAGTGGGAATATACCTCAGTGGTACAACACACACCTAGCAAGCATGAGGGTCCACATTCAATCCCCAGCAGAAAGGAGAGATAAGGAGGCTCAATCTTTATGACTATGCTAGAAACTACTTCAACAGAAAACATGTCTGAAATTCCACTCCTCACTCTACTCTATCCTTCCTATCATGAGTGAGTTTTCGTCATATAAGACAAGACATATTTATGTATTTTTGTCTTTCTCCATTCAAGTAGTACTCCACTGGAAGGAAAACTATGCGTGTTTTGTTCACTGCTACATTCCTTAAAGCAATAAGACTTGAAACATTAAAAGCATTAAAAAATTATTGAATGAATGCATGCATGTGTGGAAAAGGCTTAATAATTATAAAACTAATCAACAGTGAGAATTTAAAAATGTGTATTACTTTTATCTACGTGCACTACATGTTAGGGGATGAGGTGTATGTGTCAAGACAGGCTTGTAGAGGCTAGAAGACGACTTTGTAAAGACAGTTCTCTCCTTCCACATATATATGGGTTCTGAAGATCAAACTCAGGTCACCAACTTTGTGCAGCAAGCTTCTTTACCTGCTGAACCAGCTGGGTTTTTTAATTTTATTTATTTTTATGTGTATGAATGTACTGTCTGCATGTAGGTTTGTGCACCCATGTTGTGCAATGCTGCAGAGGTCAGAAGAGGGTGTCGGATTCCCCAGAACTGGAGTTAAAGATGGTTCTCAGCTGCCATGTGGGTGCTGGGGATCGAGCAAGAGCAGTCAGGGCTCTTAACTGCTAGGCCATCTCTCCAGCCCAGAACCAGCTGTTTCTTACATCCCTATCTATTAAATGGATTGGTTCAAATTCTCTCAGTAAAAATAAGTCTTCCTCATCTTTTACCTTTCAAAAATGTAATATATTTCATACCTAATGTGTTATGCAAAGAATTGACAGAGAGAAATGGGATGTCTAAGGTTTTTACTCTTCAAGCTTGCTATGTACCCAGATGACTATTTATTTATTTATTTATTTATTTATTTATTTATTTTATTTAGCCTTTTTGAGACAGGGTCTCCCTGCATCCCTGGCTGACCTGGAACTTGCTAGGTAGCCCAAGCTGGCCTTAAACTCACAGAGATCTCCCTGCCTCTGACTCCCAAGTGTTGGGATTAAAGGTGTACACAACTAAGCCTGGCTGGATTCAACTTCTTAGTCCATTCTCCTGGTCTGTGTCTTTTAATTGGGAAGTTCAGACCATAATATTTAAGGTTATTATTGAGAGATGTATATTGGTCCCCATCAGTTTAGTTTGTTTGCATTTTTGGTCTAGGTTTCTATTTCCACATTTATACCTTCATTAATTCCATTCTCTTGCTGCTTGGGAACAGTCACTCCTTTCCTCTGTCCTTTGAATTGCCTTGAGCATTTTCTGAAGGGTTGGTTTTTCTGGACATGTATTCTTTCATCTTGTTTATGTCATGAAAGTTTTTGTTTTGTCTTTTTGAGACATAGTCTCCCTGTACTCCAGCTGTCCTGGAACTCACTATATAGACCAGGCTGGCTTTGAACTCCCAGAGATATGCCTGTGTCTGCCTCCTAAGTGCTGAGATTAAAGGCCTGCACCACCACTCCCAGCTATAATAAATATTTTTGCTGAATAAAGTAATCTGGGGTGGCATCTATAGTCGTTTAGAACTGGGAATACTTTGGTCCAAGTTCTGGCTATCATTGTTTGCACTGAAAAGTCAACTATAATTCTTATGGGTTTCCCCTTATATGTGACTTGTTTTTCTCTTCTACTTTTCAGTATTCTGTCTTTGTTTTGAGCATCTAGCATTTTTAGTATGATATGGTGTGGGGAATTTCTTTTATGATCTTGTCTATTTGGTGTTTGTGGTGGTTTGCATAAGTGTCCCCCATAGCCTGTAAGTATTCAGACATTTGTCTCCAGTTGGTGGCGCTGTTTTTGGAGATCTTAGAAGGAAGGTGTGGCCATGCTGGGGGAAGTGTGTCACTGGGGGCAGGCTTAGTGAGTTTTAACAAGCCTCTGTGGTCTACAGTTGCCCTCTCTGTTTCCCGTGCTCTTTGCGAGATGTGACCCTCGGTTTGTTGCTCCAGATCCAGCCGCCACGCCTCCCGCCACAATGGACTCTAATTCCCTAGAACCGCCAATCGTAAGCTCAAATAAACTCTTCCTTTTATAAGTTCCTTGGTCTGGTGTTTTATCACAGCAACAGAAAAGTGACTAATACAGTGTTTTAAGTGCTTCCTGTATTTCTATGGGTATGTCTTTCTTTAATTTGGGGGAATTTTCTGGTCAATACCATTATCCTGGGATTCTTCCTCTTCTTCTATACTTATCATGCATAAGTTTGGTCTTTTCACAGTGTCCCACATTTCTTGATTATTCCACTCTTCTGTTTTTTTTAAATTTTTCATAATCTTTGCTTGAGCATTCCAGTTCTTTCCATGTTATCTTCCAGTCTTGATATTCTATTTTCTGCTTCATTCATTCTGTTACTGAGGCTTTCTCCCATCCTTTCCTATTGATTGGATGAGTGTTCAATTTCCTTTTTTACTTCAGAGATTTCTTCAGTATTTCCACTTCCTTCTGAAGTTTGTCATTCTCTCCTAGTTCTTTGATTCGTTTGTCTCTGTGTTCTTTGTATTCCTTGATTTCTTTGAGTCTGTTTATGATAGTTCTTTTAAGATCTGTGTCCTCGGTTACCTCCAGAGTTTTCTCATTGTAGAAGTCTTCTATAGGACTGGTAGAATTTAGCGGGGATTTATTATTTGGTTTTCCCAAATATGTTGTTTTTTTTGTTGTGCTTTTGACATGTGAATTTGTTTCGTTGTTTGTATTCTGTTAGGAAATTCAAGTGTTTCTTCATTGAGTTAACAACTGACTTTGCTTATTTTCTTCAGATGTTCTTGCTGTCTTCTTATTAGTTATGAAAGGCTGGGTGGTCTAGGCTTCAGGTTTTCACTTTTGATTTTGTACTAGTAGGAGAGACCAGCTAGTTCTCACCCTTCTTGTCTGGAGCTTCTCCAGAGGCTCAGGACAGGTAATGAACAATCAGGTCTTGAACCTCGCACTGCATGAGGTAAGCCTAGTGGTTCCCCTGGGCTGGCTATAAGTGTCTGGGTCTGGGTCCAGGGCCAGCGAAGCTTAGCCTGGAGCCTGGGGACTGGCCTGAGGTATTCCCTAGCTAATGGGTTGGGATTGTAGAATATCACCAGAGCCAGTCATATTGGCCTCTGTGCTTCTGTCTCACCTGTTGAGTGTTTGTGTGCGAGTCTGGCTTCAGGGTGGGTGGGCCGAAGCTAAGCTGGAGCCGGAGCTCTGGACCAGGTGCTGGAATTACAAGAATGCACCAATGCCCAGCATCGTTGGTCTTTTTGTAAGACAGTGTTTCCCTGTAGGTCCAGCTGGTCTAGAACTCACTATGTAGACCAGGCTGGTCTTGAACTCAGAGATTTGCTTGCCTCTACCTCCTGAGTGCTGGGATTAAAGGTGTATGCCTTCATGAAATCTGAATTTTTAATTTTTTTGGTCTTTTTTTAAAATTTTATTTATTTTTGTATGTGTATGAATATTGTCTGCATGTAGGTTTATGCACCCGTGTTGTGCAATGCTGCGGAGGTCAGAAGAGGGTGTCGGATTCCCCTGGAACTGGAGTTAAAGACGGTTCTCAGCCACCATGTGGGTGCTGGAGATTGAACCCAGGTCCTCTGCACGGGTGGTTGGTGCTCTTAACCGCTAGGCCATCTCTCCGGCCCCTGAAATCTGAATTTTAAGTCTGACTTAATCACCATTTACAGGATGTGGCCTTGAATACCATATCTTGAATTAGTTTTATTTTCTCATATATTAAAAGTCTGTTATTAATAAAGTCAACCAAGAAACTACCTCAATTCTAAGAAATCTTTAGTTGTTGTGGCATAATTGGACTTTCTTCCAAAGGGACTGTCCCTGGAAGAGAGGAGCTATGGATCCTGCAGTAGGTCCCATCAAGTTTACATAGTGGGTGGGAGGGATTGAGGGCTCAAAAAGCAGCATGAGGGTGCTCTCTGCTGGGCCATATTGCATGGAGCCAGGAGCTGCGGCCCAGGTTGAACATAAGGGGGCAGCGCCAATAAAATCTTGTAAGCCCCCCCTTTTCACCTATTCACTCCGTAGGGAAAACCCATTAAACTCCCCTGAAATAGAGGTTTTGGAGCCTCTGTTCCTCACCCTGCAGTGGGAGGAGGGAGGGAGAGTACCAAAAATGGCCACCAGAGCCTGCATCTGAGTCCAGCATGCACTGCTCTCCCAAGAAGGGAATATTTACTAAGATAGTTATCATCCATATCATATTCAAATTTTCTCCCACTATTAGTCTTTGGTCATAGTATATACAAATTCCATTGCCACGAATTCCCCCACCCCTTTTCTTACCAATTTGTCAATCTGTACCATTTTTAGTAGTGGAGCATGGTATTTCTTTGGGTACTGATAGTCTCTTGTCATAACTAAACCAGTATCTTTATTGAACTCCTTATATACTGAGAAGTTCAAACTGATCGATAGGATTTTCACTTGTTACTGGTGTCATTTGCATGGCAGGATTATAAGGGGAAAACTGTGACTATGCAACAAGAAAAGTGTGTTAACTGGCTGTGATGGTTAATCCTGGGTGTCAACTTGACTGGACTAAGGAACAAATAAGAGAAAAAGGATCTTTGGATTGGACCACCTCAATCCGGATGGCCCACCCCAAATGTGGGTGTTACCTTCTGCTGGCAGGCAGTATTAAAGGCCATGGCAGAGGGAGCTGGTCCCTTTTTTCCTGCAACTTGCCTCTCTCACTGGTGAGTTTATCTTGCTGCTGTGATCAACCCTTCGGATCCCAGTGTGTACTGAGACCGGCAGATCTCCTGGAATCCATCGGGCCTTCAGCACCAGATTGGGACTACTGAGACATCCAGCCTTGCAGACTGAGCAGTTCCCTGGATTCTCAGCCTCTCCAGTGTGGCACAGCTACTATTGGACTCCTTGAGTCACGTGAGCAAATCAATAAATTGTATATAGTTTTATATTCGTTCTGTTGCTTCTGTTTCTTTAGAGAACCCTGACTAATACACTGGCCTTCAATAGCCAAACCTACAAGCCTTGCTTTTGATTCATGAAACATTTTCCTCTAAATCTGACTCATCAACCACAGGTGTCAAAAGGTTATGAAAACAATACAACCAAACCACATTAACACATCACAATCATACCAGATAAGATATGGGAACCAGTTTTTATTAGAAATGCAGGTAAATAAGTATTTCAGAATGATACTTAATCTTATGATGAGTTTGATTTTAATTTTTCAGCCTGAAATAAGAACTTACCTTCTTTCATTTGGCAAATTATTTGTATTCCTTACACAGATACATGAGTTTTACATTAGAATGAGTCAGGATTGAGATCTGAATTAAGGCATAAGAAATAAATAATGGACGACTAGAGAAATGGCTCCACAGTTAAGAGCACTGGCTACTCTTGCAGAGGATCCAGGTCCAGTTCCCAACACCCACAAAGCAGCTAACAACCACCTATAATTCCAATTCCATGGGATTCAACACCCTCTTCTGACCTCTGTGGACACTGCATGACACAAGTGTACTTACATATGTGCAGGTAACACACCCATAATCATAAAATAAAATATAAAAAAGTATTTAAAAAAAAAAGTATTTTCTGTCCTAGAATTCTATTCTGTTTCTAACACACCACTACACAAATTGGTATATACCTTTAATACAATCAACCCAAAGGCAAGATTGCTAATACTATTAAAATGTCACTCTCCAGGATTCATAAATCTAGCATGCATTTTAAAAAGTAGCCAGTTGCTATTCTTCATGTCTCAACAATCAGGTAGTGCCCAAATATCAAAATATTACCACAAATAAAAAGTCAAAATTAGCAGCTGGGCATGGTGGTGCACGCCTTTAATTCTAGCACTTGGGAGGCAGAGGCAGGCAGATCTTTGTGAGTTCAACCCCAGCCTGGTCTATAGAGCAAGTTCCAGGACAGCTGGGGCTACAGGGAGACCCTGTCTCAAAAAGACAAAAAAAGTCAAAATTAGCTACAGGAGAACAAAGCTCTAAAACTAATAGTGTACCATGTGTTTCTTGAAGTATGTATCATATAATACAAAAACTTTGTAAAATAATGAATATAGCCAGGCGTGGTGGCACACACCTTTGATTCTAGCACTCGGGAGGCAGAGGCAGGAGGATCTTTGTGAGTTCAAGGCCAGTCTGGTCTACAAAGTGAGTTCTAGGACTGGGGCTACAGAGAGACCCTGTCTCAAAAAGACCAAAAAAATAAAAATAAAAATAAAACTTTTTAAATTTTTTAATTTAATTTTTTTTAATTTTAATTTATTTTTTTATGTGTATTAATGTACTGTCTGCATGTAGGTTTGTGCACCTGTGTCATGCAATGCCACTCCTGGAACTAGAGTTAAAGACGGTTCTCAGCTGCCATGTGGGTGCTGGGGATCGAACCAGGATCCTCTACAAGAGCAGTCGGTGCTCTTAACCACTAGGCCATGTCTCCAGCCCCATAAAATACTTTAAAAAAATTTTTATTTACTTTCATTTTATGTGTATGAGTGTTTTACCTGCATGTATGTAAGTGCACCCATGTGCACAGAGGTCAGAAAAGGGTGTCAGATGCCCTGGAAATGGATTTATGAGATGGTTGTCAGTCACCATGTGGGTGCTGGAAATCAAACCTAGATCTTCAGCAAGGGCAGCCAATGCTCTTAACCACTAAACCAGTTTCCTAAAAATACTAAAGATGCTTATAGAGCCGGGTGTGGTGGCACAGGCCTTTTATCCCAGGACTCCGGAGGCAGAGAGGCAGAGGCAGGCAGATCTCTGTGAGTACAATGTCAGCCTTGTCTACAAAAGGAGTTCCAGGCTAGCTGGGGCTACCTAGAGACTCTGTCTCAAAAAAGACCAAAAGAAAAAGATGCTTATGACAAAAAATATCTCGTGCAGTGACAAGAAAAACAGAATTAAGAGTCTGTACTTAAATCTCCACACTGCTGAGCCTGAGTTTCTTTATTTCTAAACATAGTATCTACTTCATAGCCTTATAGAGAAGATCAACCAAGAACGTATGTGAGACAAGGCCAGGACAGGGCACATAGTATGAACTTCTTTTTCCTTAGTAAGTAAGTAACTTTCTTTTCTTCCTGCACAAGCATTGGCATACAACAGCAGACAGTATAAACTCTAGAAATGTAAAGGGGAGGAGCAAAATTCAGAATAAAAATGGTACAGAAAACTGTTAAGGATTATAACAGCTGCTGGAGAAAGCATGAGGAAGTACTTAATGAATTCCTTTAACTCCTGTGTTCACTTCATTTTTCCAACTACGAGAGCTTTTGACTCCAGAGACCAGTAAAGCAAAGCACAAGAGAAGCCTTATAGTGAAATGGGAACTGTAAAGCTGACCACCAGGCCTAAGACAGTGTCTCACTATGTAGCCCTGACTGGCCTAAAACTCGCCAAGTAGACCTGATTGACCTCAAACACAGAGACACCTGTCTGCCACTGCCTCTGAAGTACTAGGATTAAAAGCATGGGCCACCACACCCAGCAAGTTTCGTAATTATAAAACTCTAAGGGATATTCACGATCCCTTCTAAAAATAGTGCTCAGTAAGTATCAACTACACATCAGATATTAGACTGAACTTTTTCTCTTTTTATGTACTTACATAACATTCTAATCTCCTTAGAGAGGTATTACTAATTAGAATAATGCAACTGAACAAGTTCTGATCTAAGAAAGAACTAAAAATTAACAGCATCTAGAGCAACAAAGCAATCAAAGATGGAGGATAAACAAGTAAGAACCACCTTGAATCTTCAGTTCTATTGATATGTATCTCTAACTCCTTTCACAGATTTTCTACATAGCTACTGCTACCCTACAAGCTTTAATTGCTATTTATATACATCTCTGATCTGACAGCTTCTATTGCTACTGTCAGCGTTGGCTACAAATTTCTATCACCTAGGGTACTAAAGGCACTGATGTCTGCATCTTACCCTCTAACATATTAATTCACTTGAACAAGAGTATAGCCATGCATCAGAATTTTATAAATTGCACTAGACAGCTCCAATGATCAGAGCTGGGCATAGTAATGCACATGTGAAATCTTAAGCAGTAGGGAGGCAGAGGCAGGAGGTCGGCCACAAGTTCAAGACCTGAGATACATTGCTATTTCCAGGCTTTCATGTCATACATACACCTAAATCTAGATTTCACATGAGAGAAAATGTACCATTTTCCTGGCCTTTGACCCCTCATTACCTACACAAAATGGACAAACCTATAGGAAAGCAAAAAATGCTATAAAGACTCTCCAACTCACCAGGCATCTTGGCACACGCCTGTAATCCCAGCACTTGGGAGGCAGAGGCAGGCAGATCTCTGTGACTTCAAAACCAGCCTGATCTACATAGTGAGACCAAAAAAATAGTCAAAATACCCCATAAAAAAAAAATCAAACTACAGGCTGGGCGTGGTGGCACACACCTTTAATACTAGCTCTTGGGTGGCAGAGGTAAGCATATCTCTATAAATACAAGGCCAGCCTCGTCTACACAGAAAGTTCCAGGACAACTGGGGCTACAGGGAGACCCTGTCTCAAAAAATAAAAAATAAATAAATAAACTACAAAAGTTTGAAATCACAAGATTTCACTTCATTTGGTGACCACAGGAAGGGAAGACCCCAGAGTGGAGCACAAGGGCAAGACTGATGGTTGTTTGGGCTTGCCAAGGAGGAGCCTTCAAACATTTCCTTAAGGAAAACATGACATCTTTCAGCCTAATAAAGATTAAAAAAAAAAAAGGTAAAAAAAAAAAAAAAAGAAAATGGTGAAACCTACACCATCATAATCTTGATGTGTGTGGCATGCATATATGCATATTTTGGAGTGATGCAAATTGGAAGGAACAACAAGGACAACAACAAAAAGACTGGGTCAAACAACTGAATGAAAGGGTGAACTTCTGTCCGAAACAGTAAACTTCTGCATCGAAACTTTTTAGAGACTGAGAAAAAGATGTAAATATGTATGGTTCCAAAAAAATGCACCAATTACCTAATTGTATGGCAAACTGAGTAACATCAATGTTATCTGAAAATCCCTTAAAAAAATAAAAGAGAAAAAAAAAAGAAAAATATGTATGGCAGAATGCATGAGCTCTGGTGGAGTGGGGGACAAGGAAGGGGGATGGGCCTAGATTTGACTGAGACAGGTTGTATGAAATGCACAGAGCTTCAATAAAAAATTGGCTTTGAAAAAAAAAATAAGATTTCACAAGCATATATTACAAACTACAAAAATATTTCATTTTTTATTTTATGAAGTGCATGTATATAAATATACCCACGTCATTCAATGCCCAAGAAGTTCCCCTGGAACTGGAGTTACAGAAAATTGTTAGTGGCTGGAAATTGAATTGAGGTCCTCTGTAAGGGCAGCCAGTGCTCTTAACAGCTAGTCATTCCTCCAGCCCCCAAACTACAAAAATATGAAATTATAAGATTTCACAAACACATACTCCAATAGCCACCAAATCACTGTACAATTAGAACAGAATGAGAAAAAAAGTAAATAATCTCAAATATATTATTACAAAAATAATTTTTATCTCATATTCTCTGAAAAAGTATGGGAACTCAAAGGGTTGTGGGAACACACTTTGAAAAGATCTTCAAGCAGGGAAGGAAATGCAGCTCAGCTGTAAGGTCCTTGACTACCTTATAAAGCCCTGGGGGAGGGGAGGAGGGTTCTAACCCCACCAATTAAAAAAAAAAAAATCTCCAAGCAAAACAGAAAAAAAATTTTTTTTAGCTAGGAAATCTGCTGATATATTGTGTAGACCACTGGTATTTTTCTTCCTTTCTTATAACTAATTCCTTCTCTTATTAGGCTCCCCAAATTTACTAAAGAGTTCATTTGTACCTGACTTTTTTTTTTATGTGAGTGGCCCTACGTTTAATATCAATGTAAAACCATGTAATTCTGAAAGGGGAGATCAGCTTTTAACTTTATTTTACATTTATTTATTTATTTATTTATTTGTTTATTACTTTTTACGTGTGTATCAGTAATGTTTCTGTTACTGTAAATGAATACCATAACCAAGACAACTTAAAGGAAGTTAATTGGGCTTATTTCCATCACAGCAGGGAAGGCATGGCAGAAGGCCACCAGAACAGAATTGAGTGCTTACATCTTCAAGCAGGCACAGGAAGCAGAAAGAGAAACTGGAAGTGGGATGTGGCAATGAGCTCTCAAAGCTGCCTCCAGCGATGTGCTTCCTCCAGCAAGACTCACCTCCTAAATCTCTACAAACAGTGCCACCAACTGACCAGATGCATAAGCCTATGAGGGACACTTCCTCATTCAAATCACCACAGTAGGGGAGGGAGGGAAGAAGTAGGCACTTTAGTATTTATGCAGTAGGAAATATTAAATAGTATTTAACAACTTGGGAAGGTCAACGATAATCAAGTACTGCTATCATAACTTTCAAGTTTAAAAAGAATGCATAAAATATTAAAAAAGTATGCCTATCAAATTTTTTCTACACTTTTAGAAGTATCTCCCTTATAGAATGGCAGAGATTAATAGTCTAGAAGACAAAATACATGGCGAAATATGGTTAGTTGGTCTGCTTCCTTAAAAACTAGCCATAGTAACTTTTTCAAACTCTCCTTTTTCTAAGCCAGCTGGAATATTAATTTATACCTTACTGACTTAATAGATCTAGGAAATGATCATCAGTGACTCCTATTACCATAAGAACAGAGACAATCAACATTGTGGGTCTCCTCACAGTAATACGCAAAACATCTAGAAAGTACTCTTGGCAGAAAAATTGAAGCCCAAATCTATCAACTCTAATTTCAAGAAACATTAGTAACCAAGGAACACATTAAACAGTAACCATGGAAGGAAACCCTATTGTAAGAAACTCTACAAAACCAACTACTTAGTTTCTTTAATAAACAAAACGAAAACACATGGAAAAAAGGGGGTTGTTTGTTTGGTTTTTGATCTTTTTGAGACAGGGTCTCCCTGTAGACCAGGCTGGCCTTGAACTCACAGAGATCCACCTGCCTCTGCCTCCCATGTGCTAGGATTAAAGGTGTGCACCACTATGCCCAGCGGAAAAAAGATTTTAAAAGTTCATAAAAGCTAGACAGCAGCACATGGTGGCTTATACCTATAATCTCAGCACTTGGAAGACTGAGGCAGGAGAATTGCCGTAAGTTTCTCCTAGGCCAGCATGAACTATATAATATGTGACCCTATTTCAAAAAAGAAAATTAAGGGCTGTGGGGATAGCGCAGCCGTTAAAGGCTGAGGCTAAGAAGACCTGACGTTAACATGGGAAAGATGCATTGAGGCCACACATGCAAGTGTACAGATGGCCTCTGGAATACCAGAGAGTGTTACCAAGGGCCACTAAACCAATAAAGCAAATACGGGTCTCCTTGAGTCAAGCAAGACTCCACCGTCAGCACCAGCTACACCTCACCTGCCTGGAGATATTGTGCAGCCAGGGGCAGCCATATGCTGCCATATCCCAAATCTAATTGGTATTGGCTCTCTCCTTGGAGGAATGACCGATGGCTTATGCCACAAACTTACATCCTCTAACAGTTAGGAGATATAAGCCAAAGTAAGACCCTGTAATATTTAACAGGAAAAAATGTAGTTCGTGGTCAAGAATTTAATCTAAATTTGTCTATACAAAAAGTAACCTACATATAACTATTAATGCTGCTTAAAAGTACCTATATATCTAATTGTTGTGCTTCATTAGTAGGATCGAACAGGCTTATTCCTGACAGGACCTGTCAGCCCATGACACAGGAAACAGCCGAATTGGACCAGAATCCAACGAACAACAGCTCCAGAGAGAGCTGGACCGTTCTTCTTCTCATCCACCACTGTGCACCCTTTTCTAAGCCCGGGAATAATCTGCGGAAAGAAAGGGGGCGTGGTAGAATGTAGGGCTCTGGCGATTGGGGTGAAGGGTGAAAACTACAGCAAATGTAGTCTGGACCCTCATTTGTTCAACCTGATTGAAACATACAACCCCTCACGCCCCGCTGGAAGGTGGGGCTGTGGGTGTTTGGGCAAAACAACCTGCAAATTGGTTTTACATGAAGATGCTTGTAAATCATGATTATCACTTATAGCTAAAAAATGGAAAAAAAAAAACTGAAGAAGAAGATATGCAGGACAGTCATGGCAAGAATGCATGATCTCGGGTGGGTGGGGTGGGGGGAAAGGAAGGGGAAGAATGCCTGAATGATTGGAAAATGATGTATGAAATGCACAAAGCATCAATAAAAAAAAAAAGAAAAAAAAAAAGAAAGAAAATTAAGTGGGTATTACGGAACATGCCTATAATTCCAGCACTTGGAAGGCTGAGGAAGGAGGATTATTGGTTCTAACCTGGATTATTGGTTCTAACCTAGCAAGATCATGACTATAAAAATAAAACAGGGCTGGGAAATGGGTCAAGAGGTAAAGCCCAAGCACGAAGACCAGAGTTCAGATTTCAGTACTCGTATAAAAGCTGAGCACAGAAGCACACATGTCTACCCCCAGTGCTGGGAAGTGGAAACAGGCTGATCCCAGAGGCTATCTGGCCAGCCAATCTAGCCAAATCAGTGAGCTCCAGGTTCAAGAAGAGACTACAGGGTCTCAGAAAATAAGGTGGAGAGGAATGGACAAAGATACTTGACACTGACTTCTGGTTTTCTCATACTTCAGATTCCTCAGTTTTCTAAATAATTTTATATCCTGCTCCCAAATTCATCATACTTCCCCACCCCCCCAAAATTCAAGGTTGTTAGCTACATAATCAAATCCAAAAATACTTGATTTGAACTAAAAATAAACTGTGAATCTGATCTTTAGCTGCTGTGTCAATCATTTTCCCCATAAAAGCACTTTCTTCCAACTTACCATAACTCCATTTCTCTGTGCATTTTACCTTCAGCTTTGACCAATTAACTCTCTAGTGACCCCTGCCTCCTACATCTTGAAGTGCTGTTCTTGCTCATGTACATTAATTAAATATAAGTACATTATCCAGTACTTATTTATGCCAGTAACAATTTTTATTAAGAAAGCTTTTCCAACTACTCTAGTAGTGTACAGAAATGTGTTTCCCAGGCTTCTCCAGATTTCTAATTATCTTTTTGGAGAGAAGGTTTAAAAGAAATAGCCAAGAAAACTGGGCATAGTGGCGCATGCCTTTAATACCAGTCAAGGCAGAGGCAGGCAAACCATAGGGTGTCCCAGGCCAGCTGGCTGCTAGAGGGAGACCCTGTCTCTAAAAGACCAAGATGAATAAAAATTTTTAAAGTATTAGCTATGCTTATAATAACAGTATCTTTTATTTAATGGATGTTTATCATGTGTGCAACGTTACAAGGGGCAATTTAAAGACATTTTCAAATAATATTCAAATCCACTCTGGAAAACAGATGTTATTTTTACATAATTTGTAAGGAAACGGGAAATTTTCATTAATTATCCAGGTCACACAACTAAGTAACAGCTTTTTTCTTTTTTAAAGACAGGGTCTTACTAGTTCAAGCTGCCTTCAAACTCATGATCCTCTTGCTTCAGCCTCCTGAGTACTGAGATTATTACAGAATTACACCAACACACCTGGCTCAGCTCAGATTTCTAGCTAAATGTCTTCAGAACTCATGTTCTTACCCACCTCTTTCATATTGTAAAGAGGGACCAGTTATAAGGTAACAAGATAGACTCCATTTTTCTATTTTGTGGAAATACACCATCTGAGAAACAGCCCCCATCCTCAGATTCCAGGAGAAACCACAGAGTATCTCAATAGCTAGCAGGGAAGGACCAAAGGTTGTTTGTTGAAAATAACTAACAGGGAAAGACTGAAGTTAAACATGTTTGCTCTTCCGCCAGGATGTACTCAGTGAGTAACCCCCCGCCCCCCACTGCGCCACCAAAGCTGCCAGGTGGCCCCAACCTATCAGTCTAAAAATCATGCTTCCTCAGTCCCTATGAATCAATAACAAAATGCCAAAACTGGAAAATTCCCCGTTTGCAGTTCTTCCTTTTAAAAGACCAAGACCCCCCCCACACACACACACACCAGGCTTCAGGACTTCTCCCAGCCTGCTGTTAGGAGGGTGGTGGTCCAAGCTCAGCTTGAATTAAAAAGACTCTCTGCATTTACATCGGAGCCGTGTGTCCTGGTAGTCTTTTGGGGGTCCCAGTGATCTGGGCATAACAATATCTAAACAGAAACTAGCTCAGGCCATGTACTCCAAAAGTGGTATTTTATAAATAGTTAAGTCAAAAGTGGATCACATTTTAGATATACAATATTTCTGTGGTTTATACTGAAATTATCAATATTATTCTACAATTAACTATTATGTATCACAGAAGAAACAATGAACAAAACAGTTTCTCCTACTTTTTAAACATCTTTGCTTTAACTTCTCAATCAACAGAATTTAGGGGGAAAAAGAATCACTACTTAGAGTTCATTAATACAGACCCGGATTCTGGTATGGAATTTCTTATTAAGTTGGTGTTCTATTTTCCTTTCTGTTCCTATGATAAAGTACTCTGACAAAAGCAACATAAGGGAAGAAAATTTATTTGCCTTTCATTTCTAAGTCATAGTCCACTACTGAGGGTATAGGCTCCCTCAAGCTTATGTTTAAAACCTAGGGAATGTTGTAGCACACAGAAGTTTGGGCTCTATTACATCAATTTACAAGAGAATCCCCTTCAAACATACCCAGGGGCAAACTGACCTACCTACACAATTCCTCAACTGAGACTCCTTTCTCAGGTGACTCTAGGCTTTGACAAGCTAACTTTGAAGGCTAATTAGGGCAGTTAGAAATCTACTTTAGGGGCTGGAGAGATGGCTCAGCAATTAAGAGCCCCGACTGCTCTAGCAGAGGACCCAGATTCGATTCCCAGCACCCACATGGTGGTTAAGAACCCTCTTTAACTCCAGTTCCAGGGGAATCCGACGCCCTCTTCTGACCTCTGCGGCACTGCACGACACGGGTGCACCAACCTACATGTAGACAGTACACTCATACACATAAAAAAAAAAAGAAATCTACTTTAATAAAATAAGTTCGCAGTCAAGTGGTTAGAGTATTAAGAAATAGGCAGACAAATCTTAGTGGTTAAGGGTATTCAGAAATAGGCAGACAGATCTCAAGATCTATCACTTGAGGGTGGGTGAGAAGAAAATTACCCTCCCTGAAGCACCTACTTTAAAAGGTAACTATGATTCTCTGTCCATAAAAGTGAGGGCAGGGGCTAGAGAGATGACTTAGCAATTAAGAGCACTAGCTGCTCTCGCAGATCCTGGGTTCAATTCTCAGTGCCCACATGACAGCTAACAGGGTCTACCCATAAGCTACATTCCATGCCTTTTTATTACCACTAGGGCATCAAAAATATTTCAATTACAGGAATAGTCATATAGCTTTTAAAAATGTTATAATCAAGTAAATATAACATTCAAAATACAAAGTTTATTCTTAACCTTTTTTTATTCTGAAATAATAGTAAAAATAAAATAACCTACCATCAGTTTTCCATTTTTATCTGGCCGCACGATAAGAACCTTTATAAGCCAAGTTGTTTTCATGATCATTTTATTCTCTATTAACAAGTAATCATTTTAAAGTTTAACTTTTTTTTGAACATTTAAAGAACCCAAACAAATCTGAAGCAAAGATTCAAAACACACTGTGACCAAGTTAATGGAAGTCAGCAAAGTGGCATGTTGCTATTAATCATTACACTGTTCCTGCACTGGGGCCTGAACAAAGGACATCCTCTCGATTATGAGCAACTCTCCTCTCCACAGGAAAATCAAAGACAGAAAACTAGACCCTGCTTTACTCCAAGAAGGAATTTTGCCAACCCCTCCCCCCAAACCTAAGAATGGTGATTACCAACCACCACCACCTACCCACACCCCCACACCCCACCCACACCCATATACCCTAACAAATGATAAACCTTCCAGCTAACTACATTTCACTGAGGACACCCTTACTTTGGTTAAGAGAACGTGGCTAACAAAGGTTCTATAAATCAGTATTTAAGTAGAGCAGCTCCAGAATACATTCTAGTTTTCTTGTATTTAGACTGAATTAATTTTGACAGATCATCATTTAATCTAAACACTGAGGTGAATTTTTTTTAATTATTAGATAATATATACCTTACCTGCTACTCATATTTTAGACTTTAATTCAATAATGACTACTACTTATTAAACTTTAAATATTCATATAATAAATATAGCATTTGCTCTTAATTATTTAGACTGTTTATATTTACTCTGCTTGCTCATAGCTACACATCATTTGAGATTGAGAGGCATTTAATTTCCTCAGCCATTAATAGTCTCTTGACTAAGGCCCAAAAGGATTTACAGAAGCAAATGCAAACTATCAGTTCAGTGTGTCTACTATTAGTTCTAATATGGCCAGAAAAGTACAGAAAAGAGGAAACAGAGCAGAAATACCAGAAATTACACAGTGCTCTGCTCCAACAAGTTTTAAACAATCTGCAATTCTCATAAACATAGGAGCTAAGGTATTTTTTTTTCTTTTTTTTTTTTGAGACAGGGTCTCCCTCTAGCTCTGGCTGTCCTGGAACTCACTCTGTAGACCAGGCTGGTCTTGAACTCAGAGATCCGACTGCCTCTGCCTCCTAAGCGCTAGGATTAAAGGTGTGCGCCACCACACCTGGCTTAAACTATTATTATTATTGGTTTTTTCGAGACAGGGTCTCCCTGTAGCCCCAGCTGTCCTGGAACTCGCTCTGTAGACCAGGCTGGCCTTGAACTCACAAAGATCCATCTGCCTCTGCCTCCCCAGTGCTAGGATTAAAGGCATTCGCCACCATGCCCAGCTAAAGTATTATTATTTTTTTAAACACACGTTAAATCCCAGCACTGGGGAAGCAGAGGCAGGCTGATCTACAGAGGCCAGCCTGGTCTACATAGGGAGACCTTGTCTCAGACAAAAAAAAAAAAAAAACCCAACAACAAAAAAAACCCAAAACATTTTTTTCAATGAATTTTTAAGAATAAAGCCATGACTTACACATCAAATATTCTATAGCTGTAAATTATAGTTCATTATTAATACTATATTTGAACTACTCACTGAAGTTCGGTCAGGTTCTCCATCTGCTAAACCTGCCTCCATAGTGGAAGAAGATAGGTTTATGCTTCTCTTTCCATTAATGTTTAGCCATCCTGTAAGCCTGGAAACCCTAGAAAATGAAAATTGCATGTATTAAGACTGGAAAAAAAATTTGTGGCAAGTAGAACATAAACCATTAATTATATATTAGGTAAGAGAAATTTTTTTTTAGGCCAAGGTTACTGAGTGAAGGTTTTTTAAAATTATTCCAAAGGAAAAGAATACTTAAAAGCAACGTTAAACTAATGAGAGGGTTCAACATTTCGAAGGCAAAGGCAGAAGGATTGGCTTTATAGCAAGTTCAAGGTCAATCTAGCTACATGAAATTCTGTCATCCCAGAAAACAATAAAAATCAAATCACCCTTCCAAAACAAAACTAAATTCTCATCACTAAAGAGTATGAAATTATCACCTCTATTGGGTGTTAACATAGTTGTTTTATACCAATGTGATAAATCAGTTTATTTCACTAATTATACCTAGAACTAAAAGATTTGGACATTCAAATAAAAAACTATAAATATGAACCAAGAAGAGAGAAATGTATAATCAGGGAACGAAGTGTTATTAAAAATTAAATATGCTGGGCATGGTGGCGCACGCCTTTAATCCTAGCAGTTGGGAGGCAGAGGCAGGCAGATCTTTTTGAGTTCAAGGCCAGCCTGGTCTACAGAGCGAGTTCCAAGCCAGCTGAGGCCACAGGGAGACCCTGTCTCGAAAAGACCAAAAAAAAATAAAGAAAAAAAAATTACATATAAAAAAGGTTAGTGGCTGTGCTTAGAGTGAAGTTGGTGATCTGAGAAATACAGCTGTTAAGATGCAATACACAAAAAAACCCCACAAATTAATAGGACTGAGAAATAGCAAATTGAAATCAAGAAGCATAGAGGCCCAACATTGGCCTACTAAAGATTCCAGCAGGATCCAGATGTGGTGTTGGGCATCTGTGACCTCAGTACTCAGGAGAATGAAGCAGAAGGATTGCCGAGAGTTTAATTAAAAGGTCAGCCTGAGCTATGTTAAGAAAATTCGTACACACACACACACACACACACACACACATACACACACAAAGAGAAGCAACTTCCCTGTACTGGAAAAATAAAGGTTTCAGATTGGAAAGAACTTTTTGAGAGCCAAAAGAATTAATCAAGGTGAACCAAGCCCCCCCCCTTTTTTTTTTGGTCTTTGAGACAGGGTCTCCCTTTGGCCTCAGCTAGCCTAAATCTGGAACTCACTATGTAGACCAGGCTGCCCTTCAAGTCACAGAAATCAGTCTGCTTCTGCCTCTGCTTCTACCCTGTGCAAATTCTTAAATAGATTCCTAAACATTCCAAACACCACCATGCAGACGGAAGAGTAATAAGTAAATCAACAGTCGGGTGGCTTTTATTCATTGGCCAGCCACTCGATCCAAGTTAATAGTAAGAGACCCTGTATCAAAAAGTAAGGGGGGGGGGCTGGAGAGATGGCTCAGCAGTTAAGAGCACCGACTGCTCTTGCAGAGGACCCGGGTTTGATTCCAGCACCCACAGGATGGTTAAGAACCATCTTTAAGCCAGGCACGGTGGCACATACCTCTGCCTCTGCCTCCCAAATGCTGGGATTAAAGGCATGCACCACCATACCCGGCAACTTTTTTTTTTTTATTCTTATATGTGATGAATGTACTGTCTGCATGCAGGTCTGTGCACCCATGTCGTGCAATGCCATGGAGGTCAGAAGAGGGCATCGGATTCCCCTGGAACTGGAGTCAAAGATGGTTTTCAGCCACCATGTGGGTGCTGGGGATCGAACCCGGGTCCTGTGCAAGAGCAATCAGTGCTCTTAATGGCTAGCCCATCTCTCCAGCCCCATACCCGGCAACTCTTACATTTAAACTTTTAATTCAGAGGAGCATGTCCTCAATCCACAGTGCATAACCTAGGAATGATCTTTATATTTTTAATTATAAAAGAGAAGGGGCAAGCAAAAATAACAAAGGTCTATATAAATTGATCATGAGCCTGGAGTACTAATTGGCCTTGGCAGTGATGATATCTCATTCTCACATGAATGTTCATCAAAAGGTGATCTCAGAAGTGGGAGACTTTAACGATCAGATGGACAAGGGCCCACTCTACGTTATCAGGACACCTTTCCCCAGGTATTCCTATTGCTGTCCAGTGGATTTATGAATATAGGGCCATTGTGGTGGAGATGGAATCTAGGGTCAGAAATATGGCTTTCCACTCACCAATTAGCTAGGTAGTAACACCTTCCTGTTCCTCAGGAACAGCTCACCAGAAGACAACATATATATTCTGAAGAAACATCTACTATATGGTACTGTTTCTCAAAGAGCTAGGATACACACCTCTAGGAATCATAGGGAGAAAATGGAGGAGACACCATTCACTATTATCCCTATTTAAGCAGCAACATTTTTGCTTCCTGTCTGTAAGACTTACACTCAGCTGCTCTAGAGGGGTTAGTTCCAAAGGGAGGAATGCTACATTCAAGGACACAATAAAAGCCTCTCTCTGACCTGCACAGTTCAAGTCATTGAACTGGAGGTTGAAACTACCACTCTGCCATATTAGAGTATCCATGCCTCTGAATGACCTCAATTCCTATAGGAAAGTTCAATGGTGATCTACAATGGAGGTAAGGAAGGCTATGTCTGAAATACAGGAGATCTCTTAGAAATCTCTTAGCACTACTATTCCTTATGATTAAAGTCAATGGAAAACTACAGCAACACAACCCAGACATCATACTCAGACAGGATGCTTGTAGATGGGCACTATAAAAAGGCACATATATATGTACACACATATGTGTATATAAACATGTTATGACTGCTTAAGGTACAAAGAACAGCAATGTATTTCCTTATGAATGTTGTATGCATATTGAATGTTTGATTTCTTCCCCTTTTAAATTTTGTTATTTTATATATGAGTATTTTGCCTATATGTATGTAAGTGCACCCATGTCATGCAATGCCCACAGAAGCCAAAAAAGATCATTAGATCTCCTGGAATTGGAGTTACTGACAGTTGTTAGCCACCATGTGGGTGCTGGGAACCAAAACCGGGTCTTCTTCGAAAGCAGTCAGTGCCCTTAACAGCTGAGCCATCTCTCCAGCCCATTCTTTCCTCCCTTAGTGCCTTACTATGTAAGATAATGACCTCCCATTATATTACTTAGGGCCATTGTTGTTCACCTATGTGCCACAATGTTGAAGTTACAAGCATGAACATCATCCACAGATTACATCGTAATCTGGTAAAGGGATGGGGGGAGGGGTATTTTTATTGAATTTCTGTGTGTTTCATACATGATTTTTCAGTCAGTGATAATCATGCCCTGGTTCTCCCCTGGCAGCCTCCCAAAGCTCCCACACCCCCGGAGTTCACAACGTCTGTCATTTGTGCTAGGGTCCATTGCACAAAATTACTCTTGGGGAAAGGATTTTTATATTGTTTACAAAAGAATTATACCATGTCAAGTAGAAATATGACCTTGAAATTGTCCTTGGTATCAAGCATCTTATGGGTTAACTAGGGCTGTCATAACATATAAGTACCACAGATTGGGTGGCTTAAACAGAACTGAAAACCCAAGGCCAAAGTGTCGGCAGGTTTGGTTTCTTCTAAAGCCTCTCCTCTCAGCTTGCCAGGCCATGTTCTCCCTGTGCCTTCACATAGTCTCCCCTTTGTCTACATGTCTGTAGACAATCTTATAAGGACATCAGAAGTATTGAACTAGGACCATCCTAATAACCTAATTTTAACTTCATCTCTTTTTAATTTTTGTTTATTACCGTTATGTGTGCATGTATGATCTGGGTGAGGGTACAAACACACCATGGCAAGCATGAAGAGGTCAGAGAGGCTTTTGGAAGTCACTTCTCTCCTTCAACTGTGGGTTCCAAGGATAGAACTCAGCCTTGCTCACATGGCAAGCACTTTTATCCTCTGAGCCATATCCTCAGCCCTTAACTTTAGTTCTTTACAGATCCTGGCTCCAAATACATATACATTCTGAGGTACTAGGGGTTAGACCTTCATTGTGAATTATGAAGGAGTACGGTACAAGTCAGCCCATAACAAGTATGACTGCACCACTATGGAAAGCAGTGTGGAGAACCCTTGGAAGACTTGGAATGAACTTGCCACCCGACCCAACCATACAACTCCTAGGCATGTACCCTCAAGACTCACCCCACCACAGAGATACATGCACGGCCATGTTTATTTCAGCTCTCTTCACAATAGCAAGGAGCTGGAACCAACCCAAATGCCCCTCAACTGATGAGTGGATAGAGAAAATGTGGTACATCTACACAATGGAGTTCTATGCAGCAGTAAAGAAAGATGACATCATGAGCTTTGCAGGAAAATGGCTGGAGCACGAGGACACATGCCTGAGAGAGTAACACAGTCCCAGAAAAAACAACACAATGGGAAGCCCTCATCTGTGGATGCTGTGACAATTACCTAGTTGTAGTATTTCTGTGCATTGGCCCCTTGGAGTTTTGTCTAAAGCAGTTGGGAGTGATGCATATCTTGGAAACAAAAACACAAAAAAGGACTGCATGCAAGAACTGACTGAAAACATGAACTTTCATGCTCAAAATGTCAATTTACACATGGAGAATATTGAGGAAGACTAGAAAGAGATGAAAAGCTGTTTTGGCAGAATGACATGGAGCCTTGTGGGATGGGGGGGGGATGGGGTGGGACGCAAGTTCTAGAGTTTGATAAAAATAATATTAATTAATTTTAAAAAAATAAATAAAAAAAAAAAACAAGTATGAGTGCATGAGTGCCAAGTTGATTTTGTATATACACTTGGCTATACTATGATAACCAGACATTTAGTCTCATTCAAGTCTAGACATTGCTGAGGTAGTTTTTTAAAGATATGATTAACGATTAAACCCTAAGAATTAAAAGGGTTAATTTCCGTAATGGAAGTGGGCTTCAGCCAATCAGCTGAAGGCTTCCTCTACTAAGGAAGAGTTTTGCTTCCAGATCCCTCTGATCACGACTCCTTTCGCTTCTAGCCAGCCTTGAGCACTTCATACACAGAAAACCCTACCATTGCAATGAGCCAATTCCTCATTGAGCCTGGTCTAATTAAAGGGATCAGTGGGCCTCGTCTAATCAATTGAAGGCTTGAGGGATGGGGCCTAGGATCTTCTAAAGAAGGAAGCTTGCCTTATAAATTTTAGAGTTGTTTGCTTGTTTGTTTTGTTTTGCTGGAATTTTTGGACAGGACTTCATGAAGTCCAAAGGGCCTGGAACTCCTTGTGTAGCAAAGGATGACCTTGGATTCGGAATCTCTACTATCTTCTGCTTCCCAGTGCGTGCCAATTCATACATAACACCTTATACAGAGCCCCATGAATGCTAGGCAAGCCCTCTAACAACCAAGCTACATTCCCAGGACCCAAATTTCATTATTTATAAACCACCATCATAATTACATGAGCCAATTTCTCAAGATCAGTCTCTCCCTCCTCCCTCCCTCCTCTCCTCCCTCCTCCCCTTCTCTCCCCACCTCTCCCCCTCTCCCTCACTGCCCATCTCCTCTGCCTCCCTCCTAACACAACCCCTACACACAAACATGCCCAAATTCAGTCCAAAAGTACACATATATTTGTATTGTATCTTATGAGTATAGATACATTTCATTATTCATTTCTACCACCTTTGTGCTTTTCCACTGAGACGCACAATATTTTGGAAGGTCCAAGAGAGAAACCACAGAGAACATGCACTTTGATAGGCATGGGGTTTTGAAGTGATTACCAAATGCTTTGAGCTTCATTATACTGTTGGTTACTGCCAGGGCTACTTAACATCGATCACACCATGAAACTAACAGCAGAAGCTACCTGTTTTCACATCTCTAGCTTCCCAATAAACTTACCAGTATCTAATTCTCCTTATAAATTTTCCTTTTGCTTTAAGTACTGCAATATGACCAGATAATTTTAGACAGTAATCAGTGCAAAGAATAATCAGGAAAGTAAGAGCCATAACACATGTCACAGAAGTGGATGAGAATTTCTAATGGTTAGCTTCATTGTGGAATTACTGTAGCCAAGATCCCTGGGGTTTTGAAGGAGAGTGGCCCATCTAGAAGTTTTCAATATTCAGACATGTTGTCCCCAGTTAGTGGCCACTGGTCTGGGAAGTCCTTAGGTGTGCCAGCTGGAGGAAGTATGTCCCATGGGGGGCGGGCTTACGTGAGTGTTTAACAAGCCTGGCCAGTCTCCAGTCTCCCCCTTGCCCCTCCCCTCCCCTCCCTCCCCTCCCTCCCCTCACCTCGTCCTGCTCTTGACTGTCCGTGCTCATTGTGAGGTAATGAACCTCTGCTTATGCCTCCCCCCCCCCCCCTGCTCCAGCCCAGGCCAACCATGACTTCCGTCACAGTGGACTCTAATTCCGTGGAACCATCAATCACAAGCTCAGATAAACTCTTCCTTTTATAAGTTCCCTTGGTCATGGTGGTTTTATCACAGCAACAGAAAAGTGACTAATAACAATCCCAGTAAGCTGAGGAGGTGAGCCACACGAACACCCACTCAGAAAAGGAAACAGCAAGTACAAAGATGCTCAAGCAGGAACAATGGGTGTATCTGCAGAACAGCAAGAACAATACTGTGCTAAGCAAAGAAGAGAAAGGCAAGCAAAGAGCACAGAAAGTTCTGTAATGAAGTTCCAGGTCACAGAGATCCTTTCAGGACACACAGCAGAACTCTGGACTTTTACCCCTGAGCAAGCTACTGCTGAGACAAAAATCAAAACATGAAAGGACCTGGAACTGGAAAGATGGCTCAGCCCATAAAAGTAGTGACTGCTCTCTAGTGGACATGGGTTCAGTTCCCAACACCTATATGGCAGCTAACAACAGTCCGTAACTCCAGATCCAGGGGAATTTGATGCCCTCTTCTGACTACAGAGTAGGCACTGCACGACATGGGTGCACTTACATCCATGTAGGCTAAATACACATAAAAAATAATTAAAAATAAAAAAAGGGAAGGACCTGACTTGTGCAAACTCTAATTGCTGGTTCCAAATACATTACAAATTAGAAAGTTATTGCTATAATTCTGGCTTGCACCAGAAAAGCAGCAGATGTAGTGAATGTTAAATTCTTCATATACTTTGAATATAGGGCCAAAAGATTACTGATGAGCCATATATAGGGTATAAAGTATAGAGAGGGTGGGGTTCTTAGCAAGGTTTTTGCCCTAAGCAACTAAAAATAAAAAATGAAGTTGATAGAAACAGGTATTCAGTACACTATGTAAACTTGGGAAGAAAAGGAGTGGATACAAACATCTCCAAATGGTTGCTCATTGAGAGATGACCATTAGACCTCAGAAGAGAGGTAAGGGGGTAGCTGAGCATGACACTGAGGCAAGTTGGGGTAGAAATGTAGAGTGGGAGTGTGCACACACTGAAGATGGAATTTAAGCTACATCAGACCACCTTGGGAATGGAGAAGTCCCATTTTAACTCATGGCTGTATGGTACTTCAGTTTTAAAGGATCATTTTTTTTCCTTTTTTTGCAATTTTTTCTTTTTTGAGACAGGGTCTCCCTATAGCCCCAGCTGTCCTGGAACTCACTCTGTAGACCAGGCTGGCCTTGAACTCACAGAGATCCACCTGCTTCTGCCTCCCGAGTGCTAGGATTAAAGGTGGGTGCCACCACACCTGGCTTAAAGATGGTTCTTAGCCACCATTTGGGTGCTGGGAATCAAACCCAGGTCCTCTGCAAGAGCAGTCGGTGCTCATAACTGCTGAGCTATCTCTCCAGCCCCAATAACAATTTTTAAAAAAGAAAATACAAGCTTAAAGGCAGTTGGTTCCGAAAGAAAAACTATCCTCTGTCATTTACTGCCCATTCAGAGTATACTACTTCTACAACCAAAGAACGGAGTTAGATAATGTTTTTTCTCGTAAAAGAGCTATATATATCAGAACACTGAAGTGTGATTTCTCAAAACCTAAGCCTGCACATTAATTTCAACATAATTACTAGTTGAATTCAAAGTTGGAAAAAAGACAACTCTTTCTTGTGCTATTAGTGCTCTAAAAGCACTGCTTGGAAAACTGGTACTCAATTGCTATACTAAGCCTAACAAACTTCTTACAGAATGTAATTTTTTTTTAATTTTATTTTTTTATTTTATATTATTCCAAAATGTGCATATATACACTCCACAAATAAGTCAAAATTACAAATTCTGAAAATAAACTATAGGTTGATTCCTAAACACATTTAGAGATTCACATTTTAACAGTAAATTTAGATGCAGGTATAAAGATGTGTAACTTTACATTCTTTTTTTTTTTTTTAGAATATGACTACATATCTTCCATCCATATATGGTAATTACAATGTGTGAATATAAGTGGTAGGACAATTCTAGAGCCCTGTGATGATCCTGGGTGTCAACTTGACTGGACTAAGGAACAAATAAGAGAAAAAGGATCTTCGGATTGGACCGCCTCAACCTGGATGGTCCACCCCAAATGTGGGCATTACCTTCTGCCAGTAGGCAGTATTAAAGGCCACGGCAGAGGGAGCTGGTCCCTTTTTTCCTGTGGCTTGCCTCTCTCACTGGTGAGTTCGTCTTGCTGCTGTGATCAACCCTTTGGATCCCAGTGTGTCCTGAGACCGGCAGATCTCCTGGAATCCATCGGGCCTTCAGCACCAGATTGGGACTACTGAGACATCCAGCCTCGCGGACTGAGCAGTTCCTTGGATTCTCAGCCTCTCCAGTGCGGCACGGCTACTGTTGGACTCCTTGAACTCTGTCACATGAGCAAATCAATAAATTGTATATAGCTATATATTCGTCCTGTTGCTTCTGTTTCTTTAGAGAACCCTGACTAATACAAGTCCATTTAGAGATTCACATTGGACTAGCATAGTTGCTTTCGGATACAATGAAATATAATAATAAAGTTGCTCAGTTTGCATGCCAACTGGGGATTTGGTGTTAGCATCCACAAATGGATGCTAACAAGTTCACCCCCCCCCCACCCCGGGACTGTGTTACTTCACTTAATACAATTGCTTCGAGTTCCATCCATTTACCAGCAAAGCTCATGATGTCATGTTTCTTTACTGCTGCATAGAACTCCATTGTGTAGATGTACCACATTTCTGTCATCCACTCATCTGTTGAGGGGATCTGGATTGGTTCCAGGTCTTTGCTATTGTGAAAAGAGCTGCAATAAACAGAGCTGTGCATGTATCTTTGTGATAGGATGTGTCTTGTGGGTATATACCCAGGAGTGGTATGGCTGGGTCAGGGAGTAGGCTCATTTTGAGGTTTTTTAATATATATTTTTTAATTTTATTTATTTTTGTATGTGTATGAATGTACTGTCTGCATGTAGGTTTGTGCACCCATGTCATGCAATGCCATGGAGGTCAGAAGAGGGTGTCGGATTCCCCTGGAACTGGAGTTAAAGACAGTTCTCGGCTGCCATATGGGTGCTGGGGATAGAACCCAGGTCCTCTGCAAGAGCAGTTGGCACTCTTAACTGCTAGGCCATCTCTCCAGCCCCTCATTTTGAGTTTTTTAAGGGTTCTCCACACTGCTTTCCACAGTGGTTGTACCAGTTTACATTCCCACCAGCAGTGGATGAGTGTTCCCCTTTCCACACAACCTCTCCAGCATTTGGGGTCTTTTGTTTTCTTGATCTTGGATAGTCTTATTGGAGTGAGATGATAGTGTGGTTTTAATTTGCATTTCCTTAATTATTAATGATGTTGCACACTTTTTAAGATGTCTCTCAGCCATCTTTACTTGCTTACTGGTGAAGTCTCTGTTCAGCTCTTTACTCCATCTTTTGAGTAGGTCATTTGTTTTCTTCTTTGTTTTTAAAGTAGCTTATATATTCTGGATGTTAGTGCTCTATCAGATATATCAATGGTGAAGGTTTCCTCCCACTCTGTGGGTTTTCTCTTCACTTCCTTGATTGTTTCTCTAGCTGTACAAAAAGTTTTTGAGTTTGATGAGGTCGCACTTGTCAGCTGTTATTCTTATTTCCTGTGCAGCTGCCGTTTGATTTAGAAAGTCTTTTCCTACACCTATATCTTGTAGGTTGCTGCCAACTTTTTCTTCTTTCACCTTCAGGGTTTCAGGTTTTCGGTTGAGATCTTTGATCCACTTGGAGTTTACTTTTGTACAGGGTGAGCGGTACAGGTTTAATTTTGTTCTACAAATTGTGATCCAGTTTTGCCAAAACCATTTGCTGAAGATGCTATCTTTCCTCCATTAAGCATTTTTGGCTTCTTTGTCAAATATGAGGTGGCTGAAGTTATATGAGCTCAAGCTTGGGTCTTCAATTTTGTTCCATTGGTCAATGGTTCTGTTTTTTGGCCAGTACCAGGCTGTCTTTTTGACTATAACCCTGTAATATAGCTTGAAGTCTGGTAATGTAATCCCCCCAGTATTCCACTTTTCACTCAGGGTTGCTTTAGCTATTTGGGGTATTTTGTTTGTCCATATGAATTTAAGGATTTATTTTTCTAAGTCTGTGAAAAAGCTCATGGGGATTTTGATTGGCATTGCATTGAATCTGTATATTAATTTGGGTAGAATGGACATTTTTACTACATTAATTTTTCCAATCCAAGAGCATGGGAGGTCTTTCCATCTTTTGATGTCATTTTCAATTTCCTTCAGGGTTTTAAATTTTTTATTGTAGAGTCTTTGGTGTCTTTGGGTAGATTTATTCCTAGGTTTTGTTTTTTGTTTTTTGTTTTTGTTTTTTCTTTTTGAGGCTATTGTGATTGGGAAATTCTCCTTATATTCCTTTTCCAGTTGCTTATTGTTGCTGTAAAGGAAGCCTACTGATTTTTCTACATTTATTTTGTATCCTGCCACTTTACTGTACCTTTTAATCATTTCTAAGAGTTTTCTGGTGGAGTTTTTAACATCCTTAGGTAAACTATCATATCATCTGCAAAAAGGGATAGGTTTACTTCCTCTTTTCCAATTAGTACTCCTTTAATTCCATTTTCTCGCCTTATTGCCCTAGCAAGCATTTCAAGCACTATATTGAAGAGGAGTGGTGATAGTGGACAGCCTTGCCCTGTTCCTGCCATTAAGGGGGATGCTTCCAACTTTTCTCCATTTAGAATGATGTTGGCTGTGGGTTTCTTTGATTACATTGAGGAATGATCCCTCCAGTCCAATTCCCTCTAGGACTTTAAGCATGAAGGGATGCTCGATTTTGTCAAAACCTTTTTCTGCATCAATTGAGATGATTGTCTGTTTTTGTCTTTCAGTCCATTTATGTGTTTTATGATATTTATTGATTTACGTATGTTGAACCATCTCTGCATCTCTAGTATGAATCCAACCTGGTCATGATGCATGATCTTTTTGATTTGGGTCTGTATGCGATTTGCAAGTATTTTGTTGAGAATTTTTGCATCTGTATTCATTAATGATATGGGCAGAATATAATTTTCTAAATAAAAATTGTCTATTTTGTGTTTAAATTGTCATTTTAGTCACAGAGAAAATGAGGTAAACATGTACTAAAACTAGGCTAATGCCATTTGTACCCATCCTATTTGTTATAAGACGCCCCACAAGTTTTTTGTTTTGTTAAATACATGTAAGAAAAACAAAGATTTAAAGCAAGGTAAAAGTGTGGATCACTGAATACCCTATACCTTTAAATATTTTATCACTGAAGATAATTTCACTGTCATTTTGACCAAAATGCGCACCCATGTCATGCAATGCCTGTGGAGAGCAGAAGAGGGCATCGGATCCCCTGGAACTGGAGTTACTGACGGTTTTTAGCCACCATGTGGGTGCAGGGAATCAAACCCAGGTCCTCTCCAAGAGCACCCCAGTGCTGTTAACTGCTGAGCCATCTCTCCAAGCCCCTAAACTCTTAAATGTATTCAAATACACCTTAAATTTCCATAATTAAAACAGATGCATTACTTTAGACTGATAAATCTATACCAATCATGTATCCAAAGTGGCCATGTTTATTTAAAAAGCACAGAAGAAAATAAAAAACTTTCTTGGTCTGGCACTATATAAACACATGCTTCTTATACAGAATTGAGTGGATACTATATCATCAGCACTTTCTCAATAGGAAGAAAACAAAATGTTAACCTACACTCAATAAAAAAACAAATTACTACTACTAAAATTTATACAAGTTAAAAATCAAATTCCACTTTCCGTTATCTCATAAAACTCATGGTTCATAAACCTTCATGCTTTTTAAATTTCATTAATTTTTATCTTATGTGTATGAGTGTTGTATCTGCATCCATTCATGATATAATCTGTTAGCCAACTATGAACAGAAGAAACCTCCTTGAGAAAACCTACAGGGGCTGGAGAGATGGCCTAGTGGTTAAGAGCGCCAACCGCTCTTTACCAGGCCCTGGATTCGATCCCAGCACCCACATGGCAGCCGAGAGCCACCCGAAACTCCAATTCCAGGAGAACTCCAGTTCCAGGGAAATCCCACACCCTCTTCTGACCTCCGTGGCATTGCACAACACGGGTGCACAAACCTGCATGCAGACAGTACATTCATACACATACAGAAATAAATAAAAATAAAAAAAATTTAAAAAAAAGAAAACCTACAGAAAGCATCACCTTCAATGGTGAAATACTGAACGTTGCCCTTTTATTGTGATTTCTATGTAATCTCACATAAGTGATCATAACTACTACAATAAAGAAAACAAATTTAAATGCTAGGAACTAAAAGGAGAAAAATTGTATTTGCAGACAATCTGATTGCCCAAAAAGAATATGCAAATTAGTACAACTGGTAATTGTGTGGGGCACCTAATCTTGACTGTCAAACTTGACTGGACTCAGAGATGCTTAGAAGATCAGTAAAGCAAACCCTGGATATGTCTATGAGGACATTTCCAGAGATGAATAGATTATAAAGGCACTGACCAAATAAATAGTTTTACTTCTCTGATGTATTTATATTCTTCTTAGACTACTGGAAAGTGACAGAATTGTGAAGGGAGGGACATGATTGAAGGAAGGAAGCAGGAGATGTCATGGAAGATGCATCTTGGCCGTGGCCATTTTCTATTATTCCCCTCTGCTTTTTGGCATGTTTCATCAGGCGCTCTCCATCATACCTCACCTGAGACCTAAAGCACTGTACTGAGTACATGGTGGAGTAAAGCCTCTGAAACGATGAGCCAGATCAAATCCATCCTCCTTTCAAGTTGTACTCGCACGTATTTGTCACTGAGATGAAGTCTGATTAACGCAGTACAGTTAGCAAGATGACTCTGCACATTAAAAAAATCAACTACATTCCTATATATATCAGCAACTGTAAAAAATGACAGATATATTTGTAATTGGATCTAAAAGTATCACATACTTAGAAATAAAACTAATAAAAATATGAAAGCCTTGCAGGGCATAGTGGTCCACAACTTTAATTCCAGCACTTGAGGAGCAGACAGGTAGATTGAGGGCAGCCTAGTCTACACAGTGAGGTCAAGGCCAGCTGGGGTTACAGGAAGCACTATCTCAAAAACCAAACAGCCAAAAGAAAAAAAATTTAAAAATGCACAAAACACTGTAAAATGTTACAAAGAAATTAAAGAAAATCTAAATGAGGGGCTGGAGAGATGACTCAGGGGTTAAGAGCACTTGACTGCTCTTGCAGAGGATCCGGGTTCGATTCCCAGTGCCCACATGGGGGCTAAGATCCGTCTTAGGCAGGCGTGGTGGTGCACACCTTTAATCCCAGCACTCAGGAGGCAGAGGCAAGCAGATCTCTGTGAGTTCAAGGCCTGCCTGGTGTACATAGTGAGCTCCAGGAGAGCTGGGACTAAAGGGAGACCCTGTCTCAAAAAGAAAAAAAAAAGAAAGAAAATCTAAATGAGAATATACCACATTCCTAGCCTAGAATAGCTTGTCATTTTCTAAATGTTCATGTTCATCAAATTAATTTATATAGTCAATAAAATAGCAACCTAGGGGCTGGAGAGATGGCTCAGCGGATAAGAGGGCCAACTGCTCTTGCAGAGGACCTGGGTTCAATTCCCAGCACCCACATGGCAGCTAAGAACTGTCTTTAACTCCAGTTCCAGGGGAATCCGACATCCTCCTCTGACCTCCGTGGCACTGCATGACATGGGTGCACAAACCTACCTGCATTCATACATGCAGACAGTACATTCATACACATAAAAAAATTAAAAAAGGAGTGCCATTCCAGCTCTGATTGCCTAATGTTACAAAATAAAGGAAGTACAATCTTCTCATTTAAGCTAGCATTCATTTTGTTCTCTATTAAAACATCAGATCTGTATCAAACTAATACATGACATAGTCTCTCAAGATAGAAATTGAACCAACTACCAAGGAAGAAGGCATAGCCAAGAGGCAGAAAGCAAGAATAGGCTCTGTACTCAAAGGCCACATGACTAAAGCACAGTAAGTCAGGAGAACCATGCTAGATAAGGCTACAACTGTCAAGTAAGGAGACTGAATTTCATTCATTGTGAAAGAGGAAGCAATTTCTACAGGGTCTGTGCCAGGCAAGGACATGATCCATTTATATTCTAAGACACAATAACTTTATGAGAAAAGTGCTTCCTCATGCAGTCATTATAACAACCCTGTAGCTCCATTTTCAAAATGACAACACTGAGACTCAGAGAATCACATACACTTGCTGGTGGTCCACAAGAATCTCTGGACTATTCCTTTAACACGCCAAAATACTTTCCACGGGTTTTTGCACCTGGTGCTCTTTTGCCTATAATACCTTTCCCCATGGTTCATTCTCTAACTTTGTCCAGGTTTCTCTCCTTGCTTACCTCACCAACCACAACTTCCCTGACAGCAATCTGCATCTCTCCACACCATATTCTCCCCTGACTTTCCCTGACAGCAATCTGCATCCCTCCACACCATATTCTCCCCTGACTTCCCTGACAGCAATCTGCATCCCTCCACACCATATTCTCCCCTGACTTCCCTGACAGCAATCTGGATCCCTCCACACCCTATTCTTTTACACACTTCACTTTTTTCTCTACTGCACTTAACCACCCTGACATATACTTTTATTATTTGTTTATATCCCTAAATAGGATTTCAGCCCTGTGATAAGAAGTTCATAGTTTGCTTTCTTCAGTGAAGCATTCTCAATACCTAAGAACAGTTCCTGGAACATAAGAGGTACTTCCTTGACTATTTAAGGAAACACTGAGGACTGGGAGAAACAGGGTTAGCCACTGGGAAGCAGGTGATATAATAAAACACTAAAAGCCACAAAAGTTTAACTAATGTCTCCAAAAACATCTTTAGTAAAGGAAAACTACACTACTGACCTTCCATTTCCAGAAACAACACAAGGTCTCACCAATGAGCTAGATAAATAAACCTAAATATGCACATGATAAACTGCCATTACAACTGCTCCTATGAAAAAATTTATGGTATCATCTTAGCCCATAATAAAGGCTGAATTTCTAAGAAATCTCAAATTATCAAAAGTTGTACTTTCAAAACAATTGTTTCTCAGAGGGGGAAAAAAAGAATAGAGCATTTCAGACTCTCTAATATAAAGTGATTTTTTTCCCTCCAGTAATAAAGGTCTTTTAGTCCTTTCAATATATAGTTAGAAACACTTAATCACCACTGAAGAGCCAGCACTTCATTATATTTGGGGTTTTTTTTCACATATATATGAACTTATATATATACTTATATAAACTAATGGGGTGATGAATAATGTATGCAAAATTTAATGTCATAAGATGTCTGTCTTAACACATTTTTAACCTAATAGAAATATTTTGTTGAGGCCTATATTGTTTTCAAATGTGTTTCATAATACAGGATATAAAATTGCCAGGAATCTGCACATTCATCTTCTGTACTGAATATAGATATGTTTTATCCCATTGGCTCACTTTGGAGAATGGTTAGGGGGAGAGTTTTTATTCTTACATTGATTGGGGATTTTGTCCCAGCTCAGCCCCCTAAGTATTTTGTAAACACATTTGATTTCTGTTCTAGATTCATTATTTTGAGATGAAAGAAAGTCCCTTTTTAGAAAAATGTTTATTTAAACATTTGTTTACTTATTTGTGTGCATGTGTGTGTATGTGTGTGTATGTGTGTGTATGCATGCATGTGTTTACCATGGCATGAATGTGAAGATGAAAGGACAACTTTTGGGAGTTGAGAGTCTGCTCTCCTTCTGCTGCATGTGTCCCAGGGATGCTAGGTTTTAAATGTAGGGTTTTGTTTGTTTGTTTGTTTGTTTGTTTGTTTGTTTGTTTGTCTTTTTGAGACAGCAGGGTCTCCTTGCAGCCCCAGCTATCCTGGAACTTTCATCCCACGCCTAGCTAAATGTAGTTTTGGAGCAATATCAGATAATTATGCACAAAACAGTTGATAGTGACTTTCGTTTAGCCTAATGTTTTCGACATGTTCTTCTTTCCCTAATAATGTCTTGATTAATTAATTTGGGTGAATGTCAGAAATTAGAGTGCTCACCTCAATTTAATGAGCACAGTTATTTATTTTTTTTAATTTTTATTTATTTTGTATGTGTATGAATGTACTGTCTGCATGTAGGTTTGTGCACCCATGTCATGCAATGCCATGGAGGTCAGAAGAGGGTATCGGATTCCCCTGAAACTGGAGTCAAAGAGGTCAAAGACGGTTCTCAGCTGCTATGTAGGTGCTGGAGATCGAACCCAGGTCCTCTGCAAGAGCAGTCAGTGCTCCCAACTGCTAGGCCATCTCTCCAGTCCCTTTTTTATTTTTTGTATTTTTGAGACAGGGTCTCCCTTTAGTCCCAACTGGCCTGGAGCTCGCTCTATAGACCAGGCTGGCCTTGAACTCACAGAGATCCGCCTCCCTCTGCCTCCCAAGTGCTGGGATTAAAGGCAAAGGCAGTTCTTAGCCGCCATGTGGGTGCTGGGAATCGAACCTGGGTCCTCTGCAAGAGCAGTCAGTGCTCTTAACCGCTGAGCCATCTCTCCAGCCCTAAAGAGAGCTTATCTTAAACATACTATTCAACCTTTCCAAAACAGTTATTTTCTCATGCAATCTTCTCGCTTCTCTTACTGGTTTGGTTTTGTTTGTTGTTTTGTTTTGTTTTGATACATGGTCTTCCTGTAGCCCCAGCTATTCTGGAACTGACTATATATACCAAACTAGCCTTGAACTCACAGAAATCCACCTGCTTCTGCCTCCAAACTTTGCTGGGATTAAAAGCATGCACCACCATGCCCAGCTTCTTACAGGTATTCTTTTAAAAGGGCAAAGTCTTTAGCGATTTCATTTGTGCACCATCTATCATCTTTCAGAAACAGAAATGCAATCTTGTCCTACCCCTTCTCAAAATAATTTGAAGGTCCTCCTCACCATGTCACCCTATTATGTCTCTTCATGATCTGTCCTTGCATTTAACAAATGCTATGTTACACTTATGGCAAACCTACAAGGGCTGAAATGTCTGGGTTCAGCCACATCCATCTAGAAACTAAAGCAGTAGCTTTATTAGTTACAAATACCTGACAAAAGAGGCAAAGTGTTTAAGAGTACAGTCCATCATAGCAGGGAGGGACGACAACAGAGCATCAAGTCACACTGCATCCACAATCTGGAGCAGAGAATGATGAATGTGGCTGCTCAGCTTCTCTTTCTCTCTCAGTCAAGGACACCAGCCCATGAAGAAGTACTACCCACATTTTGGGTCTTCCTTCCTCTACCAATTCAGTCTATAAACTCCCTCACAGGCACACCCATAGATTTATCTCCAAAGAGATTCCAAATCCCATCAAGTGGGCAATCAACATAAATCATCACTATGGTGAATTTTGATTTTAATCTTCCCAATCCATGTCCTTTGATAACAGCAGCTTTCACCTTCCCTTGAGGAAAGCATCCCTCCTTGGATGTATGCAATCTTGGAATGTCACCTTCTCCTACCAAAAAACAAGAAAATGAGCACACACCAAAAATGCACTTCAAGTCTCTATCTCACTTTCTGAGAAAGCTATTTGATTCAAGAACAGAGACATCACTTGAAACAAAACAATCAGAAAAGACCTTCCCTAAAAAAGGCTCCCTAAATATTTCCTGTTCTCTTGGGGCTGGAGAAATGGCCTAGCAGTTAAGAGCGCTGACTGCTCTTGCAGAGGACCAGGGTTCAATCCCCAGCACCCACATGGCAGCTGAGAACAGTCTTTAACTCCATTTCCAGGAGAGTCTGACACCCTCTTCTGACCTCCGAAGCACTGCAGAACATAGGTGCACAGACCTGCATGCAGACAGTATATTCATACACATAAAGGATAAATAAAAGTTCAAAAAAAGACTTCCTGTTCTCTAGATCCTAGAGCTCTCAAATATCTATTCTAAGAATCAGTTTCTCAACTTTTAAGAGTATGAGCCAAAAAATATCTATAATAAAAATAAAAAAAGAGTATGAGCCGGAGCTGGAGGATGGCTCAGCGGTTAAGAGCACCGACTGCTCTTGCAGAGGACCCGGGTTCGATTCCCAGCACCCACATGGTGGCTAAGAACCGTCTTTAACTCCAGTACCAGGGAAATCCAACACCCTCTTTTGACCTCCGCAAGCATTGCACGACACGGGTGCACCAACCTACATGCAGACTGTACATTCATACACATAAAAAAATTTTTTTTTAATTGTTAAAAAAAAAAAAGAGTTTGAGCTTGAAGCTAGAGAGAGGACTTGGCACCTAAGAGTACTGGCTGCTCTTGCAGAGGACCTGGGTTCAGTCCCTAGCACCCACATGGTGGCTAACAAACTCCAGTTCTGAGGAATCTGACAACCTCTTTTGACCTCTGTGGGCATGGCACAATACAAAGTACACTTACATACAGCAGACAATACATTCATATACATAAAATAAAAATAACAAAGAAGAGTATTGTATTAGTCACTTTTCTGTTGCTGTGATAAAACACCATGACCAAGGAACTTATAAAAGGAAGGGTTTATTTGAGCTTACGATGGACGGTTCCAGGGAATTAGAGTCCATTGTGGTGGGAGGCGTAGCGGCTGGAGCTGGAGCGGCAGGCAGAGGGTCACATCTCGCAAAGAGCACAGGAAACAGAGAGAGGGCAACTGTAGACCACGAGGCTTGTTAAAACTCACTAAGCCCTGCCCCCAGTGACACACTTCCTCCAGCACGGCCACACACCCCAAGACCTCCAAAAACAGCGCCACGAACTGGAGACAAATGTCTGAATACCTAGAGCCTATGGGGGACACACATTCAAACCACCACAAGTACGAACTCATTGCTCCACTAACAGGAAGCCAAAGCTTCCTATTGCCTGAGCTAAAAGAATCTTGCAAGTATGGTGGCACACTTGAAATCCCAGCACTTGGGAGGCAGAGGCTGGAGGATCACTGAAAGTTAAGACAAGACAAGCCTGACTGATTCTACATAGGCAGCTCCAGAACAACTAGAGTTATATATTGAGACCCTGCATCAAAAGAACAAAATTGAAAATCTCTAAATGAATTTCAATACTATTTCAGCCATTCCAAACAAAAATAGGCTATCTCTTAATAAGAAAATGAAATAAGTTAACTTCCAACTATTTTTAAGTGAAATCAATCCAGGCATGGTGGGGTACACTTTTCATCTCAGGCAGATCTCTGAGTTTGAGGCCAGCCTGATCTACATAGCAATTTTCAGATCACTCAAGGCTACATAGTGAGACTCTGTCTCAAAAAAAGTGAAATCAGTGTCAGATATCGAGCACAAAACACCATGCCATCATAGGAAAAAATACAGTAGCATATTTACTTATATATTTCCTAGTCAGAAGAAGCTTTAAGGTCACTAAATAAAATCAATCATATAAGCATTATCATGCAAGACAGAGGGTCCCTCTTTGTTATTGTTATTTACTTACTTATGTTTTTGAGCATCTCCCTGTAGCCCCAGCTGGCCTGGAACTCACTCTTTAGACCAGGCTGGCCTTGAACTCACAGAGATCCTCCTGCATCTACCTCCCAAGTGCTGGAATTAAAGGCATGCACCACCATGCCCGGCTACTGTTGTTATTTTGTTATCTGAAACAGAGTCTCACATTGTTGCCCAAGCTGGCCTCAAACTCATGGCAATCCTCTTTTTGCCTTAAGTCTTCTCAGTGCCAGGATACAGGTGTCAGTCAACAAACCCAGCATCTTGTTTCTTTAGACTGATAAGAAAAAAGTTCTATCTAATCAGCAACGCAATGCCCACTTATTTTAGCTTAGATCCTATGATTCTAGGCACTTCCTTTGGAGCTCTTGCTTTAGCTCTTCTTACCCACTATCAAATTAAGAATTTACAGTTAATTACAGGATTAGTACCAAGAGGACAGACATTACTAAAATACCTATTTGAGGTGCTGGGTCAGTATGTAGGAGTGCTTGCCTAGCACGCAGAAGGCCCTGGTTTGATCCACAGCACCACATCAACCAGTTATGGTGAAATAGGCCTGTAATCCCAGTACCTGAAGGTGGATGCAGGAGGATAGAAACTCACAGTGGGGGCTGGAGAGATGGCCTAGCGGTTAGGAGCGCCGACGCTCTCGCAGAGGACCCGGGTTCGATCCCCAGCACCCACATGGCGGCCGAGAGCTGTCTGAAACTCCAATTCCAGGAGAACTCCAGTTCCAGGGGAATCCGAGACCCTCTTCTGACCTCCGCGGCATTGCACGACACGGGTGCACAGACTTGCATGCAGACAGTACATTCATACACATACATAAATAAATAAAATTAATAAAAAAAAAATTTAAAAAAAAAAGTAAAAAAAAAGAAACTCACAGTGAATTATAAGCCAGCCTGAGCTAACTGAGATCCTGTCACACACACACACACACACACACACACACACACTATACATACATGCATGCATAAATACGGGGGGCGGGATTGATTTTACAACCTACAGTAGTGCATTACAACGTAAATACAGGAGTGGACTTGTGGACTCAAGTGACATCCAACCCTGCTAAGGCACCTGACCACAGTTAACCTATCAGCAACCTTAACAGGAAATTCACACGAGACTGGAGAGCTCACCAGAGACCCTTCTAGAAGAACACACAAAGTATGGCAGGGGGTTGGGAGGGCACTCTAGTGAGGAAACTCATGTTCAGAAATCAAGGCTATTAATCTCATTTACCTTATCATCTACATGCTTTCTAAAATTCAGAGCCGGGCTTGGTGGCGCACGCCTTTAATCCTAGCACTTGGGAGGCAGAGGCAGGCGGATCTTTGTGAGTTCAAGGCCAGCCTGGTCTACAGAGTGAATTCCAGGACAGCCAGGGCTACAGGGAGACCCTGTCTCAAAAAAAACGAAAAAAAAAAAAAAAAAAGAAACAAAATAAAATTCAAAGTGCATCAAGGGCAAAGCTTAGAAATGCCTTTCATAGGAGAAATGTAACTTCAGTAGGCAGAAAATGTACACTAAATTTCTACTCTAGTCTAGGACTTACTAATTCACCAGAACAAATTAAAAAGCACGTCTAATATTAATCAGCATTTCCATTATGTGAAAAGGAAAAAATAAGGACACAGAAATAAACAGAAGAGAAAGTCCCTATCTTCTCCCTTAGGAATAAATACAACTTAATTGAGAAGACCAAAAATACATATGAAAGAAGTCATTAAAATATCATTATGCCAGGAGCAGCAGATCAAGCTACAATCCCCGCATTTAGTGGATCAGGCAGAGGACTGCTACAACTTTTGAGGCTAGACTTGGCTACATGAGGAGTTCTAGGCCAGTCTGAGCTACAGAATAAAACCCAGTCTCAAAGACAACTACAAGGCCAGGTGTAGTTGTGCACACCAGTAATCCCAGCACTCAGGAGGTTAGAGACAGGAAGATCCCTGTGAGTTCAAGGCCAGCCTGGTCTACACAGTGAATTCTAGGACAGGGGCTACAGGGAGACTCTGTCTCAAAAACACCAAGAAAAAAAATACAAAACAAAAATCATCATGTGCTTTTTTTTTTTCCTGTTACTTTTACCATAAACTAAAGCAATTTAAGGAAAAAAGGAGGAAAGAATGTGGGTGCTGACTGAAAACCTGGATGGATGTTCAATGGTGACTCAGGCCTGCCATCCCAGCATTTGGGTGGTGAGCCAGCCTGGGATACATGGTGAGGCTGTCTCAAGCTCCTCTACTTCCCCACAAAAACCTATTAACTTGTTACTTTCTTTTATATATAGTCAGAAACTAAACTCAATCTGTACCTAACATTTTTCTTCAATTTAACATGTTCCCACTAAGTACAAACTATTTCAGCAACTGCTATTACCATACTTCAAATATCCATGCAAAAGACTGCTTCAGGCAAAGCTAGGATGTTTCTGTTAAAAGAAACAGGAAAGGGAGAAAAAGTAGCATGTGATTTTAAAGTAACAAAAAGTTACAACTTCATTCCATTACAATATCAAATCTCACTGGGGAGACTGAACCTAGGGCATCATACATACCTGAGAAGAGTTGTCACTAAGCTACATTTGATATTAAAATACTACATTTCTGCTACACACTTTAGTTACTACAGCCCCAATTTACCCTTTTCCTTAAAAAACTCAGCAAGCTAGCCAAGCATGGTGGTACACACCTTTAATCCCAGTACTGAGGAGGCAGAAGTAGGCAGATCTCTGAGTTCAAGGCAAGCATGGTTTACACAGCAAGTTCCAGGCCTGAGACCCTGTTCCAAAAAAATAAAATTAGAATATAATAGAGTTGGAGAGATGGCTTAGAGGTTAGGAGCACTGGCTACTCTTGTAGAGAACCCAGGTTCAATTCCCAGCACCAACATGGCAACTAACAACTGTCTATAACTCCAGTTCCAGGGGATCTGACCCCCTATTCTGACCTCAACTGGCACTGCATGATATGGGGTTACCAACCTACATGCAGGCATTACACTCATATACACTAATTAAAAATAGAAAATTTTAAGTAAATAAAATCAGCAAGCTATCCTTTTTATAACCTATGGTTAAGTGCTCATAACCAATGACAGTACAGCTAAAGAATACCAACCACTGACTAATTAATCCCTAGTAACCAGCTCCAAATACTTTGCCTCTTCCTTGATAAAAACAGTATCTACCCTGGAAAACACCAAGCACAAAGTCCCTGTTTGAAAGACTGGTAAAAATTTCTCAGTCGACCAAAAAGAGAAATTATGAGAAAAAAAATAACACAATTTCATGTGCTGGACATAAAAATTAAACTCGTACTCAAAATCAGAATTTTAGGGATGGAGATGTACCTCAGTTAGTAGAGCACTTGCTATAAATGCTTAAATCCCTGGGTTCAATTCCCAGCACCATATAAAATCTGCCATGATTTTCTACATCTATAATTCCAGCACTCAAAAGGTAGAGGCAAGTTGAAGAAATGGCTCAGTTGTTAAGAACACTTGTGGTTGGCATGGTGGCCCACACCTTTGATCCCAGCACTTTGGAGGTGGGCAGATCTCTGTGAGTTCAAAGCCAGCCTGGTCTACATAGTGAGTTCTAGGACAGCTAGGGCTACAGGGAGATCCTGTCTCAAAAAAAAAGACACTTGCTGTTCTTCCAGAGGACCTGTGTTTGAATCCTAGCATCTACATGGCAGCTAACAACCATAACCCCATAACTCCAATTCCAGGGGGTCCAACATCCTCTTCTGGCCTCTGTGGGCACTGTACACTTGTAGAACACTTACATACATGCAGGTGAAACACTCATACACATAATAAAATATTTTTAAAAGGTAGAGGCAAAAAGACATGCTCAGTTACATAGCTAGTTCAAAGCTGGCCTAGTCTACATGGGACCCAGTTTTAGAAAAAAGGAAAAAGGCACAAACTACAAGAGAATATGTAAATATACAGGACAGACAACTAGGATCCACACACTATAAAGTAATTCTTAAAAATCAGTAGGAAGAATTGAACTTAAAATAAAAAGTTAGTGAGGAGAAAAAAATTAATTTGAATACAGGTAAAAGACTCTAGAGCTAGGAACTACAGCTCACATCTGTAATGTCAGCATTTGGGAGACTGAGGCAGAGGACTGCCCTGAGTACTACATTGGGCTAGCCTGGGCTACATTGGGGAGACCTTGTCCTACCTCCCCCCCCCCAGCAAAATCTTACTGATTTACAAAAATAAATATGGCTAATTCAAGAAAAGAGCTCAGTGCCACTGGTCATCAGAAAAATGCACAAAAAAGCCACAATGATATACTATTACAGGACCACAAGAATAGCCAAAATATTTGAAATTAACAACATGGATGAACAAGAACTAAAACTCTCAGACACTTCAGACACAAAAATGGGAGAGTGACTCTTACCTACAAGAAATGGAAGTATGTCAAGTCAAAAACATGTAACACAGATTTTCATAACAGCTTTTTGTTGTTGTTATTGTTGTTGTTGTCTTTTTGAGACAGGGTCTTTCTGTATGTAGCCCCAGCTCTCACTATGTAGAAAGGCTGGACTCAGTCTCACAGATATCCACCTGCCTACACCTCCCAAGTGCTGGGATTACAAGGCATGTGCCACCACATCTGAACCTTAATTTATAATTGGAAACAAGGCAAATGTATATTAATAGGTAGGTAGATACATAAACTGTAGTATAGTCATACAGTGGAATAGTAACCACCATAAAAAGGAAAAATCTGAAACATATGCTGAGTAAAAGAGGTCAGACAAGAGTATATACTCTTGTATAAATTCTAGGACAAATATAAAATATGCAGACAGAACCCAGATCAGTCATTATCTGGGGAAGATTGAGAGAGAAGAGAGATTAAGGGGAAAGAGACACGAGGAAATTTTAGAAGACTAAGGGAAATGCTCTCTATCTAAATTGTGATGCTAGTTTCTTGAATGCATACAACTACAAGAAATCGAAAATGTTATTTTAAATGGGTACATATGGAGGCTGGAAAGATAGCTTAGTGGTTAAGAGCATTTGGCTGCTTTTCCAGAGGATGATGGTTAGCAACTTTCCATAATTCCAGTACCAGGGGATCAGATGTCCTCTTCTGGCCCCAGTGTGCACTGCACAACACGAGCGCACTTATGTACACGTAGGCTAAACACTCATACACATTAAACAAAAATAAATGGGTATATTTTTTTCCACACTATACCTGAATAAAGTAGTTTGTCGGATTCATGGCACACACTTGCAATCCCAGTGCTCAGGAGGGTGGGACAAATGGATCTTCATGACTTTTGAGACAGCCTGTGTTACATAAATGAATTAAGGACAGGCTGGGCAGTAAAATGGGATCCTGTCTCAAAAGAAAAATAAACAAAAGCAGTACTTTTTTAAATGAGAAAAAGTTCAAAAGTTCAAAATTTAGTATGGCTAAACTTAAGAGTATGTCTAAAGGAATGCCTATGGTTTAAACTGTAAAATGGAAAATAACTAAAAGAACAGCTACAAAATTAAATGAGACATTAATCTTAATACTATGGGTGCTGGTAAGTCACCGCAACAGAACCCTTAAGGAAAAACAAAGAGTTACATGGAATAAACAGTGAGAGAATTCCCAAAGGAAATAATTTTGGATGCGAGTTCTGAAAGAAAAAAAGGAAACAAGACTGAATGATGGGAGGGTGCTGCAGGTGGAAGGAATGGTGTTGAGCAAAAGCTCGGAGGCAGAAGAAGCAGTCACAAGGAGGACATGGCAAAATTAGTGTGCCTATGGCAGCAAGTCCATAAATGGGAGGAACAAAAAAGTCAGAGGATCTTCCTATATGACGCAAACATCCATTTAAATTTTACTGTAGGATCCAAAATTGTAACTTCATAGTGTGCTATGAGACAAGAAGAGTCAGTGTATGAGTGTGTGTGTGTGTGTGTGTGTGTGAGAGAGAGAGAGAGAGAGAGAGAGAGAGAGAGAGAGAGAAACGGAGGAGAGGAAGAGAGACAGAGACAGACAGAGATCTTCCTGTTGAAAACATGACTATCCATATTCAGCAGCTTCACTCTCTTGAAGATTAGCATAGCCCTTCCCTAAAGCAAAACTAGTGATTAGAATATAATAATAGACAAACAACATATGGACGTGCTGTGCAGCTGTCACCATGCTTCGGAAATCGGGAAAGCATTTACCGCTTTTCAGAATCTGTTCAGTTAATCTGGAAATCAAGAAGCAAATAAAAAAAATCTCTTCAGATATCTATTCAGATTTCGTGACATAACCAGTAATCCTCAGCACTGAGGCAGGAAGATCAGGAGTTCAAGGTCATCTTTGACTCTGTCTATAAGAAATTAAGAAATTAAGAAATTAAGAAATTAAGAAAGAAAGAAAGAAAGAAAAAGAAAGAAAGAAAGCAATTATCTCACGATACTAAAGATAAAAAATAGAATGTTACAATTGTATTTCAAGAGACTTAATATTACCAAAGTCAGAATTCTTCGGCTTTTCTTCTTTGGGGGAGGTGGGGGGTGGGGGGGAGTGATACAGTCTTTATGTGCATGCTGACCTTGAATTCAGTATGTGGCCCAGGCTGACCCACATTTCTCAGCGATCCTCCTGCCTCACTCACTGATGATTACAGGTGTGAGCCACCACACCTGGCTTGGGCATTTTAATTTTGGAGTATTATTATATTAATATATTTTAATGATGTCTCAGAAATGTCTCAGCCTTTTGGCTATGATTAAGTATAAAACTAATGAAAGAAAGCAGGACTTGTCTTCATATAATATTCAAAATAATATACTTTCATC
The DNA here is from genome assembly GCA_009823505.1 of Rhizomys pruinosus. Lineage (NCBI taxonomy): Eukaryota > Metazoa > Chordata > Mammalia > Rodentia > Spalacidae > Rhizomys > Rhizomys pruinosus. The sequence goes on along the minus strand of VZQC01013272.1, from coordinate 1,592,621 downwards.
AAAATACCTGTACATATAACAGAGTAATTTCTATATTTTATAGAAATATTCTTTTGATATACAATTTCTAAGAAAGGAAAGCCAAAATACCTAGTTAGTAACTTGAGCTAGTTAGTTCTCAGAATGAGAAAAATGTACAGAAATGTGCAACAAGAAAATGAGAATAAGAAATGAAATCTTAAAAATCAATAATGCTGACATCTAAATAGAGTAGAAGCAGTGGAGCTGCGCTGAGGCCACCAAAGGCACAGATTGTACTGTCTCCTTTTGTTGATGGTTAACAAAGGTTTTATCTATCCATCTCTATCAGAACCACACTTCATTAAAGGCTTGACTCAAATACAGCAGGAGAGAAGTGACTGACTTTTGCCTCCCCTACCTAGATTACGTATGTTTGATGAAATGTTTATAAACACAGAAAAAAAAATATATATATATAATACACACACACACACACACACACACACACACACACACACACACACACTGGTATGCTGCACTGTACAGAATCTAGCATATTCAAAAGACACACAAAGATGGGCCTGGTCTACAGAGGGAGTTTGTAGACTCAAACTGAGCTTGCCATTTGACCCAGTCATACCACTCCTGGGTATATACCCACAAGACTCATCTTACTGCAGAAATACATGCACAGCTATATTTATTGCAGCTCTGTTCACAATAGCAAAAAGCTGGAACCAACCCAAATGCCCCTCAACTGACGAGTGGATAGAGAAAATGTGGTACATGTACACAATGGAATTCTATGCAGCAGTAAAGAAAGACAACATCATGAACTTTGCAGGTAAATGGATGGAGCTAGAAGACATCATGTTAAGTGAAGTAACACAGTCCCAGAAAAACAAACGACAAATGGTATCTCTCATATGTGGACGCTAGTACCAATAACCCAGTTATAAATATTTCTTGTGGAGAGGGATGCATATTAAAAGAACAACAACAGAAAGATTGCATCAGAAGGCTGACTGAAATGGTGACTCGGGAGGGGTGGGAGGGGTGGGAGAGGGACACGGGTGTATATTCGATTGGTGCATGTTTAATTGACGTGAGTTCAACAAGTATCCAGTTTTGCCCAGACTCTGTCTACAGGATACATGGTGTTTTAGGACTTAGTAAAAGTAAATATGTGCATATTGGACAACATTGGTTTGAAGGCTGATAAAAACGGTAATGCATCTGAGTTAATTGGTGATATAAATTGCTCTTGTCCACATTAGCTTTAACTAAAATCTGTATAACAATTACTTTGGGATTGGTATAAACAAATGTTCTCTATAATTTTGCTGTCATATAGTATCACCTGGTAGCAATCTCTTTCACCTATAGGATGATTTAACTCAAAAATAAACTTTGTTTCCCAAGTTAATCACATACAGTAACCCAAAACAGCATGGGTGAACTTGATGAAATCTGTGCCTTGATTCCACCCTATAGGTATGTATAAAACAACTGCTTTTTTGAGACTCATGGGTCAAAAATAAAAACCTTAAATAAAAAAGGGGGATATAGATAGATATGAAAACTTTTTGTCAAAAAACCTTGCAACCCAAATCTTAAAACTAACTATGGGAAAGGATTTGTATGTTCCAACAGGCCAGAGTATCACCAACTTAATGGCTGAGAAAGAAAATGCAGCTTTGCAGTGAGTAGGATGTACCAGAAAGTGCCAGCAGAAGGATTGACTCCTCTGGGCATTGAAGGGAAGAAATGCCTCAGATTGCTGCAGACATCAGGCCCCTCTCTGGATCCTACTAGTAACAACTATTTTTAATGAATCCTAACGAAGCTTACCTTCTAGGTGCCGCAAAGGTTTTAATACAAGAGACTTTCTTAACTCCCCCCCATAGAATAAGGAGAAATATGATGATGATGAGGTCGTTCTCCAGCTGTAGATTGGAGCCAGCTGTTATAGAGGTATTCTCTTGTAAAATCGGTAAAACTGCCTTCTTTAATTGACTAATGGACATAGAAACTGTGAAAAGGATTATTCTCTATTCAGAACCAAATATAATGCTAAAGTCTCCTTAAGCTATGCACTTAAGCAAAATATATTAATACAGGAGCTCTGACATCAACAATGGATTATTCTACCAAGGAGATGTTGGCCAGGGGATCCAAGCCCCCACAAAAGGTAAAGGCTCCTTGCCTCCAAACTGGGATATCTGCAGGAAGAGAGGCGATAAGGCCCTGCTGTTGAAGACCTGATATAAACATGGGAAAGATGTATGGAGACCGCACTTGCAAGTATACAGATGGTCTCTGGAATGCCAGAGAGTGTTACCAAAGGCCACTAAACCAATAAAGCAAATATAGGTCTCCTTGAGTCAAGCAAGACTCCTCCGTCAGCACCAGCTACACCTCACCTGCCTGGAAATACTGTGCAGCAGTGGCAGCCATATGTCTGTATATCCCAAATCTAATTGGCTATTAGCTCTCTCCTTGGAGGAATAACCCACGGCTGATGCCACAAGCTTACATCCTCTAGTGGTTAGGAGATGTTATAAACCACAGTAAGACCCTGTCATATTTTACAGAAAAAAATGTAATTCATGGATTAACATACCATCCAAACATCTGTGTCTATACCAAAGTAACCTACCATAACAATTAGTACTGTTTAAATACCTATATATCTAATTGCTTGTGCTTCATTAGTAGGATTGAAAGGTTATTCCTGGACAAACTGTCAGCCCATGAAAGGAAACAGCCAGAATTGACCAGAGACCAAGACAACAGCTCCAGAGAAAGTAGACTGTTTTGCTTCTCATCCACCTGTGCCCCTTTTCTAAGCCTAGGGAACAATCTGCAGAAGAGGGGGCGTGGTAGAATGTAAGGGCTGCGATTGGGGTGAATGGTAAAACTACAGCAATATAGTCTGGACACTTATTTGATCAACTTGATTGTACATACAAGCCCCTCCAGCTGGATGGTGGGAGCCTTGGGCTGTGTGGGTTTGGGCACAACTGCCCGCAAATTGGTTTTACATGAAGGATGCTTGTACTCATTTAAAAAAAAAAAAGGAGCTAGATACTGAAAAGTCTTTAAAGCAGGTTTTCATGCCAGGCCTAAAGAAGGCCAGGAGCTTGGAGGAAAATAATCATTAAAATCCACCCTGTAAGGTTTGCAGTTTAAAATGGTATACTTAAAAAGAACATATTTATATAGATATTTCAGTAGACATTTACACAGAAATACAAAATAAACCATATACGTTAATGTACTTGATTTCTCTGAAGTCATAGTCTAGTCAAGAGCAAAGTGTATATTGGGTAAAATTTATTTGGCAGGTATTCAACTCTGCCCAAGCTTTATCCACATATTATAGGATATTTTAAGGTTTAGTAAAATGTTTAGATTAGTTAAATTTGGTTGTAGGTTTTGATGAAAATGGTAATACATTTGAACTAATTGGGAATATGAAATGTTAATTTGTTTTATTTATAATTTGTATTGAATTTCCAACAACTTTGGGGTTAAGGTACACAAATGGTCTCTATATTTTTCTGGGTTATGTAATATCACCTTGTAACACTTTCTTTTACTTGTAGGATAATTTAAAGGAATTAAGTTTAAATTTACTTCCCAAATAAGTAGCATACAGTCAATGATAAACTGGGTAAATTTAATGAAAACTTACGCCTTGGATCCTGTTTATGGGTATGTGTAATAAAACTTGGGCATCTATAGGGCAAAACATAAAAATTTAAAAAACAAAAAGAGGTGGTGTAGTATCCCTTCTGGGATACAAATGGAAAACTCTGTGTTCCAAACCTATTGATAAATTTTCAATTTTGAGATCTTGAAACTGACAATGGGAGGAGATTTGTATGTTCCCACAGGTAAAAACACCAATCTAAATGCCTGAAAACGTACAACTTTTGGCTGTGCAGGATGGACTGGGAAATGCCAGCAGAGAGGCTGACCCATCTGAACATTAAAGAAAGAGGAACCTCACACTGCCTGAGTCACAGACACTGAGCATCTCTGAATTCTATTGGGGTTAACTGTTATAATGGGCCCTAACGAAGTTTACCTTCCAGATGCTGAGAAACCTTCCTACCTCTCCCCTTCATAGGAAAAAGAAAAACATGATGGTAATGAAGTCATTCCCTAACTGTAGATTAGAGCCAACTGTTATAGTGGTGATTTCTTATAAAACAGGTACAACTACCTTTTTTAATTGACTGATAGACATAGGAACTGTGAAAGGATAATTCTCTATTTAGAGCCAAATTCAACAGTAAAGTCTTCACAAGCTGTGTAATTAAGCAAAATATATTAATACAGGAGAGCTCTGATATCAGCAATGAATTATTCTTCCTAGAAGATGTTGGCTAGGGGAATCCAAGCCCCCAAAACTATAAATGCCTATTGCCTATAAGTGGGATATATGCAAGGAGAAAGGCAGTAAGTGCCTGTTGTCAAAGACCTGGTGTAAGCATGAAAAAAATGTTTTGAGACATCACTTGCTAATGTACAATTGGCCTCTGAAATGCCAGAGAGCATTACCAAAGGCCACTAAAGCAATACAGCAAAATATTGGTCTCCTTGAGACAAGCAAGACTCCTCCATCAGTATCAGCTATACCTCAACTGCCTGGAGATACTGTGCAACAGTGGCAGCCATGTGTCTATATATATCCCAAATCTAATTGGCTATTAGCTCTTTCCTTGGAGGAATAACTCACGGTGCATGCCACAAGCTTATGTCCTCTAGTGGTTAGGAGATGTTATAAGCCACAATAAGAACTTACCCTTTATAGAGAAACCACAGTTTGTGGATTAGCATACCATCCAAGCATCTGTGTCTATACTCACAGCTTAGCTTGCCATAATAATTAGTACTGCTTCAATGCCTGTACATCTAATTGCTTGTGCTTTGTTAGTAGGATTAAAAAGGTCTCCCTGGATAAGCTGTCAACCCATGAAGGGGAACAACCTGAACAGAAAATGACATCTCCAGAGAAAATAGACTGTTTTGCTTCTCACCCACTTGTGCCCCTTTCCCAAAGCCTAGGGAACAACTTGCGGAAGAGGAGGTGTGGTAGAATGTAAGGGCTGCGGAGAGATTGGGGTGAATCATGAGACTACAGCAATATAGACTGAACTCCTATTTGATCAACATGCTTGTGCATACAAGCTTCTCCAACTGGACTATGGGAACCTTGGGTTGTTCAAATTTTGGACACAGATACTTGCAAATTGGCCCACCCAGCTGCACTGGGATTCTTCACTCTGCCCCTTACTTCCCTTTGGGCAAATAACAGCAGAACCGAATGGGTATTTTAATACTTTTTTTATATCTTATTAAAAGAATTCTAATTTGAAAAAATATAATAAATAAATAAAAATAAAAGAATGACTAATGTGGGATGGCAGGCATTATACTAGCAATCCTTTTAAAAGCTTTACTACTGCACATAAGCATACTTTAGAGTTAGGAGGTTTTCATGGAAAACTACATACCTTAGATTATAACTTTAAGGATAAACCACAAAACTTAAAGGAATAAAATCTCTTACAATAACCCCCCAAAACTGTTAATGAGTAAGTGGGCCAGGCGTGGTGGCGCACGCCTTTAATCCCAGCACAGCTGGGACTTCGGGGAGACTCTGTCTCAAAAAGACAAATAATAATAATAAGTGGAAGAGGAAAGATACTCTGAATTTCTTGCTCCAAGTAGGAAGTATATTTTGAAGCAGGCATCTTAGATGCCAAAAGTATACAAAGAATATATGCAGATACCAATTTTAAGGAAATTTTTAAATGATTATTTTTCATTTTTAAAATTTTTCCAGCTGGCCTGGAGTTCGCTATTTAGACCAGGCTGGCCTTGAACTCACAGAGATCTACCTGCTTCTGCCTCCCAAGTGCTGGGATTAAAGGTGTGTGCCACCACGCCTGGCCCACTTATTCATTAACAGCTTTGGGGGGTTCTTATAAAAGATTTTGTTCCTTTAAGTTTTGTGCCTTATCCACCATGCCTGGCCTAAGATGATTCTTAGCTGCCATGTGGGTGCTGGGAATTGAACCTGGGTCCTCTGCAAGAGTAGTCGGTGCCATCTCTCCAACCCCCAGATTATTATTTTTTAAAGGATTTTTTAAATTTTTATTTACTTTTTATGTGTATGAATGTACTGTCTGCATGTAGGTTTGTGCACCCATGTCATGCAATGCCGCAGAGGTCAGAAGAGGGTGTCGGATTCCTCTGGAACTGGAGTTAAAGATGGTTCTTAGCCGCCAAGTGGGTGCTGGGGATCAAACGCGGGTCCTCTCCAAGAGCAGTCGGCAGCGCTCTTAACCGCTAGACAATCTATCCAGCCCCCCAGATTATTTTTTTAAGTTTTTAAAATTTTTGTTGTTGTTGTTCTTTCTGAGAAAGGGTCTCCCTGTACCCCTAACCTGGAACTCACTGTGTAGATCAGGCTGGCCTTGAACTCACAGAGATCTACCTGCCTCTGCCTCCCAAGTGCTGGGATTAAAGGTATGTGCCACCACACCGGTTTAATTTTTTTTTATTTTGCCTACGTGTACATTAAATGCACCTGTGCATACAATGCCTCGGAAGGTCAGAAGAGGGTGTCAGATCCCCTGGAACTGGAGTTATGGACAGTTATTAGCTGGGAACAGAACCATGGTGCTCTATAAGAGCAGACAGGCTTGTGACTGCTGAGCCATCTCTCCAGCCCCTTTAAAAAAGTTTTTTTTTGGGGGGGGGTGAAACAGGGTCTCCATGTACCCCAGCTACAGAGACCAGGCTGGCCTTGATCTCAGAGATCTGCCTGTCTTTGCCTCCCAAGTGCTGAAATTAAAGCTATGCTCCACCATGACTGGCTTAAACTATTTTTAAAAGAAAAGGTATATTCAAACTAAGAATAAGTTATACACAGGCTAGAGATGTATCTCAGCTGGTAGAGTATTTGACTGGTATCCATAAGGCTTTAGGTGTGAGCTCTAGCACAAGACAGACAGAAAGATGGGAGGGTATGGTATAGAACATGTTTGTGGGCAAGGGGGCATATGGACAAAAAAGATAAAAACTAAAAATAGACTGGGTAAAGGCACTAGCTGGCAAACCTGGCCCCAGAATCTACATGATAGGAGAATCAACTACTGCAAATAGTCCTCTGATCTCCATACATGTGCTTTCAGGTACATTTGAGCACATACAGAAAATAGATCAAAGTAGAAAAAGAAACAAAACAGACAAAATGACAAACAAAAAGGAAATAAAATCAAGAATTCACAACAATAAAATCAAGAAAATGAAACCTATCTTTTTTTGAGACAGGGTACCAGCTGGCCCAGAATTTGGTATATAGGCCAGGTTGGCTTGGAACTCACATAGCTCTGTCTGCCTCCCAAATGCTGGTATTAAAGGTGTGCAATACCACAAGCTGCACTGATTGCTTAGTTTTTTTGAGACAGTTTTACAGTTTTAAGACAAGGCTGATTTCAAACTCCCAATAAAGCCAAGAATGACCTTGAACTCCTGATCCTCCAGCCTCTATAACCTTCCCAAGTACTTATAAGTATGTATGACTACCCCTGGCCCAAGAACTATTTTAGTAAGTCAATAATTAATAATAAATAGCAATGCTAATTCAAAAACAACCCCTTCACCCAAAGTTTCTCTAAGTGAAATTGCCTTGCTCCATTAAGCTTGTTATGAAAACAACTTACCAGTCATCTCAAAGTAGAAGCCAAAGAGTAGAGGCTCACTCCCATCTTTTTCCAATAAATCCTGTGCCTGGAACCCCACCCAGATGTTTCAAGACATACACTGTGAGAAAACAACACAATTCTCCAAAGAACGTTGAACAGGCCAAAGGTTCCACTTGTCTAACCCCCTATGAGCAACCAGTGGGTATAATCATTGACTCACTCCTGTCCCCAACACCTCCAAAGATGTGATCTGAATTTTCAGTAAAAAGAATAATCAAGCCTGGTGTGGTGGTACATGGCTGAAACCCCAACACTTGGAGGAGAGGCAGGAAGATTAGGAGTTCAAGGCCAGCCTTGCTTACAGAGAGAATTCAAAGGCCCTTTGGGGATTTTTGAGACACTATGTCAAATAACCACACCAAAAAAGTTTCAAGGAAGCTGAGGATTTTTCCCCCATTTTAAGTCACTGTTAATTTTAAAATAGCAGGTTTACCTACTGAGTACACTAGGAAATAAATCATCTTTTTGAATCCTCTTGATCTTGTTTCTGACATCCATCCTGCCTCCCCACACCTCTTCCCACCATCATTTTTTAATTTGGCAAGAGTTTAAACCCTTTAAGTGTTCACAGCTGGATTGAGATAATCACTTTCCATATATAATTCAACAAAATGTCTGTCCTTTGAAACCCTAGTATTCCTAAAAAGCACTTTAGAGCTACTAGGAAACTTCAAATCAACCCCTCAATATCCATAAATTTTACAGATGAAGAAACCAAGCACAGGAAAATTAAGTGATCTGCCCAAGATCATAGGGCAAGAGACCAGGTCCCAAGTGTATTAGTGTAATAACCATATTTTTGTCCCTTAAAAAATTAATAAGTGTCAGGCATGGGGCACACCCCTTTAATCATGACATTCTGAAGGCAGAGGCAGCCAGATCTATTGATGAGCTACAGATCAGCCTGGTCTACAAAGCAAGTTCCAGGTTATACCTGGGGCCACAGGAATACCACACGAAGGAGGAGGAGGGAGGGAGGGAGGGAGGGAGGAAGGGAGGGAAGGAGGGAGGGAGGGAGGAGGAAGAAGGAAGAAGGAAGAAGGAAGAAGGAAGGAGAAGGAGAAGGAGGAGGAGAAGGAGGAGAAGGAGGAGGAGGAGGAGGAGGAGGAGGAGGAGGAGGAGGAGGAGGAGG
>VZQC01013272.1:1559424-1581553 GCA_009823505.1 Rhizomys pruinosus | reverse complement strand
AATAATAATACTAATAAAAAATAAAAAGAAAAAAAAAAAAGAAAAAGAAAAAGAAAAAAGGAATGATTCCTAGAAGACTTTCCCAGCCCATGACCGAGCTAGACGCCACAGGTGAAGAGGAAAGGTACATGAATTTGAAAGCTGTGGGACAATGAATTGAAAATATATGTTGGTTGATGGTTATTGTGTTGTGGGAAGATTAGGGACATATTGAAGTCAGAACTTGGATATCCCGAGTGGGAATCCTGGACTTCTCACCCGTTCTGGCTGCCTGGAGCAAGCCAGGTGCCCTGTTAGTAAAATGGCTGTTATGGACTAGATGCCTTCATCTCCAGATATTCTTCTGGAATATTTATTCTTGTGGACCTTTGCCTACTGAGTCTAAAGTGACTGGAAGAGCTGTCTGAAGATTTCTAATTTTCCTTGCCACATCTTTATTCTTTTTTGTTGAGAAATTTGTGTTTGCCTGGAGTTTGGGCTTTGGGCTAGTTTCTTGTGCAATCTCACTTTATTTATATAGGTTTTTTTTTTTTTTAATGTGTATGAGTTTATTGCCTGCAAGTGTATAAGTGCACCTGTGTAGGCAATGCCTTTGGAGGCCAGAAGAGGGCATCAGAACTTGTGAAACTGGAGTTATAGGTAGTTATTATCCTCCATGTGAGTGCTGGGAACCAAACCCCAATCTACTGCAAAAGCACCCAGTGCTCTTAACTACTGAGCCATTTCTCCAGCCCTCTCCAGCCCTCGTTCCCTTCTTTTTTTCTTTTTTATTTTTTGTCTTTTTGAGACAGGGTCTTCCTGCACCCCAAGCTGTCCTGGAACTCACTTTATAGACCATGCTGGCCTTGAACTCACAGAGATCCACCTGCTTCTGCCTCCCCAGTGCTGGGATTAAAGGCATGCACCACCATGCCCAGCTCTCACTTCCTTCTTTTAAACTACCATTTTCATCTAGTTCTTTTCTACCCATATCACCAGCTTAGAACTTTCTCCTGTATTCAAAAATTCAATTAATGGCCTACAGCAAAGGCTCTGGTCTTTTTGAGAAAGGGTCTCCCTGTAGTCCTAGTTGGCCTAGAACTCACTATGCAGATGAGACTGGCCTTAAACTCACAGAGATCCACCTGTCTCTGCCTCCCAAGTGTGGGATTAAAGGCATGTGCCGCCACCACCACACCCGACCAAAATATACTTTATTTCTATTTTTAATGTTTGTGTGTCTAAGTGTATGTCACATGTTTGCAGGTACCCACGAAAGCCAGGAAGGGTACTGGACCCCCTGGAGCAAATGCTACAAACAGCTGTTGGACACCAAACATGGGTCCTGGGAACTGAACTCAGATCTTCTAGAAAAGCACAAACTATACAAAAACCACTCAACTGCTGAACCTTCTCTCTAGCCCTATGTTCAAAATTTTAAGTCTAATGGAATTACCTCAAGGGCTTGTTTCAAGCCCCTCCAAGTTTCTGATTCAGTGGCGACCAAGGACCTGCATTTCGGTTCCAGGGATCAAACCCATGTGTACAATGCCTATGGAGGCCAGAAGAGGGCATCAGATACCCTAGAACTGGAGTTATAGACAGTTGTTAGCTGCCATGTAGGTGCTGAGAACTGAACCCAGGTTCCCTGCAAGAGCAGTAAGTGCTCTTAACCATTAAGCCATTTCTCCAGCCCCGATGTCTTCTTCTTTTTGAGACAGGGTCTCAGTATGCAGCTCAGGATGGACTGATGCAGTGTAGCCCTGGCTACCTTCAAATTCTGGCTCCTCCTGCTTCAATTGAAATTACAGGCATCTGCCACTAAAGGCCAGATTCTAAGACTCTACATTCCTGTCATGTACCCAGGTGACACACACTGGCCTACAGATGAACCATGGATATTTTCATTTCAATATGATCTAACTGGTCTCTGAGCATCTATTGTCACCATCCAAACCATTGCTCACACAACATCCAGATGTTACACCAACTCCAGTGTCACTTGCGTATGAGCTGTGACGAAAGTCATATTCGAGGCAGGCGGGGGAGCAAAGTCCTTCGGGGCCTGGCCCCCTGGAGGTCCCTGACAGAGTGCTCGGCCTTGACCATTTCCCGATATGCTCCTAAGATGTCACGCTTCCTTGGTGCTGGGCTTGGCGTGCTGTCTTTCTTAGTTATAATATACTTTCTAAATACAACAAAGTCCTCTCTCAAGTTTAATTAAATGTTCCTTATAGACAAAGGACAGAGTTACCTAAATGTTCCGGGAGTTGGCAATAATAGCCAAATACCTCCCCCAGTTCTTGGCCATTCTTGGAGCAGGAACTTTCTGTAAATCTTAGTCAAATTAAATATAAAAATATTTTTGAGTACGACCCTCCTTTCTTAAAAGCTCTTGCAAAAATTCATTGGAAAAACAACATTACATTGGGTGATATCATAGACCAATTACAAAATAATAAATTGTTTGAAGAAAGTTCAAAATAGGATAATCAGGTAAAAATGATGTTTTATATCATGACTGTTACTGAGTAAAATGGGAATTCCAGTGGCAGTCGTGTATGACGGGAGGCATTATTTAATTAAAGGCAGATGGTGGGCTCCTCCTTTAAGAAAAAATAACATACAAAGGGTCCCTGATTCTCCCCCTCCTTTCACAGGAACATATAATGAATGGGAAGATAGATGGGTTAATATAGATGGGTAGTGGGTCTTTTACTATACTTTAAACTTCATGCAAAAATTGCTAAGAGCTAGGCCTCCTTGGCGCTTGTTAACCCCACAGCAAAAACAAACTATTATTAATCAAATATACAATAGTAAATGGTGGCATTGCACACACTATACCAAAGCAAGACATGTTGAAAAATTGGCTCCGGGTGTATTACAATTGGCCTGAGCCATTTCCCTGGGAGACAGAAAAAGAAAACTTTAAGATCACAAAGTAAAGGTTATTTTAGTTATAAAGTAATAATAAAAAGAAAGCCACAATCTCTCAGTTCAAAAAAGGTTTTGTTCCAGACTTGTGCCTGCGGTTTTGTGACCATTGTCTAAACTCAAAGATGTATTATGCTGTAATCTGCCAACCATGACCCATGACTATGTACTTTGGTTAATGTATGAAAATTGAATTGTCAGTAACCTGTCCAGTAGTTCTGGAAAGTTTGCCAACTTTCCTTGCTGTTTCTTCTTGAATTTACTATAAAATCACTGCCTTGAGCTCAATAAAATCGCTACAGATCCAGGAAAACTTCTCTTAGTTTTTGTTCTGTGAGCCGTTCACCGACCCTGTGTTTTCCTGCCAAGAGGACCCTGGATACCCACGAGCCCCGGAGGGCCAGTCGGTAGCATCCAGAGACAACATTCTCAGCCTGATAATTTCACTCCTTCGTTAAAAAGTTCTTTAATGGTTTCTGACAGAAGGTTCTTTGTATGTTTGTTAGAAAACAGGGTTTCATTATATAACCCAGGCTGTGCTCAAACTCATCATCCTCCTGAGTACTAGGATTTCAGGCCTGTACCCCCACCACTGGTTTCCCAGTTTTATTTCAGAATCTTTATTAAGGAGGCAATATGATCCTGGGCCATAAACCCAAACTCTGTGGCCTAGGAAAGAATTGTGTCAACAAGGCTTGCCTTCCTCTCCATACAGGCTGTCACCTCCAGATCTATCCATGCTTTATCCTCTTTGCTGGAAGATGAGGTGCAGGGCAAAGAAAACTAAAAACATGGCCCCCATGCCAGGCTGTAGTAGTTACTGGGCCACAAAGCAGTTAACAGGAAAGAAACAGCAATCCCCAGGATTACCACCATTTGTTACAGTTGTACTCAAAGCAATTAACACATTTAAATGAGCTTATTCTTCAGCACCATACCTTTCAGTCACAAAGAAAGCTAAGTAAAAAGCAAAGCAGGAACTGTACAGGCTCTCGCTACTCTGAAGGCCTAGGCCCTTTGCTCTAAGAGCAGCTGGGAGCATGGATTACACTGGCCCTCTACAGTGTTCTAAGGATGGATCTAGGCTAGGCCCCTATGTATTGTGTCAGGATGCCTGAAGGACTGGGATCCAAATGCATTAACAGTAGAAAAAGGGCAAAGACAGAGACACTGGAGAATTGAAAGGATGAGAGTCCCTGAAAGAGACTAAAAAAGGAATGCTGATGCACAGATTTTAGACCTGTTTCAATTTGTCTTACCAACCTGACCTAGACGCAGCAACAAGAGGAGATGCTAACTGGCAAAACAGGTACCAACATGACTGGCCAGCTAGGCCTCAGTGCACACTGTGGGGATGGATCAGCAGGACCTAACACCTTGGGCTCTGTAATGGAGAGAAGAGCCCAGCTCAGGCTTCAGATGTGGTGTGGATTATCCTTAGAAGGAGGGAGCTGGGGGAAGCAGCCCCTCCTATACTTGCTTGTAGGAAGATCCAGTTTGAATTGGGGGCTAGTTATCAGCTAGTACACCTCAGGGCTCCATGTGGGAGTCATGGGATTTCTCTGACCCCGCCCCAAGAAGGAGCAAGCAACGTGGCCCAGGTGCAAGATGTTAGGAGGAGCAGTAGTATGCAGTGATGTGAACTGGGAGGTCTGTGATTGGCTCTGGGAGCTAATGTCGTTTTGCTTATAAAAGCAAGCTGTAGCATGTAATCAATTGAATTCTCCATTACCATCATTACAGAATTCCCGGCCATTATTTTTTTTGCACGCACACAGGCTGAAGCAGGCCTGAATTTCATTTGAGTGATCAGTGGGTTGGACAGTGGTCCTTCAGACCACCAACCTGGAGAGCTGGTGTGGGTGAAGTGGGGCTGGAAGGAGACCTATCAGTCACCAGCTGTGAAGTGAACTGTGAGTGGGCATAGGCTAAAGATAGGCAACCAGCCATCAGCCTGAAATTCCTGTCCGGGGTCAGCAGTCTTTGGGCAGGTGGGAAAAGCACAGCCAAAGGTGGGAAACGTTCCATCGTCCCAGCTAAGCACCAGAGTCGGAAGTACCTCTCAGGTGGGGTTACGGAAGTAACCGACTGATCTCTGCACCTGAGGGGGTCAGTTCCCCACAGTGTCCACAAGGCGGGCACTGTGCTCCCCTTCCCTTAGCAGGACCCCACTGTACCTGCTCATGGCAAAGGAAGCTTCCTACACTTGGTGACCATTCAAAGAGCCTCTCCAGGACTACAGATGGACGACTGTGATGTCCACAAGAGTGCTACTCTGGCTGGGTCCCTAGCTACTGGAACTGCAGGGGGCTTTGGGCCTTGCACTATGGCAAGTTCCCTGAAACTCTCCCTAAGTGTAGCAGAGGCAGTCTATTTCAGTCCCTATGACCTCTGCCAACAGAGGTCTGTGAGTCTGCCCCCAGACGTGTCACAAGCACCCAGGCTTTGCAGTGCAATTTCGGTTGTAATCATGGATGATCGATATGTGGCTAGGCTGTAGCATGGAGGGCCAAAAAGATCTGGGTGTACTTTTTGAGCTTCACTGGACAGAGGGAGCAGGTATAAAATCATGCCCGGTAATTTAGGGGCAATCCTAGCAGCCAGGTCTCACCTCAACTTCCTTCTCCAAGACCTGCACCTCCCATTTCTGAAACTGGCAGGGAAACACTGCTTCGCTCATATAGATGTATGTATGGTCTTCTGGAGCTTGGAAGCCAGCAAGGGACAGACTGTACAATGAGCTGAGACTGCCTTTCTGGTAGGATCATGGGGCAGGTAGTAATCCAGGTAGTTCATGGCCAGGGAGAAGATTTCCTCCTCACAGCACCACTCCTCATCTGCTCCTCATAAAACCTCACATGTGAAGTAAGGGGCACAGGACACATAGTGCTCCTCCAAGGGGAACAAGCTCTGCAGGACACACTAGTGCCTAAACAGCCACTGGCTGGTACCTGAATAGCCACGGGACTGCCTGGCCTGGGGTGCATGCAAGGTACCCTAGCAACACAGGAACTCCATATTAGGATGATATACAGGCAGAGCAGGAAAGCAGGCTTGGAAGTGCTAGACAACTTAAGACAGAAATCAAAACTCTTAAATTTGACATGGCAAAATTCAAAAATCTTAAACTGAACATCTGCAATCCCAGCACTGAGAATGAAGTTAGAAGCAGGAGAATCAAGACTTCAGGGTAGCCTGGTGACAAGTACCTTTAATCCCAGCACTCAGTAGCCAGAGGCAGGCAGATCCATGTGAGTTCATAGCCTGCTTAATCTATATAGCAAATTCTAGGCCAGGGCTACATAGTGAGAGTCTATTTTTAAAAAGAGGAAGAATTAGAAGAATTGTTAAGACTTAGAAGAAGAAGAATTGAATTGAAGAATTGGAGGAGGAGGAGGAGGAGGAGGAGGAGGAGGAAGGAGGAAGGGGAAGGAAGGGAGGAGAGGGGAGAGAAGGGGAGGGGAAGGGAGAGAAGGGGAAGGGAAGGGAGAGGGAGAGGGAAGGATGGAGGGAGGGGAGAGGGAAGGATGGAGGGGAGTGGAGAGGGAGGGATGGAGTGAATGGAGAGAAGAGGGAGGAGGAGGGGAGGGGGAAGGGAGAAGGGAGAGGCAGAGGAGGGACGAGGGAGGAAGGAGGAGATGACCAGCCTGGACTACATGCTATCCTGTCTGGAAGGTGGAGAGGAACTCTTACAAGGTCTCTGGCCTCACATGATTCATTCCCCACTCCCAGTACCACATTCTACCCACTCATCACATTGTTCCTCAGTTTCAGTGAACTCTTTAGTTCCTAGCAAAAAAACCAAATTCCCTACTGTTCTAGGATCTTTAAAAGAGATGTTCTGCCAGAAATACTCTTTTTTTCATCCTCAGCTCAAGTCATCTTCTTTGGATCCCTTCCCCTCTGGGTCAGCAAATTCTTACAGCATCATATATTAGTTTTAACTGGGACTTTCCACAATCAAGATTAGTGAATTGTGCACTTAGATTACTTCCATTCTTTGCCCCCTCCCCCCATACAGGCTCAAAGAGCTCAAAGAACACATTCGTCTAGCTCCTTCTGAATTAACCGTCAGCCCACCCCTGTTCAGTGTTCTCTCTGATTAGTGGTCTTGTAAGACTGACTTACTTCAAAACCTGAAAAGAAAAACGTTTTTTTTTTTTTTTTTGTCTTTTCGAGACAGGATCTCCCTGTAGCCCCAGCTGTCCTGGAACTCACTCTGTAGACCAGCTGGCCTTGAACTCACAAAGATCCACCTGCCTCTGCCTCCCAAGTGCTAGGATTAAAGGCATGCGCCGCCACGCCTGGCGAAAAAGTATTATTTAAAAGGCACTAGAAAGCCAGGCATGGTGGTGCATGCTTAAAATCCCAGCACTCAGGAGGCTAAGACAGAAGGAGTATCCACAGTTCAACATCTGCCTGAGCCACATAGTGAATTCCAGGCCAGCCTGAGATATAGGAGCAAAACAATGTTCCCCCAAATAAAGTAAAATAACACCCCCTCCCAAAAAAAAAAAAAAAAAAATCTGAGAGACATCTGAGGACCAGATCCTCAACTGACCTTGAGAAAACAAAAACCTTGGTTAATCTGAGCTAACTGTGTGGCCTTAAGCATCCAAAAGGAAAGTACAACCAGACACAATCGGTAAGACCAGAGAAACTGTACTGCAGACATAGAACTTGAGATCTTAGTAAAAAAGACAAAAAGAATAAAGACAGAGTACTGTTGTTTGGCCTATCTCCAATTCTTACTAGCAAGTGCATCTACTTTGTGGTAGCCACTGCTTTTGGCACTCCTCAAAGGCATGAGACACAGCTTTTTAACCTCCTAATATGGACTGAGGACTCATATCTCTACAAGTATCCTCCAAACCTTCAATGCCAGATGAGGACCACTGAAATGCCCAGCTTATGGACTAAACAGCGAAGGGGATGTCAGCCTCATCAGAGTGTAGACTGTCATTGTTGGACTACCTGGGCTGTATCATAGAGGCTAGTACAGGGGAATCGACACAGGGCACATGCTTACTGGACTTCATGCTGGGGGACAGATGTGGGGCAGTGGGGTTCCAGGGTGTCTGCGCGTGTGGGTCAGGGTTCCTGGTGTCCGTGAGAGACACCAGAGAAAGGACAGATAAACATGGCAAGTCAAAAGACCTGAGAGTTGGCCAAGAGGGCCCAAAGCTCGTTTATTTGCAGGAGTTTGGTGTCTTTTTTGTGACATTTCTAGGTTTATTCTGGAGAAAGGATCTGGCCCAGAGGAAGCAGGGTGCTTCCTCAGCACCCTAGGGTGCTGACCTGTGCCTTCAGATTAACCATTGCTTGTCCACTGCCCTTCCATAAGGAGCAGTCAGCCACTGGGGTCATCTTCAGAGTCCCAGTGCAGGCTGGTCTCAGGGGTCCTGTCTTTAAGGTGTCTTGTTGGAGGTAGCAGTCCCCTTCTTCACTCCCCCTTTCAGCAGTGCCAGCTTCTTGGGCAGGCTGGAGCTGGCCTTCATCAGTCCATCAGGCTCTAGGCTCTTCTTTAGCTTTTGCTGCTGCACCACACGTGCCTTCTTGGAGGCGATGATCCAACCGCCTTTCCTCGGCCCACAGCTTTGCTCCCCCTGGGTCTTGCTCTTCAGTTTCTGGGCCTTGGGGTCTTATATACTGACATTTGGTGGGCTTCTGATGAGAATGGGGGTGGGGGGTGCAGGAGAAGTCCAGTGTCTTGTGTTTACACAGGTAGCCAGAGGCTCCAGTTGGTTTTCAAAACCAAGATGTGCTCTTTAGATAATGCAGGAATGCAACGCCCTTTTCCAAAGAGAGCTGTAGGGCTGGTTTTATCAATTGGTAAGCAGGGGTTAGATTGCATCCCTGGCCTTTGCAGGTTGGGTTATTGGGGAAAAAGTGAGCTCCCTTAATGTTCCAGCCAAATGAAATATTGGGCCCCACAAACAGATATAAACATTAGAAAGGCAATATAGGCATTTTGTCACCTTTTCAATTCAAATGAGTATATTTCATTAAACTCCACCATCTGGAAATTTAATAAAGGAAAATAACACCTTCAAAAGATAAAATGAGAGCTAGGCGCGGTGGCGCATACCTTTAATCCCAGTACTCAGGAGGGAAGAAGGGGGTGGATCTCTATGAAACTGAGGCCAGCCTGGTCTACATAGTGAGTTCCAGGCCAGCTGTGGCTACAGGGAGACAAAGTCTCAAAAAAAAAAAAAAAAAGACATGATATCACAAATTCCTCTGGACCGAGACCTATATATTACTTTTATCTACACTGAATATACTACTGATATTCAAAAGCTATGCAGCTAGGTATGGTGCTATGTAAGATAATTTTTTACAATCTAAATGGTTTAGTTGTTCCTGAGATAGAGTCTCAAATAGATCAAGATAGCCTTGAACTTTCTATGCAGCCAAGGATGACACTGAACTAACTATTGATCCTCCTGCCTCTACCTCCAAAGTACAGGGGGGCATGAGCCACCATGCCTGGTTTATACAGTGCTAGGGATAGAACCCAGGGCTTCAAGAATGCTAGGCAATCACTCTACCAACTGAGCTACATTCCCAGTCTCCATAATCTAAGGCTTTTACCATAAAATTAACCTTAGATGGAAGAGACTACATTCAAGAGTACACTCTGGAGCCGGGCATGGTAGCACACGCCTTTAGTCCTAGCACTTGGGAGGCAGAGGCAGGTGGATCTTTGTGATTTCAAGGCCAGCCTGGTCTACAGAGTGAGTTCCAGGACAGCTGGGGCTACAGGGAGACCCTGCCTCAAAAAGCAAAAAAAAAAAAGAGTACACTCTGATAGAGTAGCTGCTGGAATTTGAACTGAGACACAATCACAAATTACATAACACTGGTTATATTTAACCAATAATTATCATGCAAACTCTGCAAACTGTTCTACAAAATATGACAGTCATCTTCAAAATGGAAAGAAATCATTCACCAACTTTTTTCTCTAAAGCACAATACTAAATTACAGCCTAAATGGACAAGCCAGGCATGGTGATACAGTCCTGAAATCTCAGCAACTGGAAGGTAGAGGAAGGAAGATCAGGAATTCAAGGCTATCCTTGGCTACAAAGCAAGTCTGAGGCCAATTTGAAACCCAAGCGAAAGTCACCTCCATTCAGAGTAGCTACATTTTTGTTGGGGTTGTTTTGGTTTTTTGAGACAGGACTTATGTAACCCAGGCTGGCATCCAACTATCTCTATGTCCTGGATGCTACATTACAGGCCTGAGCCACCACCACGCCCAGCCAGAGTATTTGGTTTTAGAGACTATTTCAAGTTACCATCACACAAAACAATTTTGAAACTATCCTTTTCTCATCACTCTGTAAGTGCCCCAAGAACAGGTTTTCTGAACCCTTTGGTCACTGTTTTTAACTAAAGCTGACACTCTCCATTTTGTTCCCTAAGTGAGGTATGGCTTGGTTCAGAATGATTTATTTTTTTCCCAAACATTAAAACTCATTCTCAAAAGATCTAATCTCCTACCATAGGATAAATGCTAGAATAATGAGGTCAAGAATACCAAAAGAAATGTCAAAAGAAGAGCTGTGTGTGATGACATATGCCTATAATTCCAACACATGACAAGTGGTAGCCAGGCTTAGCCAATTGGAAGTTCAAGGACAACCTGTGCCACTGAGACCCTATCTCAACAATTTAAAAAAAAGTGCTGGGTGTGGTACTATATGCCTTTAATCCCAGCACTCGGGAGGTGGAGGCAGAGGCAGGCAGATCTCTGTGAGTTCAAGGTAAGCTTGGCTACATATGCATGGCAAGTTCCAGGCCAGCTAAGGCTACAAGTTGAACAGACAGAAAAAAAAAAGTCAAAGGAACAGTTCCAAAAATGTTTTTGAACAATATTACTGAAATAAATAAAAGTTAACTTTGGACTCAATCATCTCTCTTAAATATGTAAGTTCTGATGTATCTAGGGGTATCTATTAAAAGCTTGTCATAGTCCTGTTTGGGCACAAATACACATTTAATGCAAACTACAGATTAAAAAAAATGGAACAAATTTTAAGAAAATTTGATTGTATAATGTAACATGGTTCAGGGAAGTAGTTATGGCATACCAACGAGAACATGGCCACAGAATAGAATAGGCCAGGATTCAACTTCTCATCCCAACCCTTAGCAGATACATGTCTGAGTATTTCACTTAAACGCAGAGTCTTAAAAAGAAAAAAAAATAAGAATAAGGGGCTGGACAGACAGCTCCACAGTTCAGAGCACTTGCTGCTCTTGCAGAGGACAGGAGCTGGGTTTCCAGCACCCGCACCAGGCAGCTCATAACTACCTGTAACTCCAGTTCTAGTGAACCAATGCTTCTGACCTCCTCAGGCACCCAAACACACATACACATATAAATACACACCAAGACACACAAAATAATTTTTCAAAAGTACAGGAATAATTCCGTCTGTAAAATGGCAATAATAGCCAGGATTATTATATAAGGATTATATTACATAACACATTACCTGATTCAAATTTTAACTTCTAATATCTTAAAGAAGTCTCCAAAAGAATCTTGAACACTATCTGTTCCCAAACTTCCATCTTACTAAGACTCAGAGAAGACTAAGTGGTTTGTCAAGGTAGCACATCTACTTAGCAGGAAAGATAATACACTTCTGACAGGTTTCTTGTTTTCCTAGTGCATCTATTTATTAAATGGGTTAGTGTTTGTAATGCTATGTTCCATAGGCCTATGACAGAGATCTCAAAGTATAATTCAAGCCCTCTTAAGGACTGGGCTACAATTATGTGGCCCACTAATAATATAGTCTTATAGAGTAGATGTTTTTAAAGTTTCATATTTTAAATTATAGTTAAAACTCACCTGATTCTACATAAATTTTTGCTGTTTTCTTGAGAGGTTATTTTCTTTTTTTCTTTTTCACATAAATTTATTTTTATTTTTTTAACAAATCTAGACCCGTGTCCCCCCTCATTCCCCCACCCCGCCAGAGCTCATGCATTCTGCCAAACATGCTTTTCATCTCTTTCTCAGTCTTTCTCAATATTCTCCATGAGGAAGTTGACTGTTTTGAGCAGAAGTTCACTGTTCCAGTCAGTTCTTTGATGCAGTCCTTTCTGTTATTGTTGTTGTTTCCAATATGCATTTCGCCCAACTGCTTTGGACAAAAGCTCAGGGGGCCCTACACAAGAAATACTTACAACTAGATAACTGGCACTAGCATCCACAGATGAGGGATACCATTCGTCGTTTATTTTTCTGGAACTGTGTTACTTCACTCAGCATGATGTCCTCTAGCTCCAGCCANCGAGTTCCTACCTTTAAAGGGAATGTTTCTGTCATTTAGGATGATATTGGCTGTGGGTTTCCTGTATATGGCTTTGATTACATTGAGGAATGATCCCTCCAATCCAATTCCTTCTAGGACTTTAAGCATGAAGGGATGCTGGATTTTGTCAAAGGCTTTTTCAGCATCAATTGAGATGATGGTGTGGTTTTTGTCTTTGATTCCGTTTATGTGTTTGATGATGTTTATTGATTTTCGTATGTTGAACCATCCCTGCATCTCTGGTATGAATCCAACTTGGTCATGATGGATGATCTTCTTGATGTGGGTCTGTATGTGATTTGCCAGTATCCTGTTTAGAATTTTGGCATCTGTGTTCATGAGGGAGATGGGTCTATAATTCTCCTTTTTAGTTGGATCTTTGCCTGGTTTTGGTAATAGAGTGATGCTGGCTTCATAGAAGGAATTTGGGAGACTTCCCTCTGATTGTATACTTCTAAACAGTTTCAGTAATAATGGCTGTAGGTCTTTTTGAAATGTTTTATAGAATTCTGCCGTGAAACCATCTGAGCCTGGGCTTAGGTTATTTTCTAAGAAAAATATGAACCTTGTTTTAAATTAAGGAACTGGAAAAGATAATTGTGCTTCTTGTTTATAAGTATGGCAATTAGGTATAATAAACTAAATGAGTGACTCAGTTTCCCATAAGTAAAAATGCATACCTATACTTAAATAGAAAATAGATTAAGGATCAAAGCTTAAAATGAAAGATCCAGACAATCTTACAGAATTTTATTAGTGATATGCAATTCTAAAAACAATTTCTTCATATCTGATGAAGACTAAGAATGGCTTTCTAAAGCCAGACATGGTGTCACATCCCTTTAATCCCAGCACTTGGGAGGCAGAGGCAGGCAGATCTGTGTGTTCGAGGCCAGCCTGATCAACATAGTGAGTTCTAGGCCAGCTGGGGCTACAGGGAAACTGTCTCAAAAAAGACAAAAAAAATAAAAATGGCTTTCTAACGTGTACATTAAAGAAAAACAAAAAACAAGGAAGAAGGGGAGGAGAGGAGGGGGAAGGGAGGGGGAAGGGAGGAGGAAGGGAGAGGGGGAGAGAGAATGAAAATGAATGAATCTGAATACCTAACTCTGGTCCAGATCCTCCTGGGTTTTTAATTTTAATTATAAATTATTACAACCAAAGTACTCATCATCTTTATAATTAAGTACTATACTTCTATGTTCCAACTCAAAAAAGATCTATGAAAAACAACACAATTTCTAATATTCAAATTAAGAACATCGAAAATGAGCCATCAATCAAGATAACTTATACTGAAATCCTATTCCTAAAAGAAAATTCTGATTAACATCAATGTGAAAAAACTCCTAGTGATTTTTAAAATTCTATTTTATTGTTACTGTGGGGTAGTAATATAGGGATAAGGGTCAGAAGACAACATATGTGAATCAATTCTCCTCCTCCACTGCTTTTAAAACCCACTGAGCCACCTCATCAGCCCTTAGGTAAATGTTTTGGAAAGAATAAGTCTTCTGCATTAATTAAAATCAAAATTTGTCTTGTAGTCACAAAACATTAAATTCAGTTAAAAGTTTGAAAAAAACTACTATCATGAATTATGAGGTCCTCCAAAATAATCAATAAATATCTTACTAGTTAATATGCTGAATATATTAAGCCATCAAGCTCTGAAGTGAATCTCTAGGTTCACACAATTTTTCCTCAAAAATGACAAGTCTATGGTTTATTTTGTTAGTTTAGTTTTGGTTTGGGTTGTGCTGGGGATAAAATCCAAAGCTTCACACACATGCTAGGCAAGCATCCTACCACTCGCCCTGTACTCTTATTTTTGCTTTCTTTAATTCCTACATCTTCATCACCAATTCTTAAGAAAATAAAGTCAGTAGCCACAAATTCCCAAATATATCTTTAAAAATAATAAAAGTATTATCTACATAATACTGAGGATTCTATTTTTAATAGCATTATTGAGATCACTAACATGATAAATGATTATCCTTAAGGTAAGGTAAACAACTTAATATCTGAATATTCTACTTAAAATTCTGGGACTATAGCCAGGCATGGTGGCACATGCCTTTAATTCTAGCACTCGGGAGGCAGAGGCAGGCGGATCTTTGTGAGTTCAAGGCCAGCCTGGTCTACAGAGTGAGTTCCAGGACAGCTGGGGCTACAGGGAGACCCTGTCTCGAAAAAACATAACAAAACAACAACAACAACAACAACAACAACAACAAAATTCTGGGACTAATAATAAGAAAAAAAGTACAAATGTTAAAATACAATAGGACCAATAAAGTCAGTCAAGAAAGAAACTGAGCTGGCATAGTGGCTCATGCCTATATTCCTAGAACTCCAAAAGTGAGGCAGGAGAACTGCTGTAAGTTCAAGGCCAGCCTGGGCTATACACTAAGTTGCACACCAGACTAGGCTACAGGGATCCTGTCTCAAAATAAAAAGTAGCTGAGCATGGTGACACATCCCTAAAATCCCAGCACTTGGGAGAAAGAGGAAAAATAATCAAGAGTTCAAAGCTGGATCTGGAGAGATAGCTCAGCAGTTAAGAGCACAGGCTGCTCTTACAGAGGACCTGGTTCAAATCCCAGCACCCACAGAGCAACTAACAACCATCCATAACTCTAGTTCCAGGAGATCCGACATCCTCTTCTTACCTCCCTGGGCACCAGGCAAACATGTGGTTCACAAACATACATTCTGAGAAGCACACATAAAATATTTTATTTTAAAAATATATTATTTTAAAAATAAATAAATAAATAAAATATTTAAAAAAGACTTATGTGTTTGAATGTACTGTCTGCATGTTGGTTGGTGCACCCGTGTCGTGCAATGCCGCGGAGGTCAGAAGAGGGTGTCGGATTCCCCTGGAACTGGAGTTCTCCTGGAATTGGAGTTACAGACCGTTCTCAGCCACCATGTGGGTGCTGGGGATCGAACCCGGGTCCTCTGAAAGAGCAGTCGGTGCTCTTAACCGCTAGGCCATCTCTCCAGCCCTAAAAATAAGTCTTTTTAAAAAAGAAAAAAGAATCATGTCAACAGATACCTAAAAAGGAAAATGCTCAGAATACATAAAAAAGTAAAGTGAAAGTTAATGCAAACATTAAATAGTATAATGTCTGGGCTCTAAAACTGAATGACAAAATATAAAGTTCATAAAATAATCAAGTATCAATCCACTGTATTATAGAATACTCAAACTTCATAATGAAAAAACTATGGAGAACCTTTTTATACAATGGCAGCACATTTGATTCCAAGAAACTACAGAAGAATAATTTTAAATAAGTATTTACCATATAGGTTCTATAATACCTTATATTATCAGGCTAAATCTAAGCAGAGGTTTAAACCTTTCAAATAACAAGTCCTATGACAGGATTCCAACCTAAAAGTTTACATTTAAAAATCCCGATTATAGCCTTTAATCCCAGCACTTGGGAAGCAAAGGCAGGTGGATCTCTGTGAGTTCAAGGCCAGCCTGGTCTACATAGTGAGTTCTAAGCCAGCTGGTGCTACAGGGAGACCCTGTCTCAAAAAGACAAAAAAAGAAAAAAAAAAAATCTGGATTGTAAAAGGTTTGCATGAGAATTTTTAACTTGAATCATAAAAGGCACACATTCCAATGGTCAATTCCACAGCTAAAGGAAAAAAAATGTTCTAAGGAGAGAAAAGCTAAACTAGGTTAAGGGGAAAATGCAATATCACAGAAGAAGGGAAAAGAAATATAGCTAAATGTATTTACCTGGTAATTTATAATACTATTGGAAATTCAATTCACATGGAGCCTATAGACTCAAGAAGTCTAGGAAACGTTTGATTTTTTAGTATTTTATTTTTATTTTGTGTCTATGAATATATTGCTTCTGCATGTGTGTAAGTGCACCCATGTTATGCAATGCCTAAGGAGAACAAAATAAGAATGTTGGTTTCCCCTGGAATGGTAGTTATGGAAAGTTGGTTAGCGTCACATGTGAGGCTTCCTCTAGCAAACCAGGTCCTGTGAGGAAGGAGGCAGCAGTGCTCCTTAACTACACTGAGCCATCTCTCCAGCCCCAAAAGGAAAAGTTTTAAACAATGCTGAAAAAAAAAATGTAAGTATAAAATGAAAGGATCAGGCCAGGTGTGGTAGTACAAGCCTATAATCCCAGCACCTGGGAGGTGGAGGCAGGAGAATTAGAAGTTCCAAGACCATTACTATGCTGCTACTATAAGCAGGTTCAAGGCCAGCCTGGAGCACATGAGACCGTATGTCAAAAAAACTAAAAAAAGTAAATAAGCGCGGGATGGTGGCGCATGCCTAAATCCTAGCAACTCAGAGGCAGAGGCAAGGCGAATCTTGTGAGTTTCAAGGCACGCTGGTCTACAGAGAGATTTCCCCAGATAGCTGGGGACTACAAGACCAAAAAAAAAAAACGTGTCTTTGAAAAACAAAAAAATAAATAGAAAATAAAAAAAATAAAAAATAAAATATAAAATTAAAAAAATATAAAAATAAAATAAAATAATAAAAATAAAATAAAATGAAAGGAACATACAAGAATCAAGGCCGAAAAAAATTTTTTAAATTAAAAAAAAAAGAATCCAGGCCTTTGGTGAAGTGGCTGGCCAATTTAAGTTCAATGATGATAAGGTAGAAGGAAAAGTAATAAAGGAAAAATTACCAACTACTGAGCAAAGCAGCATTCATGCTTGAGGCAGAGATGTAAATAGAAAAGAATGATAACCCCTCACCTGTCTGAATATAGCTAAGAAACAGAACTCCAAATAATCAAAATGTCATGAAGGGAACGTACTTAAAACTGAAATACCATTCCTGGAGCAAAGTCATTATTTGAACCAAATTCTAAATGGTCCCATTCAGTCTCCAAGTTGTAAATCGTAACAAGAGATTGCTATATTTTAACACCACATCCTAAGCATAAGTCCTATGGATAAATCTGCATTAGCAAAAAATATTTCAGTATTTTAGAATCTAAAAAATCCCAGGAAGATGAAAATGCATGTGACATCAGTAGCTATTTCCAAACAGCAAAGCCACAATTTCATTACACACCCTTTAAGTGGGGGACAGAAAGACTGGGAATCACAATATCCCTGATAGGATACCAAGGAAGCATGATTATAATGTATATAATACAGCAGAGGAATAAAGACTACCGCTAAAAATTGGAGAATTCAGTATTATTTGATTAACTGCAGAAGAGCAACCATTTCCTATCCTCATCTTCAAACAGAATCCAAACAACTGACATTCACCTTCAGGCAAAAGACAGCTTTTCTCCAGAGAGTGACTGTCTAGGAAGAATCAAGTAGGAACACTGGCACAGAGTAAACCCTTCTCGGACCCGCAGCCTTAACAGCAAACACCCTCTTAACCTAGACAAAGGCCTGCCCAGAGACAGGCTCTCCCTTGTGCCTGCCCTCAAATGCTCTGTTCAAAGGAAAGGCCTAACACAGGAAACAGTCCAAGGAACAGGATAGATAGGAGGAAAGAGACCCAAATCTTGCAAACCAGTCAGCCAAAATCAGGAAGCATATAAGGAAAACTAGGCATGAAAAAGAATGATTACAATAACAAAAACTGACCACACGGGAGGGTCGAATGAGAACAGCACTGCAACATAGGGAGGGAACAGGAGAGAACTGTCGATTACCCTCAGGAAAATCAGCCAGGAGCCTGAACACAGAACAAAGAATAAATCATGGAGTAGGAAAGTAAAAATAAGACAAAGAGGATCAATCTAAGAAAAGACCTGCCGGGCTGGAGAGATGGCTCAGCGGTTAAGAGCGCCAGCTGCTCTTGCAGAGGACCCAGGTTTGATTCCCAGCACCCACATGGTGGCTAAGGACAGTCTTTAACTCCAGTTCCAGGGGAATCCAATACCCTCTCTATCCTCCACAGCACTGCACAACACAGGTGCACCTACCTACATGCAGAGAGTAAATTCATACACATAAAAAATTAAAAGAAGTTTAACAAAAAGAATGAAGTTCATAATAAAAGGTTTCTTAAAAAAAAAGAAAAGAAAAAATATCTGCCTATTAAAGAGCCAACAAGCAAGAAAAAGGAGGTCACTGCCCAGGACATGGTAGAGGAGAATTTCTTCACGTTGAAAAAAGTATCATTCAGACCCTAAGGGCAACTACGTAGAACAATTTAATATTAAAAATTATCTACATACTATTAATTTATAACAAAAATAAAAAACAAGAGCCTAAAAACTTTCAGATAAAATAAAGAAACCAAATCATCTTAAAAGAACAGAAAAGGAGACTGGCAGATGGCTTCGAATCAGCATCCGTAGGAGCTAGACAGTAACAGAATGGCATTTTAGAGCTCTAAAGGAAAACTGTTTGTAATCAACAATATTGTACACAGCCAAACTGCCAGTCAAATGTGAAAATAGAATGGAGACTCTGGCTTCCACTAGTAGTCTCTGACTCCTGTTTTTGAGAAGGTATTTGAGAGGCTGTGGGTGTGCTCATTTAACAGAATTTGCCTCCCATTCACAAGGCCCTTATTCATTGCCCAGCATTACATAAACCAGGCATAGTGGTGCATGCCTGTAATCTCAGCACTCTCCAGTGGAGGGAGGAGGATCAGAAGTGATAGGTCTCAGAAGCAGGTTCAAGAGGCAGACAGGCTGGGGCTAAGAAGTTTATCAGAAGAGTTCTTAATGCTATACACAGAAATGTAGACAACAGTATGGTGAGAACTCTGAGAAGAGCTTAGACCCCAACGTCAGAGCCAATTAGTATGGTGAGGTCTCTGAAGAGAAGAATCAAAGTCCATGTGGCAGGACAATCTCTTCTTTACCTTTCTGAGGACTGGGGTTTGCGGGGGGGGGGGGGGGGGGGGGGGTCGGTTTCACAGCACAAGCATGAACCTAGGCTCTATGATTCCCAGGTAGGACACACGGAAGAGAGTGGAGAGCAGGATGCATGGCTACCAATGCCCTCTTTGATATAAACTCACTTCCCTAGGTAAGAGATCCAGGCACCAAGAGATCAGTTAGCATAGGACTCACAATGTCTCTGAGAGAAAGGAGGGGCTGGTGCAGTACTGTGGCCTGAGCAGCAACTGGATTCTAACATTACATTCTTTTTTTTTTTTAAGGAGTTATGTCATCAAACCTCAGGTTAGAAGAGGTCTTAACTCTTTTTTTAATATTTTTTTATTTATTACTTTTTATGTGTATGAGTGTACTGTCTCCATGTAGGTTGGTGCACCCATGTCGTGCAATGCCACAGAGGTCAGAAGAGGGCATCGGATTCCCCTGGAACTAGAGTTAAAGGCAGTTCTTAGCCGCCATGTGGGTGCTGGGAATCGAACCCGGGTCCTCTGCAAGAGCAGTCAGCGCTCTTAACCACTGAGCCATCTCTCCGGCCCCCTAACATTACATTCTTACAAGAAGTTCAAGTCATGCTCAGCTATAGTGACTTCAAGGAAAATCTGGCCTGCACAAGACCTTGTTACAGAAAGAAAAAAAAAAACAGTGAGCTGAGAAGATAGCTCATGGATAAGAACACTTGATGAGCAAGCATGAAGACCCGAGTGGGGATCTCCAAAACCACTTAAAACGCCAGGTGGTACAGCTTGTATTCTCAGGGTTGAGGGGGCCTGAGAAAGGAAAAGTCAGACAGGAAGACCTCTGGGGCTTGTTAGCCAGCCAGCCCAGCAAGAAAAACATTAAGAACCAGGCTCTAAGCCTAGCCAGAAAAACAGGCTCTGTGATAAGGGTGAAAGTGATAGAGCAGGATGCCCAATGGTTGTTTTCTGGTAAAAAACACACACACAAACACACATACACATACGTACACACACACACACACACACAGCTTCAGAATGTATACTTTAACAAAAAGAGTAAAGGAAAAAAAGGAAGATGTATGACAGAACAGATCCAAGTCAAGAGTAGAATGAGGGTTGGCCATCCTGGCTGGTTCCTGTAATTCTGGCACTCAGGAGTCTAAAGCAGGGGATGCTATAAGTTTGGAGACATGTGGAGTTCTAGGCCAGCCTGGGCTACAGTGTGACGGCCTGTCTCAAAACAAACAAAAGAGTACAATGAAAGGAAGTTACTTATAGGGAGAGACCTAAAAGGTAAACAGTCCAAACTAGAGACAACTCAGATAGAAAACACAGTATAATAGGTGATGTGATGAAAAAGTGGGACTGGAAGTTGCAGGGAAGACTAGACCCAGGCACACATATGAGAAAAGGGGGCAAACATTAACAGGAAAAACATTAAGTACTATCCAAAATATTTTTAATTCAATGATCAGATCTGACAAAGTCCAAGGACAGTAATAGTATCAACATTTTTTCTAGTAACAATATTAATAAAAAAAGGAGTCATAATTTGAGCATACTACCTGATCCAGCCTTAAATATTTACATATTCATAATATCATCATTACTTGTTTTCATCATTCATAAACAACCTTAGGACATGATATACAATGTTGATCACATAAGTGTGTTTATACATGAAATACAATGTAGCTGTAATAGTAAGAGGAGAAATAAAGAGAGAAAAAACATGAAAAATTCTGGTAATATCTTTGACCAGGCATACAACTAAGTCATTGAGCTCCTGCCTAGAGGTTTGATTCCTGACAGCATACAGGGGGAAAAAGTTAAAACTTAAGTTGATAAAATAAGAATGGATCAAGAGTCAACATAAGCAAGCTGGAGAGATGGCTCTGTGGTTAAAAGCACTGATTGCTCATGCAGAAGACTCAAGTTCAAATCCCAGCACCCACGTAGTGGCTAAGGACCACCTGAAACTCCAGTTCCAGGGGATCCAATGCCCTCTTTTGATCACTAAGGGCACTACATGACACGAATGCACTTACATGCATGTAGGCAATACACCCACACACATGAAATAAAAAATGAAGATTCAACAGAAGCTAAGCATAGTGGCACGTGGCTATAATCCCAGCACTTGGGAGGCAGGAAGATCACAGCAAGTTTAATGCCACCTTGGTCTACACAGTGAGTTCCAGGCCAGCCATGGCTATGTATAGTGAAATCTTGTCTTTAAAAATAATAATAATAAAATAATTTTTTAAAAAGCCAGGCATGGTAGCACATGCCTTTAGTCCCAGCACTCAGAAGGCAGAGGCAGGTGGATCTCTATGAGTTCAAGGCCAGCCTGATCTACAAAGTGAGTTCCAGGTCAGCTGGAGCTACAGGGAGACCCTGTCTCAAAGGGACTTATAAAAAATAAAAGTGGGTGTGGTGGTGCACGCCTTTAAACCTAGCACTTGGGAGGCAGAGGCAGGTGGATCTCTGTGAGTTCAAGGCCAGCCTGGTCTACAAAGTGAGCTCCAGGCCAGCTGGGACTAAAGGGAGACCCTGTCTCAAAAATACACACACACACAAAAAAGTTTCTTCCTGAACACAAAGAAACACTGTTGCCAGGCGTGGTGGTGCAGGCCTTTAATCCTAGCACTTGGGAGGCAGAGGCAGGTGATCTTTGTGAGTTCAAGGCTGGCCTGGTCTACGAAGATAGTTCCAGGACAGCTGGGGCTACAGGGAGACCCTGTTTTTGAAAATACCAAAAATAAGAAGAAAAAAAAAGGCAATAGAAACTAAGATCTTTCACAAGACAACCTTGCTTCCTTTATTGCATACATAAACTACCTCCTATGAACCTTAAACATCCCTAATATCAGGAAAAGTTCTTTAATTAAAGATAACAGTTTTTACAGTTTAAAATTCATTCTTGGGGCTGGAGAGATAGCCTAGCGGTTAAGAGCACCGACGCTCTTGCAGAGGACCCGGGTTCGATAGCCTAGCGGTTAAGAGCACCGACGCTCTTGCAGAGGACCCGGGTTCGATCCCC
>VZQC01013272.1:1503697-1556356 GCA_009823505.1 Rhizomys pruinosus | reverse complement strand
AGACCCACATGGCGGGCTAGAAACCGTCTGTACTCCTAATTCCAGGAAACCAGTTCCAGGGAATCGAACCTCTTCTGACCTCCGCGGCATTGCACGACACGGGTGCACCGACCTGCATGCAGACAGTACATTCATACACCATACAAAATAAATAAATTAAAAAAATTTTTAAAAATATTCTTAAATTTTCATTCAGGTTCATTTATGTCTTTAAGGCAGTGATTCTCTACTAGGAGTGACCTTGTTTCTCCAGGGGGGCCTTTGGCAAAATCTTGAAACATTTTTTTCAGTGTGCAATTAAGTGAGCACATAATTTTTTTTTTAGTTGTGTTTTTATTGGATTGTTTTGGTTTTTTTTTTTTTTTTTTTTTTTTTTTTTTTTTTTTTTTTTTTTTTTTTTTTTTTTTAAGAAATTTTTTTGTTTTTTTTTTGGATTTTTTTTTTTTTTTTTTTTTATTTTTTTTTTTGTTTTTATTGGAAAACCTAGTGTGTACAGGGATGGGCTTACCCATGCTGCAATACACAGAAACTCACAATAAAGAAATTATCCAGCTAAAATACTTAGTGCCAGATTGAGAAATTCTGCTTTGAAAGAACTCTTCTTTTTTCTTTCTCTTCCTCATTCTTAGGTGATGCCTAGGCAGGAGACAAAGCTTCCATGGGCACCCAGAGTGTCATGATTCATCTGTATACAGTCTCATGAACTGCCCTCCGGATCCTCACAGGCCTCTGAGCTTTGGCCAGTGGCCCTCAGAGAGTCCATAGCCTTTGCTAATCGATATAATGTGATAGCATCAGCTCACTTTGGCCCCACCTACCTCAGCTACTGTTCATATGAATATTCTTAGGACTTCAAATACTTCATCTATTCCATGGCTTATAGCTGAGGCAACATTAGCTGCTTACTAAATAAAGCCCAAATGTTGAGTAGCTTCTCACAATTAAAATTACAGTCCATGTGGGATGTTCCTGTTTAGTGCATGGCGTTCCTCTACCTGGTAATTTGTTTGCTTATTTTTTGTGTCGCTGCAGGTTCAGTGTTCCAGGAGCTGTCATGCAATCATTGTGTGTGGGGAGGCCAGAGGTCAACCTCAAATGTTATTCCTCAAGTGCTCTTCATCTTATTTTTCTCCAGAAAAAAATCCCTCTGGGATCTAGGACTTGCTGATGAGGCTAGGCCAATCAGCCAGTGAGCCCCAAGCATTCGTTTGCAATTCTGCAAATCCCAAGCTGGAAAGACAGAGAGCTCCCATTCCTGTGCTTTTCTCTTTTTTTTTTTCTTTCGAGACAAAGGGCTCCCTGTAGCCCCATGTCCTGACTCACATCGGTGCAGGCGCGCGGCCTTCAATCACAGAGAGTTCCACCACACCGCTTGCCTCCCAGTGTGCTAGGGATTTAAAGGCGTGTTCTTACTATCTTATTTACTAGAGTTGCTTGTAAGACCAATACGCACGAGGCTCTGGTGGTTCACACAAAGTCTCTAGGCTTACACAGCAAGCACTTTATTACCTGAGCTATCTCCCAACCCACCTACTCTTGGTAATTGAGGGACTCTAGATCTTTTCAATCTATGGCTCTACTACTCCATAAGGGCCCCACCTAGACACCTGGCTCTCAGATTGAGAAAAGATAAGGTAAAGGAAAAACATCCAGTTCTGTCATTCAACCCAAAGTGACAACACATCATTTCTACCACATTCCACTGGTGAAAAATCACTCATGAGATCTCTGAGTCCCAGCGCAGAAGAGGGGAAACAGGCAATGGAGCAGCCCATCATGCCAGGATCAGAAGAAGAGACTACACTGGAAAGGTGGCAGGATAATCCCAAGCCCAAGCTTTACTGAACCCTATGGATGTACTCCTGCAGTTGGATCCCTCGCGGGGATGCCCAGGCACAGACATCAGAAACACACATGGGGAACATACTTAAAGAACTACAAACTCATAAAGAACAAATTAAAAGAACTAAGAAAAGAGAATGAGGAACCAGAGGATTAGAGGATAGAATGACAATCTCCGGAAGGAAAGTAGAAACACTGAAAAGTCCCAGCTGAAAAGAAAAAGAAACCAACCACCAAACAAAAGCAGCTACAAAAAGAGGATCGAGAAGGTCCAAAAAGAATTAGGAAACACTAAGAAACTCAAGAAGAGAAGGAAAAAGGTAAAGCAAACACTTCATCCTCAAGAGAAAGGAATGACAAAAAGCCTCAGAAGCAGAATGGAGGAAGCAGAACAAAGACTATCAGACCTCGGGACAGAACAGAACCAAATAAGTAATGAACAGTAATAGATTATGAAAAAATTTAAAAATACACAAAAATTGAACAACCAGGAGTCTGTGGGACACTATGAAAAGAATCAAACCTCCGCATCATATGACATAAAGGAAGGAGAAGAATCCAAGAGAGAAAGGTATTGATCGATCTTCAACAGAATAATAGATGAAAACTTCGCCCAAACTAAAAAAGGACAAACCAATACCAATAAAGAAGCACATAACACCTCCCAAAAGAACAACGATCAGAAAAAGAAATTCCCACACCATCATCATATTTAAAATGTAGATACACCCAAAACAAAGACGAAAATTTGAAGGACAAGAGAAAAACAACAAGTGACACTATAAGTTAAACTATCAGAATAACAAGACTTCTCACAGCAAACGATGAAGCAGAGAACGAACCTGGAGCAAAAGATTCCCAGTGTTAGAGGACAATGATGCCCAGCCCAGGTTGTACTATACCCAGCAAAAATGTCACATCATAGTGGAAGGAGAGCGGAACATCTTTCCATGACATAAACAACTTGAAAAGAATACATGTCCCGGGGAAAACCAGCCCTTCAGAGAATACTTGAAGCACATCCAAAGAACAAGAAGAAAGGAGCACCCAAACCACCAGGCACCCTAGAAAGAATAATAAAACCGAAACTGCTAAGTAGAAACCTAAATCAAAACCGCAGATGGATAATAAGGCAAAAAGAAGCAACACAAACCTACGTCATAACTTAAATATTGAATGACTAAATCCCCCAATCAAAAGACAATAGGACTGGGGACTGGATTAGGAAACAGAATCCATCGATATGCGTCTGCAAAGAAACCCATCTTACCTGTCAAGGACAGGCACCACATTAAAGTAGAAGGATGGAAAAAAATTATCCAAACAAATGGTACCAAAAGAAAGAGGTGTTCCTATTTTATATTGGATAACAATAGACTTAAATGTAAAAGAAATCAGAAGCAGACAAAGAGAAGGCCATTAACATTTTCATCAAAGGAACCCATCCACAAGAAGATTTCACAATTATGGAAATATTATATGCCCCAAATTCTCTGGTGCACCAAATTTTAAAGACAATTCCCCAGGCCCACAAGTCCCACAGAATAACCCCAAACACTCCATAATGGAGATTTCAATACCCACTGAGTCCCTTAGTTATGTCAACAGGACAAAAAATAAACAGAGAGACATCTGAACTGAACGATATGATACACCAAATGGAACCCAGCTCTCTTCACAATAGCAAGGAGCTGGAACCAACCCAAATGCCCCTCAACTGATGAGTGGATAGAGAAAATGTGGTACATCTACACAATGGAGTTCTATGCAGCAGTAAAGAAAGACGACATCACGAGCTTTGCAGGAAAATGGCTGGAGCTAGAGGACATCATGCTGAGTGAAGTAACACAGTCCCAGAAAAACAAACGACGAATGGTATCCCTCATCTGTGGATGCTAGTGCCAATTACCCAGTTGTAAGTATTTCTTGTGTAGGGCCCCCTGAGCTTCTGTACAAAGCAGTTGGACATAATGCATTTTGGAAACAACAACAACAACAGAAAATACTGCATCAAAGAACTGACTGAAACAGTGAACTTCTGCTCAAAACAGTCAACGTCCCCATGGAAAATATTGAGAAAGACTAAGAGATGGAAAGCATGTTTGGCAGAATGCACGAGCTCTGACGGGGTGGGGGAATGAGCGGGAACACGGGTCTAGATTTGTTAAAAATAAATAAATAAATACAAAAAAAAAGAAAAAGAAAAAGAAAAATCACTCATAAGCCAAAGGGAGGAAGACTGTGTTAAGCAATGAACTCACAACCTCTGTAGCATGGTCTCATTCCTTATAACTGCAGTCTCGGGCCAGGCTTGCTGGTTCTTACTGCTAATTTCTATTTCTTTCACTTTCTAGAAAATAAGTTATCTCTTTCCTACCAAGTAAGAATCATGAACAACTCAAAGGGTTCTATCTCTGGCCTCCTTTCCACTTAAACACACATTTTCTTCCCCTGTGATCATCCCTAGTCAGTGTAGGAACAGGTATGGGTGATAAACTAAGTAGTTCTGAACTCAAACAGTCTGACACCAAGCCTATGCTGTTCTCTCTACATTTCTAAAATAATAGGTGAGAGAATCCATTACTATTAGTAAATATGTGTAAAACATCCATATGGTACAAAGTAGCCTAGAACTGTAAGAGACTCCACACTATGATGCCCAGAATGATTTTTCTTTACATTTGAATTGCTCATCTTAAATGATAGTACAGCCACAAGACTCAAAATTATACACTTAGCACACCCAGACTCTTGAAGCCCCTTAACCTTATTCTCACTTGAACAATGTACCTGTGCCCTCTTGATAATAGCCTCTACCTCATTGCTCCTGTCCCTAAATATTACTTACATTGAACTCCTCTCTCCCCAGAGGTGCTGTACTTTTTACTAGCTTCACAATTTACCCAGGACTAGGCCTTCTCTGCCGGAAACTGCACAATCTGATAAGCTATTGCAAATATACGGACACTTGTCAACTAAAAACCAAGTTCCATTAATGATGATCATTTCAATAGGATAACTTTCTATTATACAGATTTTTTACTTTTTATCATTTTGAGACAGGGTCTCCCTGTAGGCCCAGCTGCCCTGGAACTCACTATGTAGACCAGGCTGGCCTTAAACTCACAGACATGATACCTGCCTCTGCCTTCCAATGCTGGGTTTAAAGGTGTGCACCACCACACCCACCTCTAATTATATACATTTATGCTTCTCAAATATTATACCATGAAAGCTATCCACAACAATTTTGTGAACCCATCTTATTCTTTTTAAAACAAGTGCACTTGAAACACTATATTTACTGCATGTGTTTCAGTTACTCTGAAATACCTTGGGGAGAAAATGGTGGTTGAATAATGAATAGTTTTATTTTATTTCAAGTATTTTTTAAATTTAAAATAAAGATGTGAGTCTAAATATAAGTGAGAAACAAAAGGCCATCTTACAGCAAAGTATACTTTAAACAAATTACTCAAGCCAAACAGATCATAAGGTCAAGACCTGTCATAAGGAAAAACTAAACTGCAAACACCACAAGACAACAGTAGGTAAGAGGACAGAGTCTAGTGCTGGGTTATAAGCACTTCAAGTTCAAGCCTTTCTGGTGGACTCTACTACCCACTACTTAACTTTTCACTGTCTCATTTTCAAAAGAAAATAATATGGTTTCATGGGGTCCCTGTAAAGATTTACATTAGTCCAGTTAGGAGTCAACACATATCAGCTACTATCATGAGCAACCAACCACTCCTTGAAGACACCCTCAGGACTTGTAATGCTCTCCCTTGCGCTATCAATTTTTATCAACCTGAATTGAAAAAGCTTCTTCTTATGTGAAAAGAGCCAAGGTCCAAAACCAAAAACGTTTTTCCAATCACTTGCAAAAATGGAAGATTTAGGGTAACCAGCTTCTCTATCATTTAAAAAGCCAAGATTCTTCTTAGTCTTTCCATAATAAAATTCTATTCCAAATATTATATATAAAGACAGACTGTTCCACAGATCATGAACAATACAAAGAATTCACACAAGTATAAATGAAATTTTGAGATACATAAAGAACAAACAGGTAGTGGAGCAAAAAAAAGCTTAGACAGTAAAGTGTAAAGTGTTCTAGTTTGCTTCTCCATTGCTGTTATAAACGCTCACCAAAACCAAGTTGGCGAGGAAAGGGTTTATTCATCTTACATCTCCAGGGTCACAGTTCATCAGTTTGAGAGCCCAAGGTAGGAACTCAGGGCAGGAACCCAGAGGCAGGAGCTTAAGCATAGGCCACTGAGGAATACTGCTTACTGGCTTGCTCTCCTGGCCCATGCTCAGCCTGCTTTTTTATATAGTACACAACAACCTGCCCAGGGGTGGCACTGCCCACAGTGCACTAGGCCCTCCTACATTACTCAACAATCAAGAAAATAACCCACAAGCATGGCACAGGCCAGCCCAATGGAGACAATTCCGCAGTAGAGGCTCCCTCAACCCAGGTGTGTCAAGTTGACACTAAAGCTATCTAGCACACAAAGTGAAGCTGGGGAAATAGTTCAGTTGATAAAGTGCTTGCAAGTGAATTCAACCCAGAGAGTCACAGAAAAAAGCCAAAAAAAAACCCAAAAAAACCCAGCCATGGTAGCCCCATGCTTACAATCTCAGTGCTGGGGAAGCAGAATTAGATGGATACCTGAAGCTTGCTGGCCAGCCAGTCTAGCCTACTTAGCAAGTTTGACACTGAAGCATAGGCACACACATATGTATACACATGTGCATGCACACAAATGTTGCAAAAGTCTATTAGCTTAAAAAATATGTATATATATATATATATGGGCTGGAGAGATGGCCTAGCGGTTAAGAGCGCCGCCGAATGCCCTTGCAGAGGACCCGGGTTCGATCCCCAGCACCCACATGGCGGCTGAGAACCATCTTTAACTCCAGTTCCAGGGGAATCTGACACCCTCTTCTGACCTCCACGGCATTGCACGACACGGGTGCACCAACCTACATGCAGACAGTACATTCATACACATACGAAAATAAATAAAAACTTAAAAAAAAATCAAAAAGGCCGGGTGTGGTGGTGCATGCCTTTAATCCTAGCACTCAGGAGGCAGAGGCAGGCGGATCTTTGTGAGTTCAAGGCCAGCCTGGTCTACAGAGTGAGTTCCAGGACACCTGGGGCTACAGGGAGACCCTGTCTCGAAAAGACAAAAAAAAAAAAAAAATATTGAATTCTAGAATAAAACATAAGACATCTTCATAGTTTACTTTCACCATACCACTGAAAAAAATGGAGAATATTTTCAGTAATTTTTTTTTAGTTACTAGAAAACTCCTTGCTTCTTCAGAACAATGGATAGAAAGTGGCATGATAATTTCTTTTAAAATACACATAGTTAAAAAAATAAAATAAAATACACAGTTAAAAATAAAATATTTAAAAATTTCTACAGGAAAGAAAAGCCTAAAGAGTCAGATTTTCTGCCACCCATATTCCTTAAGGCTTTACAGTTTTCAGGGATCTAGTATCCCTGTGGTAACATAAGACAGTAAAACAATGAAGATTTACTTCTATGAGGAAACATTAAGTTTGACTCAAAGAAAACTATCCACAGGGCATGGTAGGGCATACATGTAATAAGACATCAGAAAAAGAAAAGGAAAATAAAGACATCAGGCTGGAAGATTGGGATTTCAATGTCAAATTGATTTGAAGAGAAACAGGGACAGAGAGGGAGAGAGGGAGGGGGTTAGGAATGAAGAGTCCGAGAACAAACATGAACTGTCTATATCTAAGTAGGTACTGCCACAGGTCAACTAGATATCAGAACTCATGATAAATCACCCAGGGACGTAGTTCAGTGATAGAGCACTTTCCAAATATACACAAGGCCTTAAATTCAAACATTATTATATCTTCCAGATGAGATCTCTGACTTCATGCTTTTTTTTTTAATGTCTATGACCGTATCACCTGTGTGTATATAAGTGCACTTGTGTCATGCAATGCCCAAAGAGGTCAGAAGAGGAAGTTAGGCATTGGATCCCCTGAAACTAGAGTTACGGATGGCTAGCCACCATGCGGATGCTAAGAACCAAACCTAGGTCCTCTGCAAGAGCAGCTGGTAACTGCTGCACCATCTCTCCAGCTCCTGACTTCAAGCTTTCGTGAGGGTATATGAAAGGTACAGACTAAGGTGAAAGGATAAATCTAAAGTCTCTGAGAGGATCTTATATACTGACAACATATGTTAGTCCACCACATCTGGATTCTCAGGCTTTAAATTATAAAGTCTCATTTATAGACCATATTTATAAGAATAAGCTAAGACCTTGTCTTCTACTTTTAAACTGTCTGGTATTCTAAGAGCATTGTTATTCATGTTTTCAACTTTAAATATAAAACTAATATACAATTCAAGTATTGTTATGAGGGTTAAAAGTTTTCTACTAGTATTACAAAACAACATCTAAAAGCCGGGTGTAGTGGTGCACACCTGTAATCCCAGCACTCGGGAGGTAGAGACAGGCGGATCCCTGTGAGTTCAAGGCCAGTCTGGTCTACATAGTGAGTTCTAGGACAGTTGGGGCTACAGGGAGACTATCTCAAAAACACCAAAAAACAAAACAAAACAAAACAAAAATCTAAGTATTTTTGTCTGAGTTACCTGCTCTTAGTGGATTATTAATTAACCACATCAAGATGAAATATAGTAAGAAGCCTCAATTTAGCTAAAATCTTGCAATTTGTCATTTAAAAACAAAGATCTCTGTGTAATGCATTTTATAAATTCATAATTGTATCATTTTTTCAAAGCAAGGTGAAAGAGAACATCATTTCAAAGGACTGCATGACTACCTCCAAAGTATATTCTTTAACTCCCAATTTTAAAATGAATTCAGAAACAAACAAAAACCATTTGCCGAAATGGTTTTTTATTACTTCTAAAATGAATAACAAAGCCAGACATGGTGGCATATACGTATTATCCTGGTACCCAGGATGCTAAGGCCAGAGAATTTTGGCAAGTTCCAAGGCCACCCTGGGCTACACAGTGAATACCAGGCAAGCTGAAAAACCTTCTCAGAAAACAGAAGCAAACAAAAATAAAATTATAAATTAAGAAAAGGTAGAATAAAGCCAGAGATAGTGGCACAATCCTTTAGTCCCAGCACTCAGGAGGCAAAAGCAGGTAGGTCTTTGCTGCTCTTTTACATTTCAAGTTTCTCTACACAGTGAGTTCCAGGCCAGCTGGGGCTACAAGGTAACTCTGTCTAAAAAAAAAAAAAAAATTATAGCCACCTTCAACTGGAGATGCAATAACTATTACAATGCAATGAAAGAAATAAACCATGTCCATTTTCTTAAACAAGCATTTCTAGGCACCTGTGCTGATCTTTGTGGCTCACACTGTTCACATGGAATTTGACCACAACAACTTAATCTCCATAATTAAAGACCTTCAAGTAGTCTTAAGTTTCTTCTATTCCCTTTTCTATACCACTTTGAACAATCACATTGTACTTATTCTACACACACTTGCTATCCAAAGAAAAGGGATAACAAATTTGAAATTAGGTATACTTTTACTAGAGTACATTTTAAATTGCAATGGTCCTTACTCTTCTTTCCCCAATGTTTTATAAAACGAACATCTTAATAACCTCACTGCAAAACAGGTTCTAGCAAGCATAGCAACGGAGCAGTCTCTCAGCATGATCAAGTTTAGATGAAACCCTAAGGGACAGAGAAAACCGAACAAGCAATTTACCTGTTTCTCAATTAAGTCTTGCTCTCTCCTGAATCCTTAGGGAGGAAAAACAAAAACTGTTTTCAATGATTATCTGAAAAGACCTAAAGTAGCAATAATTGGGAGGTAAATTTCAGATGAAGTTCATTGTTTCAAAAACCTAAGCCAGGCATGATGGTGCATGCCTTTAATCCCAGCACTGTTGGCAGAGGCAGGTGGATCTCTGTGAGTTCAAGGCCAGCATGGTCTACATAGTTCCAGAACAGCTGGGGCTACAGGGAGACCCTGTCTCAAAAAGACCAAAAAACAAACAACAACAACAACAAAAAAAAAACCCACCTAAGTCTTCCAGCAACAAAAAGGCAAAAACTTCATTAAATTACTTTAAAACAAATATGCTCACATCACCATCAGTCAGATAAGTTTTCCCATCTGTCTAGAGGAACCCAAGTTACTTATTTCAAACACCAGTTAGCTAAAATGAAACTGGGTTACGCTCCCCAGCGCAGATGTCTCTCATAAAGTGTTAAATGACTTTTGTGAATGGAAAAATCTGCATCTACTGTTGCTTCACCTCGGCGGGTCTTGAGTGGGTGAACCAAAGCACTGTCCAGATGTAACTCCCTGGAACCTGATTCTACCCTTGAGCGCTTAGAAGCAAGCAAGAGATACAAAAGAGCAGCAAAGACCCTGCGTTTTCTTCTGCACGCCAAGGCGGCCACTGGGACGAGCTCACCGGTGTCCCTCGGCTCTGCAAAGGCGAGTGCGGTCTGCGGCGCGCGGCGCAGCCCCTTCAGAGGCTGTCACAGGAAAACCGGAGCCTCGCCTTAACCGCCCCAAGCAACAGAGCTTCCCCGAGCAGGGGCTTCCGGAGCCCGGCCGTCGCCCTGTCAAACTTCGGGAGGGGCAGACACCGCGGCCCAGAACGCCCAGCCGCCTACGCCCCCGCCCTCACCCCCACCCCGTCCCCGCCGCCGCTTTGTACCGCTGCAGACGCACGCACGCACCCACCCTGGGCCCCGAAACGCACCAGCCCCAGCCCTGGAGGCACCCCCCACTCCAAAAGGGACAAAGGAGCCAGAGAGGAACTCGCGGCGCGGGATGCCCGGGAATGCCCACCGCCCGAGCTCCGAACGTGGGACTGAGGAAGCACAGCCCCCCAACTCCGGACGAAGGACGCTCACCGCTGCGGGGCCCCGAGGGGGCGGCTCTCTGGGCGCAGGCTTTCCCGAGATGACAGCGACACCGGGCTCCGAGGCCCTGCCGCGTCCGGTCGGACCCCAACTTCTCTCGGTCACGGTCGCCCGCGACAACTGCGGGCGAGCCGGGGAGGAGGGCGCCGTCTAGCTGCCGCGGGGCTTCAGCCGGCAGCGGGGCGGGAACTCTGTCCCCTCTGCCCTCCGGCCAGGGCGGGACCCCTTCCTTCCGTAGGGCAGCCGCTCTCCGAGACTGCCTAGTCCAACGCGGCAGCCGCTCGGAATACCGCTACCACCGCTCCCCTGCAGGGAGCGCGTCGCAGCCGAATGCTGTCATCGACCGAGACGCCGCCTTTCTGGGTGGCCCGAGCCTACACGAACCTTCACATTCCGGTGCCCGCCCCCTCGAAGCCCCGCCCTGAGGCCCCACCCCCCGTTGGAGGTTCTTGTCCCGCCCCTTCCTGTCACGTGACCGCGCACTGAGGCAGCCTAGGAGTGGATTCCCTTTCGGTCAGAAAGCTCGCTGGCTAACTGCCTGCTTGGCGTTGGCGAAGTGTGTGGCCTTCACGCGCCCCTGGCGACCTCGGGAATCGCCACTGGAGGGAGGGAGGCCTTCTGGAAGGTCCCAACCCGCCTGCCTCCCCTGAGGACACCACCCCGAGAGCACCGGAGGACTCGCCTGCAGACCCCGGACTAATTCAGGTTCCAGCCAGAATAAAGGAGGCTTCCTGTCTCGCTTGAAAACGTTCAGGAACTGCTGCTTTCTATTTCTAATAGAATGTTCCTTGTGGTGTTTAATTTACAGTTTTCCTCATTAGGGGTTTTTGGTTTTGAGGAAACGTGGATCGCAGTCACGCTGGTATAAAAATAGTCTAGCAGACTAATTGTTCTTAGTCATCTTCAGTGTCCTGCAGTTTCAGTCATTACGTTTTACAGTGAGGTTGGTGGCAGTTTAAACAAATACATGGGATTTGGGCAATACATCGCAATTTATCAATAAAACCAAATTCTTGGGGTATTTTTTTTTTGTTAAAAGTACCTCAGCGTACACTCTCAATGCTTTGCCATGACCCAAGTACCCTTCCTCCTGTTGACAACGGAAAAGCAAATAGAATGCCAGTCATGATCACATTCAAACCATACTGACCAAGCACGTGTTCTATGATAATTGAATTCAGGTCTTACTGTTTTCTAATGAAGAACCAAACTTTTTTTTTTTTTTTTTAGTGTTTGAGTGTACTGTCTGCATGTAGGTTGGTGCACCCATCTGATGCTCCAGATAGAACCCAGGGCTTCCTGCATGCTAGGTGTCACTCTACCTGTTTTTCTTTTTTCTTTTTTTATAAACTTTTTTTTTTTGAGATAATCTCCCTGTAGCCCCAGCTAGCATGGAACTCACTCTGTAGATCAGGCAGGCCTTGAACTTACAGAGATCTGCCTGCTACTGCCTCCTGAGTACTAGGATTAAAGGTGTGCACCGCCATGCCCAGTTTAAAGATCTTTATTTTTTTTAAATTTATTTTCTGTATGTGTATGAATGTACTGTCTGCATGCAGGTTTGTGCACCCGTGTCATGCAATGCCGCGGAGGTCAGAAGAGGGTGTCGGTTTCTTCTGGAATTG
The DNA here is from genome assembly GCA_009823505.1 of Rhizomys pruinosus. Classification (NCBI taxonomy): domain Eukaryota; kingdom Metazoa; phylum Chordata; class Mammalia; order Rodentia; family Spalacidae; genus Rhizomys; species Rhizomys pruinosus. Next base: position 1,543,951 of record VZQC01013272.1, on the reverse strand, counting down.
GAGTTTCAGACAGTTCTCAGCTGCCATGTGGGTGCTGGGGATCGAACCTGGGTCCTCTGTAAGAGCCGTCAGCGCTCTTAACCACTAGGCTATCTCTCCAACCCTTTAAAGATCTTTCTTAGATGCCATGTGGGTGCTAAGAATTTGTCCTCTGTAAGAACAGTGTTCTTAACCACTGAGCCATCTCTCCAGCCCCCAACCTGGTTTTCATGGTAGAGAATTCTTTTGGATGGAGGACAGTTGAACCTAGGGCCTCCACATGCTAAACAAAAACCAAACAACACCCCAAGAGCTCATGCTAAAGGAGTTAAAGAAAGGTTAAACATTTTGTTATTATAGTGAGTGCATCAGTATTTCTCCAGTGGGCATTTTTAATTTAATTAATTAATTAATTAATTATTAGTTTTATGAGATAGGGTTTTCCTGTAGCCAAAGCTGACCTGGAACTCATTATGTGGACCAGGCTGGCTTCAATTTCACAGGGATCTACTTGCCTCTCTCTCCTCAGTGCTAACAGTGCACGTATTAGTAACTTTTCTGTTGCTATGATGAGATACTGTGGCCAAAAACAGCCTACAGAAGAGTTTATTTTGACTTAGCGTTTCAGATGGCTGGAGTGCATCATGGTGGGGTGTGCGTGGGGGGGGCATGGGATGCATGAGGGGGGCATGGGATGCCATCAGGAGCAGGATGCCAGCTGATCACATTTTCATACACACAAGAATCAGCAAAACAGAGAACAGGAAGAGGGGCGAGGCTGTAAACCCTCAAAGCCTGCTCCTTGTGACAGGCTTCCTCAGCAGGGCTCTAACTCCTGAACCTTTCCACACCGTACTACCAATGGGGGACACAAGTATTGAAATACATGACCTTCTAGGGACATTTCTCATTCAGATCACAACTGTGTGTGACACCATTGTCTGTTTTTTTTTTTTTTTTTGTCTTTTTGAGACAGGGTTTCCCTTTAGTCTCAGCTGGCCTGGAGCTCGCTGTGTAGACCAGGCTGGCCTTGAACTCACAGAGATTCGCCTGCCTCTGCCTCCCAAGTGCTGGAATTACAGGTGTGCGCCACCATGCCTGGCATCCATTGTCTGTTTTTATGTATATTTTCTTGCAAATTAGTTTACAAGTCCTCTAACAAGTGTTAGAGGACTTAAACCTTAAAAGAAAAAAACAATGGGAGCACAGTGGTGGTGAGGTCACATCTGTAGTCCCAGTACTTGAGGAGCACAGTGGTGGTGAGGTCACATTTGTAGTCCCAGTATTTGGGGAGCGCAGTGGTGGTGAGGTCACATCTGTAGTCCCAGTACTTGAGGAGCACAGTGGTGGTGAGGTCACATTTGTAGTCCCAGTATTTGGGGAGCGCAGTGGTGGTGAGGTCACAGCTGTAGTCCCAGTACTTGGGGAGCGGAGTGGTGGTGAGGTCACATCTGTAATCCCAGTACTTGGGGAGCGCAGTGGTGGTGAGGTCACATCTGTAATCCCAGTACTTGGGGAGCACAGTGGTGGTGAGGTCACATCTGTAAGTCCCAGTACTTGGGGAGCACAGTGGTGGTGAGGTCACATCTGTAATCCCAGTACTTGGGGAACGCAGTGGTGGTGAGGTCACATCTGTAGTCCCAGTACTTGGGGAGCACAGTGGTGGTGAGGTCACAGGTATCCCAGTACTTGGGGAGCACAGTGGTGGTGAGGTCACATCTGTAGTCCCAGTACTTGGGGAGCGCAGTGGTGGTGAGGTCACAGCTGTAGTCCCAGTACTTGGGGAGCGCAGTGGTGGTGAGGTCACAGCTGTAATCCCAGTACTTGGGGAGCGCAGTGGTGGTGAGGTACAGCTGTAGTCCCAGTACTTGGGGAGCACAGTGGTGGTGAGGCCACAGCTGTAGTCCCAGTACTTGGGAGCACAGTGGTGGTGAGGTCACATCTGTAGTCCCAGTACTTTGGAAGTGGAGACAGGAAGGCCTTGAACTCAAGGCCAGCTTGAGCAGCACAGTGAGACTTACTCAAAAAAATCTAACAAATGGGGGCTGGACATAGGGCTCAGCAGTTAAGAGCACTGTCTACTCTTGCAGAGGACCTAGGTTTGGTTCCTAGCACCCATATGGTAACTAACCTCCTTCCTTAACTCTAGTTCCAGGAGATCCATGCCCTTTCTGGCCGCCATGGGTATTGCATTCATGAGTGTACTTACATGCAGACAAAACACTCCTACACATAAAATAAAAAAAAGAGCTGGAGAGATGGCTCAGAAGTTAAGAACACTAGTTGCTCTTGCTTGCAGAGGACCTGGGTTTGATTCCTAGCACCCACATGGTGGCTAACAACCATCTGTAACTCCAGTTCCAGAGGATCCAGCACTCTCTTCTGTCCTCCAAAGGCATTGGACAGCATGGGCGCACCTACCTAATCCATCATACACATAAAATAAAAATAATAAACAAAATAAACTAAAGAGAAAAATAAAATAAAAAAGTAAAACCTAACAAGTGAATGAATAAATAATAGAGTATAATTTGAATTGCAGGTTATATATCCTCATGGCCAGTTCCATCTGGATTTTGTTCTCCTGAGTGACCAAACAGTCTGTCTCTCAGGTCATTGCTTTTGCACATGTGTGACCTTTTCTGCCAAAAATTAAGTTTTCCAAGGTTTATTTTTATTTTAAGTTTTGTGTATATGTCTGTGGGTTTGTTTACACATGAGTGCAGTACCCAAGGGGGCCAGAAGAGGGTGTCAGAGCCCCTGGAGTGACTACAACAAGTAGTTGTAAGCTGCTTGACCTGGTGCTGCAAACCAAACTCATCTTCTGGAAGAACAGTACGTGCTCTTAACCAGGGAGCCATTTATTCAGCCCCCTAAAAATTAAATTTTAAGTGAGATTCAGCCAGGCATGACAGCTCATGCTTATCTTGACGGAATTCAGGAGGCTGACAGAAAGATTGCCATGATTTCAAGGCCAGCCCTAGGGTAGATAGTGAGTACTGGCCTAATCAAGGCTACAGAGTGAGATCTTGCCTCAGAAACAACCAACCAACAAGAAAAAGATTGTTGAGATGCGTTAATATTTCAGTTGAGAGAATTCTAAGGTGGTGAGGATTCCAGGATGGGTTGGAATTCCTGGCCCTCAGGGCTGCCATCACTCCTGATGTCACTGCGTGGCCTCTGCTCCTTTTGGTTTTTTGATGTGGTTAGACCCAACCTTGGGAACTACCTGAGCCACCTCACTCATCGTAGAAAGTCCTTACTTATTAATTAAAATTAATTTAAAGTATAAAGGCCTCTGCTTTTAAACTCCACTGTGTTTATCTCTAATATAGCTAGAAGAAAGTGGAATAGCATTTTTAACCCAGCTGTATAGGGAAGATAAATTTCTGACCACTGAAGCAATTGAAAAAGAATCATCGTAGACAAGACAGATGTGCCTGAATATCAGAAGAATAAAAGAAAAATAGCCCAGCCAAAGGCAATGGAATAAATATTAAATAGTGTGCCACAGCATGGGCGAAAATAGTGGGGCAGTTTAGAAGATTAAGTGGTTATAATCTAAAATATGTAGAATTGAGATCCCAAAGGTCAGGCCCAATGTCCTCATGGGAGGGGGGATTCAGTACATGATGTCACTGTGGAGGAAAGACATGTTCTCAACAGCAATTTGAGAACTGAAGAGTCAGACAAGTTGAGTGATGAAGTTATTAGAACCGCCATCGGTTGGGATGATCAGAAATGTGGATTATGTAGTGGATTGCCTTTGTGTGACAGTGTGGAGATATGTAATACAAATAAAGCACAATGGCCGAGAGATGGCTCAGTTGGAAAATGCTTGCCTGACTTGGACCCCCAGAATCTGCATAAAAATGAGTGGTGGCACGTTCTTGTAATCCCACACTGGGGGCAGACATGGGTGGGTCCTGGGGACTTGCTGGATAGTCGTTTTAGCCTAAATGGTGGTCATCAGTAGGAGGCCTGTCTCAGGAAATAAGGTCGAGAAGTAGTTGAGGAACATATCGGGACATCCATCCTCTGTCTTCCATATATATTCACATGGGTGAGTGCTTTGTCTCTGTCTTCTCTGTCTCTGTCTCTGTCTCTCACACATACATACCTACACACACACACATTCATTTAAACATAAATCTGTACTTTTCCACTAAGCTATGAGTCCCCCATTGGGAATCACAGGAGGCCATCCATGGAGTTGGGCCGGAAGAGGAAAGGTAAGCACGACTGATCTTTTTTTTTTTTTTTTTAATTAATTAATTAATTTTTTATGTATACAAGTGTACTGTTTGCATGTAAGTTGGTGCACCCGTGTTGTGCAATGCCGTGGAGGACAGAAGAGGGCATAACATTCCCCTGGAACTGGAGTTAAAGACGGTTCTTAGCCACCATGTGGGTGCTGGGAATCAAACCCGGGTCCTCTGAAAAAGCAGTTGGTGCTCTTAACCCCTGAGCCATCTCTCCAGCCCAGGATTTATTTATTCTAAACCATTTTAAAAATGTTATTTTATGTGTATGACCTTTTTTTTTAATTTTATTTATTTTTTGTATGTGTATGAATGTACTGTCTGCATGCAGGTTTGTGCACCCGTGTCGTGCAATGCCGCGGAGGTCAGAAGAGGGTCTCGGATTCCCCTGGAACTGGAGTTCTCCTGGAATTGGAGTTACAGACGGTTCTCAGCCGCCATGTGGGTGCTGGGGATCGAACCCGGGTCCTCTGCAAGAGCAGTCGGTGCTCTTGTCCGCTAGGCTATCTCTCCAGCCCCATGTGTATGACTCTTTTGCCTGCATGTATGGAAGTGCACTCATGTTGTGCAATGCCAACAGAGGCCAGAAGAGGGCATGGGATCCTTTGGAACTGGAGTTATGGAGGTCCTTAGCCCCCACGTGGGTGCTGTGACCTGAACCCAGCTCCTTTGTAAGAGTAGCCAGTGCTCTTAATGACTGAACTATCTCTGAAGCCCTGGATATATCTTTTTTAAACTGAATTTCTGTCATTTTCATATAATATAATTTTATGTTTTCAGATCCCCTTCCCCCTCTACACCTCCCCTCACTGCCTCCTGCCCGATTTAATGTACTCTATTATAGAATCTTAATTTGTGACCCAAAATGTCCTTCAGTGTGGGTCCATCCACTGGAGACTGCTTAGCCTACCAAGAGTCCCATCCTTGAAAGAGATTGCCTCTCCTCCTCCCGGCAGCTGTCAATTGCTACTATTTCCATTGATTGCGTTGGGGTTTCTTACCTACTTCCTCATGTCGGTGCTGAGATTTTTGTCTGGGTTGAGCTTGCATGGGACTTGCACATGCTGTCACAGTTGCTGTGAGTTCATAGGAGCAGCCGGCCAGCTGTGTGGACACTCTGTCTCCTGTGGTCATCCACTCCCTCAGGATCTTACACTCTTTCTACCCCTTCTTCCGCAATGATCTCTGAGCCTTGGGCGGCAGAAGTTTGATACAGGTGTCCTGCCCGAGGATGAGCACTCTGCAGCCTCTTGTTCTGTACACTGACCAGTTGTGGGCTTTGGTGTTAATTGCCATCTGTTACATATGGAAACTTCTCTGGTGAGATTTGAAAAATGCATTAATCTATGGGTAGAGCAATATGTTATTAAGAATCAGTTTAATATAACTTTTTAGTAGGAAACTAGTATTAGACTTTCCCCTATGTTCTGTGACCTGTCTAGCCTAAGGTTCCTAAGTCTGAAATCAACATCAGATATGGGCTGGCTCCATCCTGTGAAGTGGACCTTAAATCCAATTAAAGAATGGTTGGTTACTCCCATAATATCCATGCTACTATTGCACCAACGGGCGTATTGCGCCAGGCCAGTTGTTACTGCAGTTCCTGGGATTCACAGCTGGGAAGGTTGATGATTGTTTCTTCCTTCCGGTAGCTTGCATGGCCCCATCAATCACTGTGAATGCCAGCCAGTACAGGTGAGCTCTGAAGTCAGCACCAGCCTAATGTCTTTAATCCTCCTGCCTCTGTCTCCCTAGAGCTAGGATTACAGGCATGCACCACCATACCCAGGCTTTTATATATTCATCAAAAAACATATTAAAATCCATGGCATTTGTTTCTTTCTACCTTTTAAACTGCCCACTAGAAAATTTAAAGTTATGTATGTACCTCTTGCTTGTGGCCTACATTATATTTCTCTGAGGAAGGGCTGCCCTGGGCTGTGAGCTTACTTACTCCTGTACCATTTATTTATTCTGCAGGTTGAACATTTTCTATATACCAGACACCAGGTTATATTCATTCATTCATTCATTCATTCATCATTCATTCATTCATATATTAATTCATTCATGGAGTTGCTTTGTAGCCCAGGCTGGCCGGGAATAGGTTATGTAGTTGTGGCTGGACTTGAACTTGAGATCGTCCTGCCTCAGCCTTCCAAATTCTGGGACTATAGGTTTGCCCCACCACACCTAGGTAGACCCTGGGTTCTTCTGTTCATGTCCACATCTTATTTCATTTTTTTTTTTTTTTTTTTGGTCTTTTTTGAGACAGTCTCCCTGTAGCCCCAGCTGTCCTGGAACGCACTCTGTAGACCAGGCTGGCCTTGAACTCACAAAGATCCTCCTGCCTCTGCCTCCCAAGTGCTAGGATTAAAGACATGCTCCACCATGCCCGGCCACATCTTATTTCTTATATCCTCTGGGCACCACATGGTTGCCAGGCATGCTAATTGAGCAGATTCATCTGAGGATCCTCTCTGTATCTGTCAGAGCTTTTTAACAATGGAAAGTGGAGGCTTGGAGAGGTTGCCCAGGTAACCAGATCAGATGTAGGAGAGGAGAACCCTGGTGACAACACAAGAGTTACTGAGTATTTCTTGCATTTTCTCTGGCTGATTGCATTGGTGAGTTTCTAGTCTCATGACTATGATGCGATTAAAAGGGACGTTAGTGTGAACCCTGGTGTATGACTCAAGCTGTCTTATAAGTAGAATCTAACGTATCTTGAAAAGTTAATTTAGGTCTGGAGAGGTCTCAGCAGTTAAGAGCACTAGCTGCTCTTCCAGAGGACCCTGGCTTGGTTCCCAGCACCCACATGACAACTAATAACCGTCTATAACTCCAGTTCCAGGGGATCCAGTGCCCTCATCTGGGTGCACTTAGATGCATGCAGGCAAAACACTCATACACAGAAAATTCAATTTTTAAAGATTTAAAAAATTTAACCCCTCATTTATCTAAACCTGTGATAGTAGAAATGTGTGGTCTTTGTTTTACTTTTAAAAATTGAGGTTGGAAAATCTGGGTGTGGTGGTGCATGCTTTTAATCCTAGCACTTGGGAGGCAGAGGCAGGTGGATCTTTGTGAGTTCAAGTCCACCTTGGTCTGCAGAGTGAGTTCCAGGACAGCTGGGGCTACAGGGAGACCCTGTCTCAAAGAAAAAAAATTGGGGTTGGGGGAGCACTGTAGAGATGGCTTACAGGTTAAGAAGACTTGCACATCATGAAGACTGGAGTTTGGATCTCAGCATCATGTTGTAAACAAGCCAGGCATCTGTGTCCCTCTGTGACCCCAGCTCTAAGAAGACAGGAAGATCCCTAAGGGCTTGCTGGCTTCCAGCCTAGCCAAAAAAATGTGAGCTTCAGGCTCAGAGAGGGAGCCTGTCTCAAAGGATAAAAGGTGAAGAGTGAGAGAGGAGGAAACCCAGCGCCCTCTTTCTGGTGTCTGCTTGCTCATACAGCAGGTCCACTTGTAGCACACTTGATAACACGTACCACTTGTTCATTGTATACACTTGTATGCACACTTGTATGCACACTTGTATGCACACTTGCAGATACACTCATATAATTCACATACATACACAAATAATATTAACTTTTCATGGTTTGTCCTTTATACTTCTAGTTCATTGTAACAGGCTTTAACACACCTCATGGTTTATTTAAATAGAAGTTCAGTTAATATAAGTTTGTGATTCAGGTAAATCAGGTGGCCCTGAGGAAAGTCCTTCCCACAGATACTTTTTAGTTGTGATATCTGACACTTAAAAAAATATATGTAATTCAACAGATTTTGGATTCTGTAGCTTTGTGTTGTGCATTGCGTCGTGTGATGTGTGTGTGTGTGTGTGTTGTGTGTGTCTGTGTTGAGAACAGTCTCCCTGTTAGCTCCCAGCTTGGCCTCGCTACTGTGTAGACCAGGGGCCTTGAACTCATAGAGATTCTGCCTGCCTCTGCCTCCCAAGTGCTGGGATTAAAAGCATGTACAACCATGCCCAGTTGGATTCTTAGCTTTAAGAAAGAACAGTCATTCTACTAAGTGGTAATGGGTGATATGAAACCCCATTCAGATTTAATTAAGCTTCCAGTGATAATATATTAGCAACTAGGAATTCCTTTCTCAAAAAAAAAAAAATATCATATCATATATGAGTTTTGCCATGTGTAAGTTGCATCTGTGTCATGCAGGTAGCCACTAGAGGCTATAAGAGGGGTATCAGAGCCCCTGGAACTAGAGTCATGGTGTTATAAGAGACCTCTGGGAGGTCTGGGAGACCAGCCAGTGCTCTTTACTGTTTGATATGTCTTCCAGCCCTTTCTCAAACTTTTTAAAAAGATTTTTATGTTTTAGACAGTATATGTGAGTGTCTTTATGAATGATATACCATGCGTGCATGGGTCCTCAAGAGGCCAGAAGGGGTGTAGGATCCCCTAGAGACTTGATGTACGGTGCTAGGGATTAAACTCACATCTAGGTACTCTTAACTGCTCAGCCATATCTCAGGCCTTCTCAACTTTTTTGAGTCTTAAGTACTTAGGTTATAGGCCCACAATTTTGGGGAGTAGATAGATAGATTAGATAGATAGATAGTTAGTTTATACCAGGCAGATAAACTATACTGGGTCTGTGTAATTTAATACAGAGGAAATAAACCTTTTTATGGAGAGTAATATATGGGGATATGCATTTATATAGTTCTAGCTCTGTGTGTATGTTTCTTCATGTATGGTCAGGTTATGTGGACTCACACAGGGACGGTCCCCTAATTAAGTTGCCATCATTATGAATGGGTGTTTCTGGATCTTCCTTCCTTAAGGATGATTTGGTTTGGTCCTGGCTGGTGTGGATGTAGTAAATGTCTGGTTAGAGACTCTGATTCATGGCCAGTCTTTGCTGGAGAAGCAGCCACTGTAAACCATTCATGCTAAGGCATTTTATGAGATGATCAATCTTGAGGCAGTGATCAGTGCTGGCAACAGCCAATTGAGACCGTCCCATTACCAGGGAGACCACAGTTAGCATTGAAATGTGCATTTTTCCCTTTGTGAAGAAATGGTTCATTTAAATAATGCTCTAAATTAATACTCCTGTGCAGTTTTGGGTTAAATGAAGACAAAGAATTGAATATATTTTGTGATTTTTATTTCTTGGCTTGTTTTTTTCAAGATGGGCTTTCATATAGCTCAGGCTATCCTTGAACTCACATGGCGCGGAGGATGGTGTGGAACATGTGATCCTCCTTCTCACCACTCCCTTGTGTGCTGAGATTACAGGTGTGTGCCACCATGCCTGGTTTACATGCTGCTGGAGATGGAACCCCAGCTTTGAGTGTGCTAGGCTCTCTACCAACTGAACCTTATTCCCAGCCCTAGTTTGTATTTTGGGGAGCAATTTGCCATCTCATGAAGCAAATTATGTGTCATTGAGATGTCTTAGCAGGTAAAGGCTCTGGCTACCCAAAACCGATGACCCGAGTTCAATCTCCAAACCCACATGGTGGAAGGTGAGAATGAACTCCCCAAAGTTGTCTTCTGAGCCCCACATGTGTGCCACAGTTCTCCCTCAATATAAAATAAATGAATGTAATTAAGACTAGAAAAATTATAGAACATGAGAAATGGGCAAGAAGCCCAGCCTTAGCCAAGGAAGTACTGGCAGCTGTCAGTGCTGGGGGTGGGAGAGTTGGTCTTCTTTTAAAGGAGTTGATACTGGGCTGGAGAGATGGTCTAGCGGTTGGGAGTGCCAAACTGCTCTTGCAGAGGTCCCGGGTTCGGTCCCCAGCGCCCACCATGGCCGGCTGAGAGCCATCTGTAACTCCAATTCCCAGGAGAACTCCGGTTCCGGGGGAGTCTGGCTCCCTCTTCTGGCCTCCGCGGCATTGCATGACACGGGTGGACAAACCTACATGCAGACAGTCCATTCACTACACATAAAATAAATAAAAATAAAAAAAATCATTTAAAGGAGTGATACTAGATAGGCTGACCAGGCTCCCTTGTATGAACTCATATCAAGGACATCTGGTACACAAACTTGACTCAGTAGGCCTTAACATATATATGTTAATGCATGAAATCTGGTGGTGGGGGCTGTGGAAGAACTGTGGATGGAGGAGGGAGGGCCTACATATAATTGAGATGTATCATCGAAATGAATAAAAATTCAATGGAAATATAGATTGAAAAAAGTTATATGCACTTCCAGGTAAGATGAGAGATTAGAGTCTGTCTCAGTGAATGAGGTGTGTCAGGATAACAAAGAACAGACTCTACTCCAAGGAAAGAAAGAGGAAAATTATCAGATATCACAAGGAGAGGGCCAGCATAGCTGAAACTGCAGAGAAGCAGAAGGAAAACTAAAAGAAAAATAGAGGTAGGCGCATAAGGCTCTCCCCGTGCCTCTCCTCTGTGTGGGAGGAGGAGAGGCCACATCTGAAAAGTGAGCCAGGTAACCCTGGAGAAGAGAGACGGTAGTCCTCCCCACAGGAACACTTTACAGTTCTTATAAGCCTTGCATCCATCTGCAGGCTTAGTGAGAAGTGACTCCTCTGGTGTGAAGATGGGTCAACAGTCAAAGGAGGTCCCTTTTGTCACCTCCCATGTCTAAGGGGGGGCTTGTGACCAGGGGCCACCATCAGAATAAACCTATTGTTTTAAACTGAGCCATTGGGAGTAAGGTCTGATAACAGGGAACGGTCTCAACTCAGGGTGTCTGAGGTCAACCCACTACAGCCTCTGGTGGAGAAACAGTCCTGAATCTGGACACCAGGAGGGCCAGGTGCTGACAAGCTCAGAAGTTCCGGAGGCAGTCATGAAGTGTACGTGGAAACATGGCCTTGCCTTTGGCCTGGCGACAACACCTGTAACTCCAGCACCAGGGAGGCAGAAGGCAGGGTATATACTGAGTTTAGGCCACCCTGGCTTTGTAAGTGGACCCTGTCTCAAAAAAAAAACAACAAAAAAACCCTAAAACAACAGAAAACAAAAGGTCATTTGATTATGTGACTGTTTGGGTTTGTGAAACGTACCCTATAAGGACTTTTTAAAAATTGAGGTTGGAAAATCTGGGTGTGGTGGTGCATGCTTTTAATCCTAGCACTTGGGAGGCAGAGGCAGGTGGATCTTTGTGAGTTCAAGTCCAGCTTGGTCTGCAGAGTGAGTTCCAGGACAGCTGGGGCTACAGGGAGACCCTGTCTCAAAGAAAAAAAATTGGGGTTGGGGGAGCACTGTAGAGATGGCTTACAGGTTAAGAAGACTTGCACATCATGAAGACTGGAGTTTGGATCTCAGCATCTGTGTAACAAGCCAGGCATCCTGTGTCCCTCTGTGACCCCAGCTCTAAGAAGACAGGAAGATCCCTAGGGCTTGCTGGCTTCCAGCCTAGCCAAGAAAAATGTGAGCTTCAGGCTCAGAGAGGGAGCCTGTCTCAAAGGAAAAAGGTGAAGAGTGAGAGAAGAGGAAACCCAGCGCCCTCTTCTGGTGTCTGCTTGCTCATACAGGCAGGTCCACTTGTATGCACACTTGTATGCACACTTGTATGCACACTTGTATACACACTTGTATGCACACTTGTATACACTGTATGCACACTTGTATGCACACTTGTCTGCATACTTGTATGCACACTTGCAGATACACTCATAATTCACATACATACACAAATAATATTAACTTTTCATGGTTTGTCCTTTATACTTCTAGTTCATTGTAACAGGCTTTAACACCCCTCATGGTTTATTTAAATAGAAGTTCAGTTAATATAAGTTTGTGATTCAGGTAAATCAGTGGCCCTGAGGTAAGTCCTTCCCACAGATACTTTTTAGTTGTGATATCTGACACTTAAAAAAATATATGTAATTCAACAGGGGGATTTTGGATTCTGTAGCTTTGTGTTGTGCATGCGTGTGTGTGTGTGTGTGTGTGTGTGTGTGTGTGTGTGTGTGTGTGTGTGTTTGAGACAGTCTCCCTGTAGCCCCAGCTGACTTGGACCTCGCTAGGTAGACCAGGCTGGCCTTGAACTCATAGAGATCTGCCTGCCTCTGTCCTCCAAGTGCTGGGTTAAAAGCATGTACAACCATGCCCAGTGGATTCTGTAGCTTTAAGAAAGAAAGTCATTCTACTAAGTGGTAATGGGTGATATGAAACACCCATTCAGATTTAATTAAGCTTCCAGTGATAATATATTAGCAACTAGGAATTCCTTTTCTCAAAAAAAAAACATATATATATGAGTTTTTGCCCATGTGTAAGTGCATCTGTGTGCGCAGTAGCCACAGAGGCTATAAGAGGGTATCAGAGCCCCTGGAACTAGAGTCATGGGTAGTTATAAGAGACCTCGGGAGGCTGGGAGACAGCCAGTGCTCTTTACTGTTGATGCTGTCTTCCAGCCCCTTTCTCAAACTTTTAAAAAAAGATTTTTATGTTTAGAAGTATATGTGAGTGTCTTTATGAATGTATACCATGCGTGCATGGGTCCTCAAAGAGGCCAGAAGAAGGGTGTAGGACCCCTAGAGCACCTTGATGTAGGTGCTGGGATTAACTCACATCTAGGTACTCTTAACTGCTCAGCCATATCTCAGGCCTTCTCAACTTTTTTGAGTCTAGTAAGTCAGTTAAAGACCATTGATTGCGTTGGGGTCTCTTACCTACTTCCTCATGTTTGCTGAAGATTTGTCTGGGTTGAGTTGCATGGGACTTGCATCGTGTCACAGTTGCTGTGAGTTCATAGGAGCAGCCGGCCAGCTGTGTGGACACTCTGTTCTCTGTGGTCATCCACTCCCTCAGGATCTTAACTCTTTCTACCCCTTCTTCCGCAATGATCTCTGAGCCTTGGGCGGCAGAAGTTTGATACAGGTGTCCTGCCCGAGGATGAGCACTCTGCAGCCTCTTGTTCTGTACACTGACCAGTTGTGGGCTTTGGTGTTAATTGCCATCTGTTACATAAGGAAACTTCTCTGGTGAGATTTGAAAAATGCATTAATCTATGGGTAGAGCAATATGTTATTAAGAATCAGTTTAATATAACTTTTTAGTAGGAAACTAGTATTAGGCTTTCCCCTGTGTTCTGTGACCTGTCTAGCCTAAGGTTCCTAAGTCTGAAATCAACATCAGATATGGGCTGCCTCCATCCTGTGAAGTGGAGCTTAAATCCAATTAAAGAATGGTTGGTTACTCCCATAATATCCATGCTACTATTGCACCAACGGGCGTATTGCGCCAGGCCAGTTGTTACTGCAGTTCCTGGGATTCACAGCTGGGCAGGTTGATGATTGTTTCTTCCTTCCGGTAGCTTGCATAGCCCCATCAATCACTGTGAGTGCCAGCCAGTACAGGTGAGCTCTGAAGTCAGCACCAGCCTAATGTCTTTAATCCTCCTGCCTCTGTCTCCCTAGAGCTAGGATTACAGGCATGCACCACCATACCCAGGCTTTTATATATTCATCAAAAAATATATTAAAATCCATGGCATTTGTTTCTTTCTACCTTTTAAACTGCCCACTAGAAAATTTAAAGTTATGTATGTACCTCTTGCTTGTGGCCTACATTATATTTCTCTGAGGAAGGGCTGCCCTGGGCTGTGAGCTTACTTACTCCTGTACCATTTATTTATTCTGCAGGTTGAACATTTTCTATATACCAGACACCAGGTTATTCATTCATTCATTCATTCATTCATTCATTCATTCATATTCATTCATTCATATATCAATTCATTCATGGAGTTGCTTTGTAGCCCAGGCTGGCCGGGAATAGGTTATGTAGTTGAGGCTGGACTTGAACTTGAGATCGTCCTGCCTCAGCCCTCAAATTCTGGGACTATAGGTTTGCCCCACCACACCTAGGTAGACCCTGGGTTCTTCTGTTCATGTCCACATCTTATTTCATTTTTTTTTTTTTGTTGTTTTTTGAGACAGAGTCTCCCCTGTAGCCCCAGCTGTCCTGGAACTCACTCTGTAGACCAGGCTGGCCTTGAACTCACAAAGATCCCCTGCTCTGCCTCCCAAGTGCTTAGGATTAAAGGCGTGTCCACCTGCCCAGCCACCATCTTATTTCTTATATCCTCTGGGCACCACATGGTTGCCAGGCATGCTAATTGAGCAGATTCATCTGAGGATCCTCTCTGTATCTGTCAGAGCTTTTTAACAATGGAAAGTGGAGGCTTGGAGAGGTTGCCCAGGTAACCAGATCAGATGTAAGAGAGGAGAACCCTGGTGACAACACAAGAGTTACTGAGTATTTCTTGCATTTTCTCTGGCTGATTGCATTGGTGAGTTTCTAGTCTCATGACCTATGATGCGATTAAAAGGGACGTTAGTGTGAACCCTGGTGTATGACTCAAGCTGTCTTATAAGTAGAATCTAACGTATCTTGAAAAGTTAATTTAGGTCTGGAGAGGTCTCAGCAGTTAAGAGCACTAGCTGCTCTTCCAGAGGACCCTGGCTTGGTTCCCAGCACCCACATGACAACTAATAACCGTCTATAACTCCAGTTCCAGGGGATCCAGTGCCCTCATCTGGGTGCACTTAGATGCATGCAGGCAAAACACTCATACACAGAAAAATCAATTTTTAAAGATTTAAAAAATTTAACCCCTCATTTATCTAAACCTGTGATAGTAGAAATGTGTGGTCTTTGTTTTGCTTTTATTTTTTTTTATTTTTTTTTAAATTAGTTTTATTGATGCTTTGTTGCGATTGCATTTTACATTTTTTTCAATTCAGTTCAGGCTTATTTCCCTTTCCCTCCCCCACCCCACCCCATTCCAGATCAATGCATTCTGCCATAACTGTCCTGCTCTTTTCTCTCAGTTTTTTTTTTTTTCATTTTTAGAATAAGTGATAATCCATGAGTACAAAGCATCCTTCTATGCAAACAACTATCTGCAGGCTTGTTGTGCCAAACACCTACAGCCCCACCATCCAGTGGGGGGTGACAGGTTGTTTGTTACAATCAAGTTGATCAAATGATGTCCAGACTACATTGCTGTAGTAGTTTCACCATTCACCCCAATCGCAGCCCTTACATTCTACACGCCCCCTCTTCTGCAGATTGTTCCCTAGCTTAGAAAAGGGCACAGGTGGATGAGAGGAAAAAACAGTACTTCTCTGGAGCTGTTGACTTGGACTCTGGTCAATTCTGGCTGTTTCCTTTCATGGGCTGACAGTTTGCCAGGAATAACCTTTCGATCCTACTAATGAAGAACAAGCAATTAGATATATAGGTATTTAAGCAGCACTAATAGTTATGGTAGAGTTACTTTAGCATAGACACATGTTTGGATATGTTAATCCATGAATTACAATTTTCCCCCTGTTAAATATGAAGGGTCTACATTGTGGCTTATATAAACATCTCCTAACCTGTAGAGGATAATTAAGCTGTGGCATCAGCCATGGGTTATTCCTCCAAGAGAGAGAGCCAATAGCCAATTAGATTTGGGATATACAGGCACATGGCTGCCTCTGCTGCACAGTATTTCCAGGCAGAGTGAGGTGTAGCTGGTGCTGACGGTGGAGTCTTGCTTGACTCAGGGAGACCCATATTTGCTTTTTGGTTTAGTGGCCTTTGGTAACACTCTCTGGCATTCCAGAGGGCCATCTGTACACTTGCATGTGTGGTCTCATACACCCCTCCCATGTTAACGTCAGGTCTTCGGCAGCAGGGTCTTATTGCCTCTCCTCCTGTAGTTATCCCAACTTAGAGGCAAGCAGCCCTTACCTTTTGTGGGGACTTGATCCCTGGCCAACATCCACACTGGTAGAACAATCCATTGCTGATATCAGAGCTCCTGTATTATATATTTTGCCTGAGTGCATAGCCCTAGGACTTTAGTATTAATATTTGGTTCTGAACTAGATATAATCCCTCCACAGTTCCCATGTCTATTAGTCAATTAAAAAAGCAGTTTTTACCGGTTTTTATAAGAGATTACCTCTACAATGATTTGTCTCCAATTTACAGTTGGGGAGCGACCTCATCATTGTCATATTTCTCCTTGTTTTATGGGTGGGAAGGCAAGGAACGTCTCTATATCAGAACCTTTGTGGCACCTAGAAGGTAAGTTTCATTAGGACTCATTTATAACTAGTTGTTTCATGTAGGATCCACAGAGGGGTTCGATGTTATGGCAATCTGAGGCTTTTCTTCAACTTAATGTCAGACGGGTCAGCCTTTCCGTTTTCTCTTTTTGGTACATCCTACTCAATGCAAACCTGTATCTTTTCTTTCTCAGCCATTAAGTTGGTGACGTTTTGTCCTGTTGGAACAAACAAATCTTTTCCCATAGTTAGTTTTAAGATTTGAATTGCAAGGGTTTGATGAAATGTGTGGTCTTTGTTTTGCTTTTAAAAATTGAAGTTGGAAAATCTGGGTGTGGTGGTGCATGCTTTTAATCCTAGCACTTGGGAGGCAGAGGCAGGTGGATCTTTGTGAGTTCAAGTCCAGCTTGGTCTGCAGAGTGAGTTCCAGGACAGCTGGGGCTACAGGGAGACCCTGTCTCAAAGAAAAAAAATTGGGGTTGGGGGAGCACTGTAGAGATGGCTTAGGGAGCACTGTAGAGATGGCTTACAGGTTAAGAAGACTTGCACATCATGAAGACTGGAGTTTGGATCTCAGCATCCATGTAACAAACCAGGCATCCTGTGTCCCTCTGTGACCCCAGCTCTAAGAAGACAGGAAGATCCCTAGGGCTTGCTGGCTTCCAGCTTAGCCAAGAAAAATGTGAACTTCAGGCTCAGAGAGGGACCCTGTCTCAAAGGAAAAAGGTGAAGAGTGAGAGAGGAGGGAACCCAGCGCCCTCTTCTGGTGTCTACTTGCTCATACAGGCAGGTCCACTTGTATGCACACTTGTATACAGACTTGTATGCACACTTGTATGCACACTTGTATGCATACTTGTATGCACACTTGCAGATACACTCATATGATTCACATACATACACAAATAATATTAACTTTTCATGGTTTGGCCTTTATACTTCTAGTTCATTGTAACAGGCTTTAACACACCTCATGGTTTATTTAAATAGAAGTTCAGTTAATATAAGTTTGTGATTCGGTAAATCAGGTGTTCCTGAGGAAAGTCCTACCCACAGATACTTTTTACTTGTGATATCTGACACTTAAAAAAATATATGTAATTCAACAGGGGGATTTTGGATTCTGTAGCTTTGTGTTGTGCATGCGTGTGTGTGTGTGTGTGTGTGTGTGTGTGTGTGTGTGTGCATGTGTTTGAGACAGTCTCCCTGTAGCCCCAGCTGACTTGGACCTCGCTAGGTAGACCAGGCTGGCCTTGAACTCATAGAGATCTGCCTGCCTCTGCCTCCCAAGTGCTGGGATTAAAAGCATGTACAACCATGCCCAGTGGATTCTGTAGCTTTAAGAAAGAAAGTCATTCTACTAAGTGGTAATGGGTGATATGAAACACCCATTCAGATTTAATTAAGCTTCCAGTGATAATATATTAGCAACTAGGAATTCCTTTTCTCAAAAAAAAAATACATATATATATGAGTTTTTGCCCATGTGTAAGTGCATCTGTGTCATGCAGTAGCCACAGAGGCTATAAGAGGGTATCAGAGCCCCTGGAACTAGAGTCATGGGTAGTTATAAGAGACCTCTGGGAGGTCTGGGAGACCAGCCAGTGCTCTTTACTGTTGATCTGTCTTCCAGCCCCTTTCTCAAACTTTTTAAAAAAGATTTTTATGTTTAGAAGTATATGTGAGTGTCTTTATGAATGTATACCATGCGTGCATGGGTCCTCAAAGAGGCCAGAAGAGGGTGTAGGATCCCCTAGAGCACCTTGATGTAGGTGCTAGGGATTAAACTCACATCTAGGTACTCTTAACTGCTCAGCCATATCTCAGGCCTTCTCAACTTTTTTGAGTCTTAAGTACTTAGGTTATAGGCCCACAATTTTGGGGAGATAGATAGATAGATAGATAGATAGATAGTTAGTTTATACCAGGCAGATAAACTATACTGGGTCTGTGTAATTTAATACAGAGGAAATAAACTTTTTATGGGGAGTAATATATGGGGATATGCATTTATATAGTTCTAGCTCTGTGTGTATGTTTCTTCATGTATGGTCAGGTTATGTGGACTCACACAGGGACGGTCCCCTAATTAAGTTGCCATCATTATGAATGGGTGTTTCTGGATCTTCCTTCCTTAAGGATGATTTGGTTTGGTCCTGGCTGGTGTGGATGTAGTAAATGTCTGGTTAGAGACTCTGATTCATGGCCAGTCTTTGCTGGAGAAGCAGCCACTGTAAACCATTCATGCTAAGGCATTTTATGAGATGATCAATCTTGAGGCAGTGATCAGTGCTGGCAACAGCCAATTGAGACCGTCCCATTACCAGGGAGACCACAGTTAGCATTGAATGTGCATTTTCCCTTTGTGAATGAAATGGTTCATTTAAATAATGCTCTAAATTAATACTCCTGTGCAGTTTTGGGTTAAATGAAGACAAAGAATTGTAATATAGTTTGTGATTTTTATTTCTTGGCTTGTTTTGTTTTCAAGCTAGGGGCTTCATATAGCTCAGGCTAGCCTTGAACTCACAATGGGCGGAGGATGGTGTGGAACATGTGATCCTCTTCTCACCCTCCCTTGTGTGCTGAGATTACAGGTGTGTGCCACCATGCCTGGTTTACATGCTGCTGGAGATGGAACCCCAGCTTTGAGTGTGCTAGGCTCTCTACCAACTGAACCTTATTCCCAGCCCTAGTTTGTATTTTGGGGAGCAGTTTGCCATCTCATGAAGCAAATTATGTGTCATTGAGATGTCTTAGCAGGTAAAGGCTCTGGCTACCAAAACCGATGACCCGAGTTCAATCTCCAGAACCCACATGGTGGAAGGTGAGAATGAACTCCCCAAAGTTGTCTTCTGAGCTCCACATGTGTGCCACAGTTCTCCCTCAATATAAAATAAATGAATGTCAAATTAAGACTAGAAAAATTATAGAACATGAGAAATGGGCAAGAAGCCCAGCCTTAGCCAAGGAAGTACTGGCAGCTGCTCAGTGCTGGGTGAGGGAGAGTTGGTCTTCTTTAAAGGAGTGATACTGGGCTGGAGAGATGGTCTAGCGGTTGGGAGTGCCAACTGCTCTTGCAGAGGTCCCGGGTTCGGTCCCCAGCGCCCACATGGCGGCTGAGAGCCATCTGTAACTCCAATTCCAGGAGAACTCCGGTTCTGGGGGAGTCTGGCTCCCTCTTCTGGCCTCCGCGGCATTGCATGACACGGGTGGACAAACCTACATGCAGACAGTCCATTCATACACATAAAAAATAAATAAAAATAAAAAAAATCATTAAAGGAGTGATACTAGATAGGCTGACCAGGCTCCCTTGTATGAACTCACATCAAGGGACATCTGGGTACACAAACTTGACTCAGTAGGCCTTAACATATATGATGTAATGCATGAAATCTGGTGGTGGGGGCTGTGGAAGAACTGTGGATGGAGGAGGGAGGGCCTACATATAATTGAGATGTATCATCGAAATGAATAAAAATTCAATGGAAATATAGATTGAAAAAAGTTATATGCACTTCCAGGTAAGATGAGAGATTAGAGTCTGTCTCAGTGAATGAGGTGTGTCAGGATAACAAAGAACAGACTCTACTCCAAGGAAAGAAAGAGGAAAATTATCAGATATCACAAGGAGAGGGCCAGCATAGCTGAAACTGCAGAGAAGCAGAAGGAAAACTAAAAGAAAAATAGAGGTAGGCGCATAAGGCTCTCCCCGTGCCTCTCCTCTGTGTGGGAGGAGGAGAGGCCACATCTGAAAAGTGAGCCAGGTAACCCTGGAGAAGAGAGACGGTAGTCCTCCCCACAGGAACACTCTACAGTTCTTATAAGCCTTGCATCCATCTGCAGGCTTAGTGAGAAGTGACTCCTCTGGTGTGAAGATGGGTCAACAGTCAAAGGAGGTCCCTTTTGTCACCTCCCATGTCTAAGGGGGCGCTTGTGACCAGGGGCCACCATCAGAATAAACCTATTGTTTTAAACTGAGCCATTGGGAGTAAAGTCTGATAACAGGGAACGGTCTCAACTCAGGGTGTCTGAGGTCAACCCACTACAGCCTCTGGTGGAGAAACAGTCCTGAATCTGGACACCAGGAGGGCCAGGTGCTGACAAGCTCAGAAGTTCCGGAGGCAGTCATGAAGTGTACGTGGAAACATGGCCTTGCCTTTGGCCTGGCGACAACACCTGTAACTCCAGCACCAGGGAGGCAGAAGGCAGGGTTATACTGAGTTTAAGGCCACCCTGGCTTATGTAGTGAGACCCTGTCTAAAAAAAAAACAAAAAAACAAAAAAACCCTAAAACAACAGAAAACAAAAGGTCATTTGATTATGGACTGTTTGGGTTTGTGAAACGTACCCTATAAGGCTCAGCAGTTTGAATACTTGGTCCCCAGTTGGTGGTGCTGTTTGGGAAGGTTGTAGAACCTTTAGGACACAGATCCTCATTGGAAGAAGTGGGTCAGTGGGCGTGGACATTGTGCTTTATATCCGGGCCCCATTTCCTGTCCACTCTGCTTGACCATTGCTGAGTGATATCCAGCTTCCTGCTCTCGCCTCGCCTTTTCCACCTTCATGGACTGAATGCCCAAATCAGCTCTTCTTCTTTTAAGTTGCTCCTTTTTTTTTTAATGCTTTCTTACCATGATTATTTATTTATTTATTGGTCTTTTTGAGACAGGGTCTCCCGTTAGTCCCACCTGGCCTGGACCTTGCTCTGTGGACCAGGCTGGCCTTGAATTCACAGAGATCCCGCCTGCCTCTGCCTCCCGAGTGCTGGGATTACAGGCGTGCGCCACCACGCCTGGCTAAGTTGCTTCTTGTCTTCATTGTCCCAGCAATGAGAAAGTAACTAATGCATAGACTTTAATCTTGTTTACAGAACACCTCACATAAGCATCTTGGCTTGTGATAGAGTAACTGAGAACTATGGCATTGGCAAATTCATTAGGTAGAAGAGACCAAAATGAGAGGTCAGGCTTGTCTGAAACAGTTGATTCTGGCCCGGGGAGTATGCTCCCACAGCCTGGGTAGTAACCAGCCTCCAAGTGTTACATGCCCAGTGGTACTTCCTAGGTGGTGGCTCCCAGGCTGTCATTTTGGTCCCTAGAGGTGTGGCCGAGACTCCTGCTATGTGTTTTTATTAGTTAGCTTTTATGTTGCTATGATAAAATACTATAATCAAAAGCTTTATTTTAGCTTTAGCTTTCAGAGAGAGAGAGAGAGAGAGGACAAGGCTTTAAACCCTCAAAGCCCAACCCCAGTGACATAATTCCTCGAGCAAGGCTCCACCTCCTAAAGGCTCCATAACCTCCTCAAATACCAACAGGTGACCAGGTACTAAGATACAGAGCTGGCCTTAGGATGGAAGAGCCCTCATGCAGCACCAGGAAGCTCCTGGTGGGTCAGGCAAGGTGGACAGAGTTGGAGATGATCAGCCAAGTAGCCAGAGCCCTTGTGATAGTTCACATCAGTTGTCAACTTGACAAGATCTTGAATTAGAATTACCAAGGAGACCTGTCACTCAAAGATCTATGAGGGAGTTTCTAAATCAAGTTCACTGAGGTGGGAATACCCTCCCTATCATCTGTGAATGAGGTGGGAAGACCCATCCTATCTGTGAAGCTGCCCCTTGTAATTTTCTTGTTCTGAGCTTGCTTCTAGACAGAAGAAGGAGCCTAGTAGCCATTGTACAAATCCCGAGTGGCTCCTGTTCCCTTGGTGCGGGCTGGCCTCTGGTGTAGATGTGGAATGAAGTATTGCATCCAGGGACTGGGGAATCTAGGGGGCTCTTTAAGCCAACATGACACCTGCAAGGCACTGCACAGTAGCTAAGGGGTGATAAAAATTTGCTGGAGGCAAAGTCCACTACATAGCCTGGCTGTCTCTAAGTCACTAAGGATCTATTGGAAGAGTTAGCCCTGCTTGAGCCAGGTTAATTGGCTCTGAACCTTTCAAGATTTCCCTCCTTATGGTTCTAACACTGCTAGGCACCTGTTGATCTTGCCTCTGCTTACAGAAGGTTCAGGGTTCCAATGCTTTCCAGCTTTACTGGGTTTTGTTTCTCCACAGGACGCTGCAGGCTGGGTTGTTTTAGATTACAGTTCTGACACAAAAGGTTGAGGTGCTGCATCTGCCCCATGAGGCTGAGTGCACGGAGCCTTCCCACACGTGCTCAGCCTTGAGACAGTAGCTGGCTACCTGCCAAGCACAGGGCTCAGGAGAGAAATTGGCCAGGTTCGCAGGTGGCATGCGAGCCCATCTCTGCGGCTGCATTTCGGCCTGGTGTTTTGAGGGCTGCCAGCAGAGAGCATTATTTTTCCCCAGTCGCTCATTCTACTATTTTAAGATCCACCAGAGATTCTCATTTAAAACCCATTTTTCTTGTCCTGCCGAACAGGGCCTATTGGTGACTCCCTTCTCTGTCCCCCCATTAGATGCCTGACATCATGAAATTGCAGGTTAAATGCAGTGGTTTCCAGAACTAGCCATCCGTTTGCCACGTGATCACAAAGCCATTTCGTGTTGCTCTGAGCTGAGTTTCGCTGCTCCTTCCTTTTTAGGGAGGTGGGTGTTTAACATTTTTTGCTTCTACTTTTACATTCAAGGTTGCACATCCTAAGCTGACCTGAATATGGGTTGCTCTATAAGAAAACATTCTGAAACTCAGGGGCTGAGGAGATGGCTCAGTCAGTAAAGTGCTTGCCAGGCAAGCCTGAGGATCTGAGTTTGATTCTCAGAACCCAAGTTAAGAAGAAAAATTGAGTTGTGGTGGTGGGGGCTTGCGACCTCAACCCTGGGGACAGAGATGGGCAGATCTGCGGGGCTCACTTCAGCCAGCCTCCTAGCCCGACTGGAGAGCTCCAGGCCAATGAGTCCCTGTCTCAGAACAAGGTGGGTCGCTCCTGAGTAACAATGCCGGAGACTGTCCCCTAGCCTTCACGTGGGTGGGAACACGTGTACCTGCACACACATGAATGCATATATATGCAGTATTCTGAACGCTGATAGCTAAGAACTCAGTAATTATGAAGTTTGCCGAGGAGCCAGCAGCTTAGTCAGGGCGAAGGTGCCTGGGGCTTCTCTGTGACTGCTGGGTCATCAGCAGGAGCTTGCCTTCCTGTAATCCCAGGCCTTCCCAGGGACTGTCCCTATGCATGGTGGCTTCACATTTCCTCTGTGGCAGCTCAGGACCCCAAGAGCAAGTGTTCTGGGGGCAGAAAGTGATGTTTTCTTAAAACCCGAGAAACCGTGATATTAGCACATTGCTATATCTGTCATATAAGGTGTATGTGTGTGTGAGAGAGAAGGCTCATGTATGTATGAGAGTGTGTGTGAGAAAGTATGTGTTCATATGCCTGTGAGTGAGAATTCATGTGTGTGTGAGAGCATGTTCCTGTATGTGTGAGAGGTGTGTGTGAGAAAGAATATGTGTTCATGTGTGAGAGAGTATGTATGTGGGTGAGAATTCATGTGTGTGTGAGAGACAGTGTGTTCATGTATATGTGAGAGGTGTGTGTGTGTGTGTGAAAGAATATGTGTTCATGTGTGAGAGAATGTATGTGGGTGAGTGTATATTCATGTGCATATGTGTGTGTTCATGTGTGTGTGAGAGTATGTTCATGTGTGTGTGAGTGTTCATGTGTGCGAGAGAGTGTTCGTGTATTTGTGTGTAAGATTTCATGTGTGTGAGTGAGAGGTCATGTGTGAGTGAGTGTTCATATGTGTGTATGTGAGTATGTTCATGTGTGTGTAAGAGTTCATGTGTGCCAGGGGTGTGGTGGTGCACACCTTTAATCCCAGCACTCAGGAGGCAAAGGCAGGTGGATTCTGAGTTCAAGGCCAGTCTGGTCTACAGAGTGAGCTCCAGGCCAGCTGGGACTAAAAGAGAGACCCTGCCTTGAAAAGCCAAAAGAAAAAAAAAGAGTTTGTGTGTGTGTGTGTGTGTGTGTGTGTGTGTGTATGTAGGTCAGTCTGTGATGTAATTTCTCAAGCACTGTGTATCTTACTATAGTTCAAAGTTTTTTTTTAATTTATTTTTACTTTATGTGTGTTTTGCCTGCATGTATGGAAGTGCACCATGTGCATGCAATGCCCGCACAAACCAGAAGAGGGCGCTGAATCCCATGGAATTGGAGTTATGGAGGGTTGTGAGCTGCCATGTGGGTCTGGAAACTGAACCCGGTCCTCTGCAAGAGCAGCCAATGCTCTTAACCTCCGAGCCATCAATCTAGTTCCTTGTTATTACTCAAAGACAGTCTTTCACTGTTCCAGAACTCTCCAGGAGAAGCAGGCTAGGCTGCCTGGCGAGTGAGCCCCAGGGAGCCACGTGTCACCGCCTCCCCAGCACTGGTGCATGGCCATCATCGTGGCTTTCTATGTGGGTGCTGGGGATCTAACTCAGGTCCTCATGCTTCCACAGTAAGCACTTTATCCACTGATCTCTCTAGCCCAGCCATGTGCTGTGCCTTACAGCACAGTCATCTCTCATGAACTTGTCCTCCTGTGTGCTGAAGAGCACAAGGAGCCCTGTGTCTCTTGATGTCTCGCGTGGTTTGGCTCCTGTGTAAGTTTACTGAGGCTCCCATAGCAAAGCACCATGAACCCGGGGAACAACAGGAATTTGTTCTCTGAGTTCTAGAGCACAGAAGTCTGAAACGAAGGTTTGGGGAAGGCCGGCTGGCTCCCGGGCAAGCTCCAGGCAGAACTGTTTCCTGGGATCACTGCCATCCACAGGCTTCACTGACTTGTCAGTGTCCCACTCCAGGTCTGGCCCCTTTGTCACCCAGCTCCGTGTCCTGACCTCTGTCTCTCTCCTTAGAAGACCAGCAGCTACTGCATTTATGGCCAGCCCTAGTCCA
Source organism: Rhizomys pruinosus (assembly GCA_009823505.1). Taxonomy (NCBI): domain Eukaryota; kingdom Metazoa; phylum Chordata; class Mammalia; order Rodentia; family Spalacidae; genus Rhizomys; species Rhizomys pruinosus. Next base: position 1,518,812 of record VZQC01013272.1, on the reverse strand, counting down.
CGTGGCTTCCTCCTCTCTCCTTCCTCTGCAGAGGTGCTGCATTCAAATAGGGTGGCGTTCTGTGGGTCTGTGGTAGGCTTGGATTTTGAGGGGTTATGTCATTGGAATCTTTTATTTTCTTGAGACAGGATCTCTTCATAGCCCCAGCTGGCTTAGAATTTACTATATAAACCGGGTTGGCCTCAATCTCACAGAGATCCACCTGCTTCTAACCTGCAAGTGCTAGGATTAAAGACGTGCGCTACCACGCCTGGGGGATTTGTTGCTCTGTGGTATTTGAAGATTAGTCTTGTATTTTTTCATTTTATGTTTGAGATTTGGACAAAGAGCTGTTGTCTATGCTTCAAATTCCTGAGTGTTTCTTTTTTTCCCCTCTTCCAGTTCCTTTTCCTTTTGGTCTCCCCACCCCCTCTCTCCCCTACACACCCCCCCTTTTCTTTCCCTTCCCCTCCCTTCTCTTTTCATCTCTTAGCTTTGAACTCACTATGTTGCCTAGGCTGCTCTTTAACTCTTGGCAGTCCTCCTGCCTCAGCCTCACAAGTGCTGAGACTATAGATATGCCCCGGTGTGCCCACTGGCTGGGTTTGTTTTTTAATATGTAAAGCCTGGCATGAAGCCTAAGCTGATCAGCTCTCCCTGTGGTCCTCGCAGCAGCTGCCCAGAACATGTCTGAGCATGCAGGAGCTTGTGAGGCATGTGGAGGCCGGTTGCTCTGCCTTTGGGTACTTTCTTGCCTCTTCTGAGCTTTACTCTAAAATGAGAAGAACTTCCAGGATAGGTTGGCTTATTTAAGCCTTGAGGGGCTGGTGACGAGGTCCAGTGTGTGGGTTCGGTGTCCTCTTGCTTTGTCCTAATTCTTGGCTTGAGTGGTTGAGTTCAGCGTGCGCAGGCACAGCGCAGAGCTCAGGCCTGTGAAGGCCACCATGCAGCTGTGATCCTTGCACTGCAGAGTGCTGGGTCTCATTCCCATTGTGCTGGCTCAGAGCCTGGAGGTGCCCTCTCTCACAAAGACTCCCTCTTTCTCCTACTTTATTTTCCTTTCAAGAGAGTCCAACTCTTAGCTGATAGCCTTCAAGCTGCCAAGGACCGCTGTGGAGGTGTCCAGCCAACACCGGGCCATAGATTTACTTAAAACATTATTGGACTTTTCCTTTCTAAAAAAAAAAAAAAAAAATTTTTTTTTTTTTTGTCATTTTGAAACCGGATCTCCCTATAGCTCCAGCTGGCCTGGAACTCACTATGTAGACCAGGCTGGCCTTGAACTCACAGAGATCCTCCTGCCTCTGCCTCCTGAGTGCTGGGATTAAAGGCATGTGCCACCACACCCGGTTATTGGGCCTTTTGTTAGCAAGTGTGTGTCTGTGTGGTTTGTATGGGTGTGTCCACGTAAGAGTGGAGCCCAAGGGTTGATGTCTTCCCCACCATACTTTTTGGGATTCTCACAGACCCTGGAGACTGCTGATAAGCTCCTGGCGTCTGGTTGTCTCCACCTCCCCATCGCTGGGATTGCAGGTGTGTGCTGCCATGTCCGTCTTTTCGCGTGGGTCCTGGGGATCTGAATTCTGGCCCTCAGGCTTGCATGGCAGATGCGTCACTCACTGAACCATCTCCTTACTCCTGTTTTTTTCACTTGATAGAGCACTTTTCTAGTGTCAACTTTGTAGACGACAGTGTCGTGCCACAACATTAAAAGGTTGAACTGCCCTGTTAGGATCTATATACTGCACAGAGCACTGGCCAGACACCTTATTTTATGTGTAGTTTCCAAGTTGTAGTTAGTTTTTGATACTAGGTTAGTGTTAATCTTTGGGTTACATGAAATACATTATTGCATGTGCCATTTTATTACAGTGAAGAAATAAATTCTGCCTATTTTACAATAATAAACAAATAACTTGTGAAGTCTACAAGGCTGGGTAGAGACTCCTGGGACTTGTTGGGTCTGTCTTCTGGGCACATGAGCAAGCATGGCATTTGGCTTTTGTCCTCCCTATGAGATGAAGGCACCAGGCCTGGTACCCAGTCAAAGATGCTCGGGTCTTTAAAGCAGATCTCAGTTTCATAGTGAGAGGACCTTAGGATTTCTTTTGGGGTTATTTTTCCTGGTAGTCACTTTCAGGGTTTTTGTTTGTTTGTTATTGCTTTTTGTTTATTGGTTTTGAGACAGGGTCTCCCTGTAACACCAGCTAGCCTGGAACTATGTAGACATGCCTTGCTTCAATCTATAGAGATCCACCTGCTTCTGCCTCCTGAGGGCTAGGATTAAAGGTGTGTGCCCAGCTTACTTTAAGTTTTTGGTTATTCTCCTTAGTGCAAAGATTCACACTCTTAAAAATGTATTTATTAGCTGGGCGTGGTGGTGCACACCTTTAATCCTAGAACTTGGGAGGCAGAGGCAGGTGGATCTTTGTGAGTTCGAGGTCAGCCTGGTCTACAGAGCTAGTTTCAGGACAGCTGGGGTCACAGGGTGACCCTGTCTTGAAAAGACCAAAAAAAAAATGTATCTATGCCCGGTGTGATGGAGCATACCTTTAATCCCAGCACTCAAGAGGCAGAGGTAGGCAGATCTCTGTGAGTTCAAGGCCAGCCTGGTCTACATAGGGAGCTCCAGGCCAGCTGGGACTAAAGGGAGATCCTGTCTCAAAAAGACCAAAAAAAATGTATTTATTGCTGTATGTGTGTTGTATAATGTGTGTGCATGAGCATGGGTGTGTGTGAACCATGGTGCAGGTGTGGAGCTCGAGAGTCAGTTCTCTCCTCTCCTGTTTCTAGGTCAGGTCTCTTGTTCTTGCTTCTGCACTGCAGACTTCAGGCTGGCCCTTGAGCTTATGGGCGACTCTGTCCTTTCCCTCTCGTCTCACTTTAGGAGTGTTGGGATTACAGATGTACACCGCTACAAAGATTGCAGTCTTCTAAATTTTTAAAAAATTTTGAGGTGTGCCTGCCTGTATGTAAGTGTATTTGTGTCATGCAATGCCTGCAGAGGCCAGAAGAGCTTGTTGGATTGTCTGGAACTGGAGTTACAGACAGTCGTTAGCTACCATGTAGGTTGCTAGGAACTGAACCTGGGTCTTCTGCAAGAGCAGTCAATGGCCGGGCATGGTGGTGCACACCTTTAATCCTAGCACTCTAGCACTCTAGGGAGGCAGAGGCAGGTGGATCTTTGTGAGTTCAAGGCCAGCTTGGTGTACAGAGTAAGTTCCAGGACAGCTGGGGCTACAGGGAGACTCTGTCTCGAAAAGACCAAAAAAAAATAAATAAATAAATAAATAAAGCAGTCAGTGCTTTTAACTGAGTTATTTTTCCAGCCCCCAAAGATGTAATCTTAATATAAGACCGTAAAGAAGCATTCTTGTGTTTTTGTTTCAGGGAGATCCTTTATGTGCCCAGCTTTTAAAATTTTTCTTTTTTTTTAATTTTATTTATTTTTATGTGTATGAATGTACTGTCTGCATGTAGGTCTGTGCACCCATGTCGTGCAATGCTGCGGAGGTCAGAAGAGGGTGTCGGATTCCCCTGGAACTGGAGTTCTCCGGAATTGGAGTTACAGATGGTTCTCAGCTGCCATGTGGGTGCTGGGGATTGAACCCAAGTCCTCTGCAAGAGCAGTCGGTGCTCTTAACCGCTAGGCTATCTCTCCAGCCCATGCCCTGCTTTTTAAAGGAAAACCCACAGCCCTCTGCTTGTAGGCAAGCACTCCGCCACTGAGCTGCCAACCTGTATTTCTTATTCCCTGTTATGGTTCCAATGTAAAACACATAGATGAGTAGAGATGAAGGCAGAATCATAACCATACACAAGAATTGGGGGAGAGAAGTATAAATTGCTTAATTGCCTTAAAAATATTTTATTTTATTTTTTTGAATTTTTGTATTTTTGAGACAGGGTCTCCCTGTAGTCCCAACTAGCCTGGAACTCACTCTGTAGACCAGGCTGGCCTTGAACTCACAGAGATCCACCTGCTTCTGCCTCCTGAAAGAAAAAAAATCTTTATTTTATGCGTATGAGTGCTTTGCACATATGCACATGCACCATGTGCGTGCAGTGCCTGTGGAGGCCAGAAGAGGGGGTTGGATTTCTTGGAACTAGAGCTATGGATGGATGTTAGCCACCATGTGGGTGCTGGGAACTGAACCCAGGTCCTCTGTAAGAGTAGCCAGTGCTCTTGGGGCTGGAGAGATGGCCTAGCGGTTAAGAGCACTGACCACTCTTGCAGAAGACCTGGGTTCAATCCCCAGCACCCACATGGCAGCTGAGAACCGTCTTTAACTCCAGTTCCAGGGGAATCTGTCATCCTCTTCTGACCTCTGCTGCATTTCACGACATGGGTGCACAAAGCTACATGCAGACAGTACATTCATACACATAAAAAATAAATAAAATAATAAAAAAGTGTAGCCAGTGCTCTTAATAGCTAGACTATCTCTTCAGCCCAAACCACCTCATTTTGAGGCACATTTTTAATCTCTAGCAGAGTAATTGTCCTTCTGATATGCTTTTTCTTTCAGTTTGCTCATTGTATAATTGTTCCCACATACCTGGAAATAAACAACTAACTATCCACTTAACACTCAGGAGATGAGAAAATGAGGTGGAGATTTCTCACTGACAGAAATTATAGCAGTGTTGTGCACAGTTTGCTAACACTAAGGTCAATAAATCACAGCAGTTGACACTTTATAATTACATAGCTCCTTTCATTTTGAGATTCTAAAAGAAATTTGGTAGAGTGAGCTGTGAGGTATGAGAGTTGTATTAAATTCTGGGTTTGTAATATATTGATGGACGTCCTTCCAGAACCAGTTTGCGTGTGGGATGTGCTCTGCCTGGGGAGTGACCAGGCACTAAATTGTCTATTAGAATCTTTTGCCCAATGTGAGACTGGGACTTATCAGCCTTTGTTTGGAGAGGTAACTGCCGTGTTGATTATTTTTATCAACAAATTAGATATCGTAATTGTTACAAAATGGGTGTGAGGGCAGTTTCAGCTCAGGATTTCTGTGTTGGTTTACGGTATTGATACAGGCCCTGGCATAACTGCATTTCAGCTTCCAGGTGGGATTATAGTGGCAGTGGCTATGTCTGCTTAAAAAAAATTTTATATATATATATATATGTTTATTTCTTTATTTGTTTGGTTTGGTTTGGTCTTTTTGAGACAGGGTCTCCCTGTAGCCCCAGCTGTCCTGGAACTCGCTCTGTAAACCAGGCTGGCCTTGAACTCACAGAAATTTGCCTGTCTCTGCTTCCCGAGGGCTAGTATTAAAGGTGTGCACTACCATGCCCCACTTATTTATTATTTTTTAATTTTGGGTGTGTGAGTGTGTTGCCTGCACGGATGTAAATGGACCCGTGTTATGCAGTGCTCAGGGAGGTCTGCAGGGAGTGTTGGAGCCCCTGGAACTGGAGTTAGGGATGGTTTTAGCTGTCATGTGGGTGCTGGGAATAGAACCCAGGTCCTCTGCAAGAGTATGCAGTGCTTTTATCCGCTGAGCCCCCTCTCTGGGGTCCCTCTCAGGTCCTCATGCTTGTACCGCTAGCACTTTACCCACTGAACCTTCTTTCCAACCTTTATTTGGGACTTTTTTTTTAAAAGGAAATCGTCTTTGTTTCAAAGGCTTTTATGTTCCCCTATCAAACAGCTTTATTGAGATGTGTCACATACTATAAAATTCACATACTATAAAGTTCACAGTTCAATGAGTTCTGGTAAAATTTATGTGTGCAGGCATGGGCAAGGATCACACCTTGGACTTCATTTGTGCTGTGTAGGTTGTACTATTGACTTGTACCTTCAGCCCCACTTTCAGTAAATTTGAATAATTGTACCACAGCCTTTACTAGGGTCCTTCTACACTGTGGTTTTATTTGTATGTTTCGGTTTTTGTTTGGTGTGGAATTGATATAAGACACAAGAAGGATCTTCATTAGGGCTGGAGAGGTGGCTCAGTGGTTAAGCAGCACTTGCTGCTCTTGCACAGGACTGGAGTTTGGTTCCCAGCATCCCCTTGGGTTGATCACAGCCAACTTTAACTCCAGCTCTAGGGGATCTGATTTCCTCTTCTGGCCACTGTGGGAACCTACATACACATTTGTGTGAACACATACATAAATAAAAAGAGATAAATCTTTTCTAAAAGAGTATCCAGCTGGGCATGGTGGCACATGCCTTTAATCTCAGCATTCAGGAAGCAGAAACACGTAGATCTCTGTGAGACTGAGGCCAACCTGGTCTACATAGGGAGTTCTGGGCAAGCTGGGGCTACAGAGAGACCCTGTCTCAAAAAAAACCCCCAAAACCCAACAACAAAAGAAAAGTATCCATCAACATTTTCTTCTATTTTCCTTCACTGTTATTGCATAACCCATCTTTCCCCACCCTTCTGGACACAACTGTTGTGTTAACCAGCTTTCTGTTGCTGCAGCAATCCTAGGGTATAAGCTTACAAATGAAGAGAAGCCTCATTCGGTGCCCACAGTTTTGGAGGTGTCGGTTCATGATCAGGCAAAACCTATGGTTTTAGGCCCCTGGTAGACAGGACAGCACATCCTAGTAGGAACTTATGCATAACATGTCTAAGACAGAGAGAGAGGAAGAGACTGAATTCTACTATTCCTAACAGCATACCCCGAAGACCTAAAGCCTTGTTTAAGGAGCTTGCTGTTTGCTGCTGTGGGCCAGGCTAGCTGGGCTGCGAGCTTCTGGGAATTCTCCCATCTCCCCTCTCATCTCATAGGAGCACTGGTGTATTAGTCAGTTTTCTGTTGCCTGTGACGATAAGAGCAACCATGGACAAGGAACTTATAAAAGGAAGAGTTTATTTGAGCTTCTATTGGCGTTCCAGGGGAAATTAGAGATCGCATGTGGGGCAGAGGAGGGAGGCGTGGAGTTGGATTGGAGCAGCAACGACGGAGGGTCACATCTGGCAAAAGAGCACAGGAAGCAGAGAGAGGGGCGACTGGTAGACTCACGCAGGCTTGTTTAAAAGGCTCACTTAAGCCTGCCCTCATTTTTTTTGGTTGCTATGATGGTGACCACCAACTTCCTCTAGATGGCCCACCTCCCAAGCCCCACACCCTCCAAGACCTCAAAAAACAGGCGCCCACCAACTGGAGACAAATGTCCTGAATACTTAGCTTGGATTTTTTTTTTTCATCCTAAACCCACCACATTCACTCTGGCCCCCATAGGCTCCTGGACCAGTATTAAAATGCCAAATATGTATTTAGTCCAAACCTTTTAACACTTCCCCATAGTCTTTACCAGTATCAAGCCTTCTAAAAGTTCTACAGTCCAAGGCTTCTTCTGAGACTCAGGCCCAGTTTCCTCCTAAACTGTAAGCTCCTGTAAAATAAAAGACAATTACAAATATTCCAACATAAAAGTGGAACCGATGACACATTTTCCCTTCCAAAGGGAGGAATAGAGGCATAGTGAAGGAAAACACTGGAGCCAAAAGGACAAGACGCGGGAAAACCAGCAGGGCAAGCCTCCAGTCCGTGTAGCTCCATGTGCAACTCTCAGGGACTTGAACTTCCCAAGGGCATTATGATGGCTCAGCTCTTCCAGCTTTGCTTGAAGCAACATACATTCTCTTTCTTAAGGCCGGTACCACTCCCTTGTAGCCTCTCCAAATTATCTCACAGGTCTGGCATCTCAATGTCTTCTTGGGGTCTCCACGGCAACAACCAGGCTTCATCTTCCACAGCTTTGATGCAATGGCCTGTCAGGGCCTGCTTTAATGCCAGGGACACTCCTGCTGCACTCTGGGCCTGACCTTGGCAGCTCTCTTGAAACCTTGGATGGAAGAACCGTTTGACCCCTTCACTTTGCAAACTTCATGCCTCTAAAGCCAGCACCATGTGAATGAAACTGCTTGGCTACAGATTTGGGAATGTGACCCTGGCCCTATTTCACCGACATTTGCAACTTTTCTCTGCCCTGGACTTGTTGAGGATTAGGCTGGTCGTGGTCTTGAACTGATAGTCATCTGGATTCCTTTTGTTTCCTTGTCAAATCTTGAGAGCCCTTCCTTCACCTTTTAATCTCCTTATCAAAAGGTGGAAAAACCTCTCCTCAACATGCCTTGGCCCCACCTTTAATCTTCCTAGTGCAGTTATCAGATCCAAACTGTACATTCTGCATTTCTTTCTGCCCCATTTGCTCTTCTTCACTGTAGAGCTGCACAATATTCACTATCAAAAGCCACGCCACCATTTCTACATTAGGCTGTCTTGAAATATCCTCCGCCAAAGACATCAGTCCACCGCTTTTCAACTTAGCATCAGGCAAGCATCTGGGCTGTGGGCAAACTGGTGCCAGACTCTTTATCAAACTATCCCGGTGCTGCCTAAGTCTTTATTTTCCCTTGGAACCACATCTTTTGCAGCCATGCTTTCTTCCAGGCCTCCACTAGAATAGCCCTTTAAGTTCTGCTTACAATAGTCAACAGCCTTTCCAGCCCAAAGTTCCAAAGTCTTCCACACTTCTCCAAACATACACATGGTCAGGTTCTTCACAGCCAACGCCCCACTTCTGGTACCAATTTACTGTATTAGTCAGTTTTCTGTTGCTGTGATAAAGCACCATGACCAAGGAACTTATAAAAGGAAGAGTTTATTTGAGCTTTCGATTGGCGGTTCCAGGGAATTAGAGTCCATTGTGGCGGGAGGTGTGGCGGCTGGATCTGGAGCAGCAAACCGAGGGTCACATCTCGCAAACAGCACAGGAAGCAGAGAGAGGGCGACTGCAGATCACGAGGCTTGTTAAAACTCACTAAGCCTGCCCCCGGTAACACACTTTCTCTAGCACGGCCACACCCTCCAAGACCTCCAAAAACAGCGCCACCAACTGGAGACAAATGTCTGAATACCTAGAGCCTATGGGGGACACTCATCCAAACCACCACAACTGGGATTATAGACACACCTTCCCACGCTACAGTCTTCAGCTTTTCGAATGGGTGCTGGGGTGTGAACCCAAGCCCTCATCCTTGGAAGGCAAGCGCCTTACCTGCTGAGCCATCTCCCCAGCTCTCGAGTGGTTTTTCCTCCACAGGAACTTTACCTTCCTCTTATAAAGGCCTTAGACTGTGCCAGTCATTGCCCAGTTGCCATTCTTGTTAAGATTGTATTGACTTTCTATGTTGTTTATTAATGTTACTTAAGGTCTAAGTGGCAGCTTTTCTAAGAAGAGAAACATGGCTGTACATCTGTTAACCAGCATTCGTTTGTGACTTTCAGGAGCATTTGAAAGCTTATGAATCCTCCATGTAGCTTTTAGTTGCTAAGTATTTTACCCTTTTTGTTGCTTTTGAAAATAGAACTAAGCTGAGCCAGACTATCTCATTATAAAAAGGAAATAAAAGATATAGAGGGGCTTTTCCCTCCCTTCCTTCCTTCTTTCCTTCTTCCTTTCTTTATTACTATTTATATATTATTTATTTGAGACAGGGTCTCACTGAGCCCTGGCTGTCCCAGAACTCAATATGTAACCAAACTAGCCCCAAACTCACACACATCCACCAGCCTCTGTCTCCTGAGTGCTGAGATTAAAGGTGTGAACCAACACACATGTCTTTTCTTTAAAAAAATTATTACATTTGCATATTTGGGGGGCGGGGTGCTTGTGGCATGAGTGGAGTCAGAGGACAACTTTGGGGAGTTGGTTCTCTCCTTCCACCATGGGTTCAAGGGATCGAGCTCAGGTCACCAGGCTTGCTTAGCAAGTGCTTTTCCCCACTGACTAATCTCACTTGCTCTGGCCTTAAGTTTCTGATCTTCTACTTCTAAGTACTGGGGTTACAATGTGAACCATCGCCCTTAACCTTCCAAATAATTTTGAATAGTAGTTGTGGTTGTGATGATTTGTTTCTTAGTTCTGTTTCTGCTGAGATGTTTCTAGCAGTTCCATCAGGCATGGATACATAAACAAAGTATGTACATGTTGATATAACATGTGTATTGCTTGGTAAATAAATTTTCAGAAAAGTTCTAGAAAAGAGACCACTTCAATCCTTTGATACATATGAGTGAAGGCTGATGGTGTTCCAGAAAAGACGTCAACTCACCAGCTACAGTGGAACTCACAGAAATCCACCTGCCTCCGGCTCCCAAGTGCTGGAACTAACGGCCTGCACCACCCAACACCCGGCACCAGTTGCTCACTTTAGGGCAAAGCCAGTGCTTAATCTGCCTTCTCAGTCAGCTGCTTGCCATGAGCCCGTTCTTATTTCCAGGACAACTAAGAAATGAACTGAATTTGTTACAGAGTGGGGTCATTATCAGTTGGATAGAGATGCTGTTACTGAGGCAACCGGCTGCAGCCTGGGCGCACAGTTTCCGAGGCTGACGCCTGACAGGATCTCAGTCTTCCCTGACACCAGCTCTCCTTGCCTTTGTCTGTGTAGTTCCAGGCTGGCAGCGCAGCATCGCTGTGAAGTGTCTGCCTTTGCTTCCTCCCCACCCCTTCCCCTCTAGTCTCCAGTCAGACCTGCTGGGTTTGGGGGTGTCTTAACCACCTCGATCCCATGATAGTTATTACTGCATTATTATGCATGGCCTATGATCTAAATTCCAATTCTTAAATATTTTTCAATTCATTTTAAGGGTTTTCCTGTTTCTCAGAGTTAACTGCCTGGGAAAGTGTTACACACACACACACACACACACACACACACACACACAAACACATGCACAAGCTGATGCAGCTGTGGTCCAGTGGGGGCAGCTCTATCCTGAGCTGGTGGTTGATCTTGGCAGTGCTGGGCATGTAGTACTAGCTTTGAAGACATGAAAGATACAAGATGTTCCACCACTTGGGAGGCAGAGGTGGGTGGATCTCTGTGAGATCAAGGCCCAGCTGGTCTCCATAGTGAGCTCCAGGCCAGCCAGCTGGGACTAAAGGGAGACACTGGCTCAAAAAGACCAAAAAAAAAAAAAAAAAGATGCAACATGGAGAGGGCCTTGGAGTGTAGCTAGCTCAAGTGCTGTGTGGTAGGATTTGGGTCCCTACAAAGCATTCCCAAGGAGCCATTGCATGAAGCTCTGAAGGTGAAGCCTAAATTTTAGTGGCGACCCCAGGACATTGGAGATGCTAGGCCCATAGGACATCCTCCAACAGGACTGGAGCTCATTTCTCTTGCAGTTATCCACTGCACATTTAAATTTCCTAGAGTAGCTTGATTCTAAACTAATGACTAACAAATGAGTTTCCTGGACCCTACACATCCCACTAACCAGTCATCTCTCTTGCTCTTATGGGTTAGACACAATGCACCTCTCCCGTGTTGCTCTCTTCCACACCACTGTCACTTTGCCCATTGACTATCTCTGTTGCTACCATTGACCTCAGCCAGTATGGGTGAGGGCTGTGTCAGATTGCGTGGCAGTTAAGAAGCTCTGTGGGTGTCTCCTTTTATCCTCACTAAACCTAAATCTCCCTGAGCTTTGCCCTTTCTTCTTCAGATGCTCCTGCCACATCTCCATTTTCTGGGTTCCTGCCACTGGCTGCCTGCTGTTCCTTCTGATTGCCAGAGACACTCGCCTCGGGGGCTTTGCACCTGCTACCCCCCCCCATCCACCTAACATGGGTTGTTCTTATTCCATCCAGGCTTCTGTCTGGATGCTTTCCTCCCAAAGAGTCTTCTCTTCTCTCTCCTCTCCTCTCCTCTCCTCTCCTCTCCTCTCCTCTCCTCTCCTCTCCTCTCCTCTCCTCTCCCCTCCCCTCCCCTCCCCTCCCCTCCCCTCCCCTCCCCTCCCCTCTCCCCTCCTCTTGCCCCCTCCTCTCCCCTCCCCTCCCCTTCTCTCCTCTTTCCTTTCTTTTTCTACTCTTTGTGTGTGTGCACTTCCTTTCTGTCTCAGACACAGTGCGTGGAATGGCTGAGAACTCAGGACTCGGCACCTGTTGAGTCCTACTGTACACTTAACACTGAGCATATCTAGTATTTCATGAAGGCTGTTCTTCTTCGTACCTTCCTCAGAAGAGCTAGGTTTAGTTGGCCAGCCAGGTGTGCATGGACCCGGAAACCCATTCTTTTGTTACTCCGGATCACATAACTAACAAGGCCCATGACTGGGTGAAGGTAGGAGAATGCAAAAACAAGGCTGGTTACAGCTATACTGACTAGGGTTCTCCCAGCTCAAAGTGAAAGTCACCTTCTGTATGGTGCTCTGTGAGCATTTCTCGTAGTAAGCACAAAGTCCTCGTGTCAGGAACCTGCTGCAGAACACAGAAAGCACTGACGTTCGTGCTGTCTCGGCAGATGATGGTTTATATCTTAAAGGCTCAGCTTAAAGGGTGAGATTAAAATACCTTGTATGAGGGGCTAGAGATAGCTCTGCAGTGAAGAGCACTGGCTGCTCTTGCAGAGGACCCAGGTCTAGTTCCCAGCACCCGCATGGTGGCTAACAACTGACCGTCACTCCAGGTCAAGGGTTTTGACACCCTCTTGGGGCTTTGTGGGTATTGCATGACATATTTGCACTTACATACATGCAGGCAAAACACTCATACATGAAATAAATATAAATTTAAAAAATTTACAAAAAAGGAATACCTTTCATGAAATCATTTACATAGTTCATTCATAAAGCAATCATAGCCCCCTGCCAATTCATTTAAAGTATAAGCAAGATGTATGTCTTAAAGGTGAGCACTCAAGTCAGCCTCTGAATACCCATTAAATGAAGTTATCATTATGTTTTTCACTTTTATATTTAGTGTGTGTGTGTGTGTGTGTGTGTGTGTGTGTGTGTGTGTACACGTGCCACAGCCCATGTATGGAGGTCAGAGGATAACTTGTGGGAGGGGTCAGTTTTCTCCTTCTACCCAATGGCCCCTGGAGCTGTAACTGAACTCAGGTCTTCAGGCTTGGTGGCAGGCGCCCTTACCCCCCGCCGTCCTGCTGGCCCCGTCTGCATGATTTTTCTGAGTGATGTAAACTGGAGGAAGTCAGGCATGTTTGGGAGAACATAAAATAACATGTTCCTGTGGAGAATTAAAATCTCAATTGTGCCTTTGTCTAACAGGTTTAGAACTAATCCTCATCAACAGCAGGAAGGAAGGAAGGAAGGAAGGAAGGAAGGAAGGAAGGAAGGAAGGAAGGAAGGAAGGAAGAGCAGACAAAGCAGGTTTAGGAGTTGGGAAAATAAACTTTATTAAAGTTGAAGAAGCCCTGAAGTTGCTTAATTTCTTAAGCCTCATTTACACCATTAATGTTGCTGTTTATTGCTGCTGGTAGTGAGCACTTTGTAGGTTGGTGGATTTTTCCAGAGTCCTTGTACGTGCCCACCATAGGGCTGGGGAGCTCTGTGGCGCCCATGAGGGAAGATGGCAGGTTGTGTTGACATAATTCATTAGGTTGAGAACAAGAGCTTGTACATTTGCCTTTCTGCTGCTTTATCACAGGCCCCGTGTTGTAGACACATGCGGCTGTTTTGATCATGGTTGGTGATGTCACTCTGTCGATCGTGGAGCCTGAAGAACTGAAGTCCTGCCTCATGTGGTGGTACAAGCCTATCATCTTCTACTTCAAAAATAGAGACAGGAACATCAGGACTTCAAGATTGTCTTTGACTACATAGCAAATTCAAGGCCAGCCTGGGATACATTAGCAAAATAGGTGCTGTGAGATGACCCAGTAGATAAGGGTACTTGTTATGTAGTCCTGGTGAGCAGAGATTGAGCTCCAGAATCCATGTAAAGAAGGAAGGAAAGGGGCTGGAGAGATGGCCTAGTGGTTAAGAGCGCCAACTGCTCTTGCAGAGGACCTGGGTTCGATCCCCAGCACCCACATGGCAGCTGAGAATCATCTTTAACTCCAGTTTCAGGGGAATCTGACACCCTCTTCTGACCTCTGCAACATTGCATGACACGGATGCACAGACCTGCATGCAGACAGTACATTCATACACATAAAGACTAAATAAAATTTAAAAAAAAAGAAGGAAGGAAAGAACTGACTCCACAAAGCCGTCTTCTGACCTCCACACACATGCCATAGAATGTGTTCAGTCTGCCTACATCATAAACATATACAACAATAATAAATAAAATTTAAAGCTAAAGATAGATAAATCTAGAAAAAGAGATAGTTAGATCGATCGATCGATCGATAGATAGATAGATAGATCGATCAAGGCCAGCCTGGGATGCATGAGACTATGACTCAGAAAACAAAAAAAATGAATGGATGAATGGATGGACGGATGGATGGATGGATAGATAGATAAATCTGAAGTCCATTGGACTGGCCTTCCATCTCAGCTCTGATGTCATGCTAAGTGAATTTAGGCAGGGGTTTTAAACTTCTCTGCTTCATTTTCCCAATCTTCATAGTAGAGATACTGTCAGAATACATTATGTTGACAGTATTGAGTTGAAACCCCTAGAAATAAACAAGTGTATACAACTCATGTTGCCACAAATAAATAACTGAACAGATGAATAAATAGAGGGTGTTCTTGCAGGGAATGCCTAGCTAGAAGGGATGAGGGACACAGATCCTTACCACCACACCAACACGGTAGTAATGACTGTCGTAGGTCACAGCCAAAATCAGTGGGTAAATTCTGAGGAGAAATAAAGTATTTGGAGAGTCTCAAAGTGTCTTGCCCTGTATCTACAGGAAAACAGAGCTTTATAGTAGAGAAACCCAGCAGATACTGCCACTAAGTGATGGTGGTTAATGCTGCTGGTTGCCATGGCAACATGTGCTCCAGTACAATACATCTCGAAGGCAAAACACTATGTCAGTGTGGGATTCTTGAAAAAAGTACATACAACTTTGATCTTGCAGGTTCTAGGGCTATTTTGAAAGCTACTGGCATGGACTTTGCAGAGGTATCAGATTAGAATGATTAACTTATGACCACAGATCTCTGGCATGAGAAGTTGATGGGGGGGGTGTGTCCATCCAATCCCACAGGAGTCCTTCATGGACCCAGATTCCCATCTCTGGGAATAAGGCTGTTCTTGCAGAGATGGACCCTACTGTAGGAGTTTTCCTCTCAGAAACTGACCTGAATTCCTCATTTCAAGATGCTTAGAAGTGAATGGAAGTGGGTCGGTGCCTGGTGAGCAGGCAGAAGGGGAGTCTGATGCAGGAAGGGGGCA
>VZQC01013272.1:1368697-1501197 GCA_009823505.1 Rhizomys pruinosus | reverse complement strand
GTCAGTGCTCTTAACCGCTGAACCATCTCTCAAGCCCCGAAACGTTCTTATTTTAGGCTTACTTGAGAAAAATCTCTTAGAAGAAAGCCAAAGGGTATGAGAAACTGAATTATCCTGATAACATTTTTCATATTATAGCCTCGTATAATTTCTCTGTCTCTTTTGTCATTATCAGCAGGGCTTTCTTTTCAGAATAAAACTTAAATATAAGCCATAAGTTTTTATAGCATACTGAATTTCATGGTGTGGTTATGAATTTTAACTTAACCCCCAAGTAGGGTTCATTAAAATTCTTTCCTTGCTGTAGCCCTGGGTGGTTTCATGCTTAGTTGTTTTGCTTTGTTTTTTTTTTCAGTAAGAGAGGGGGAAAAAGAAAGCACTTATTGGGTGGAGAGTGCGGCCTGAATTGATGGCTTATGGGCTTAAGTTCTTTTTTTTTTTTTTTTTTTTTACATGTATGAATGTACTGTCTGCATGTAGGTTTGTGCACCCATGTCGTGTAATGCTGTGGAGGTCAGAAGAGGGTGTTGGACTTTCCCTGGAATTGGAGTTAAAGACAGTTCTTAGCCGCCATGTGGGTGCAAGAGTAGTTGGTGCTCTTAACCGCTGAGCCATCTCTCCAGCCCCAAGGGCTTAAGTTCTTAATTAGCCAGCCCAGCAGGGTTGGAACACCTGCAGTATTTGGTGCATCTCCAGTGGAAGGCAGGACCAACAGCTGGTTCTGACATATATTAGTTCCTTCCTTCCTTCCCTTCTCCCTCCTCTCCTCTTCATGCTCCTAGAGATTTAAGTTAGACTTATGTGAACCAGATAACAGCACAATGCAGTCAGTCCTCTGTAACCCTTGTACGATGGTTGATCTCCACTGTGGGATAGGATTAAAAAGTCCCTAGGAGATTACTAAAGCATAATTCTGGGTGGGTCTCAAGGAGTTCCAGAACCATGAACTAAGGGGGAAAGAGTCACCTTGAATGTGAGCTACACTGTTCCTACAAACTGGGTCCCTGGATGGATTAAAAGAGAGAAGACCCAGGAAGCCTGCCAAGCTGGTACTTTCTAGAACTTTCCTCTTCCTGGCTGCCACAGGGCAGTCACCTGACCCTCCCCACCATCATGGAGAAAAAAACTCTGAAACTGATCCAAAACGTTCCCTTCCTTAAGTTGTTTGGTTGAGGCATTTGACACAGTAACAGAAGTCTGTGATTCATTGTCTCATGTTTTGCTACCAGCCCTGCCCTGCCATTGTGGACTGTACCCTCAAACGTGAACCCAAATCAACCCTAAGTCTTTACGTTGCTCTTGTCAGGTATTTTGTCACAGTGGTGAGAAAAGCAACCAGCACAGATAGGTATGATCAAAGCCCAATATATGCACTCACAGAAATCTCACGGTGAAACCCATTAATGTGCATGGTTAGTGTGCATTAATCACAATAACCAAACACTGGGATAAAAGGAATCAATTGTCTAGTTCACACTGTGAACTACAAGTGTGTAGACACGTGTGGACTACAGATCAATGACGCTGACAGCACTGTAGCTGTTTTGTCTTATTTTACAGATGAACGTGTGCATGGTCAGGAAGATGTTTGGGGCCCCACAGAATATCACAGTCATTGCCATGACATAGGTCCAATAGAGATGTTTTGGGTCTGTTATAATATAGAAATGGTGGGACAGTGACCATGAGTTATATAGTTCTTTTATTTAAAGCTACTTATGTTTTTCTTTTTTTTTTTTTTCTGTTTTTTTTCAGTGCTAGGATAGGACCCAGGACCTAGCGCAGGTTAGGCAAGTATTCTACCACTGAGCTACATCCCAAACCCTTGGGAGTTTTGAGATAGAATCATGCTACGTAGCCCAGGCTGTCCTTGTTTGAACTGTGATCTTTCTTTGTCAGCCTCTCGAGTGTTAGAATTATAGGTATGCAACATCACACCCTGCTTAGCGTCAGCCATGTGTCAGACAAGAAGGTTTGTGTGTGTGTTGGAGACTAGTTGAAAGACAGAGCCTTATGTTTTTTATATTTTTAATGTACCTCTTTAAAAGTTTCTTATTTTGGGCTGGAGAGATGGCCTAGCAGTTAAGAGCGCCACCTGCTCTTGCAGAGGACCCGGGTTCAATTGCCAGCACCCACATGGCGGCTGAGAAATGTCTTTGACTCCAGCTCCAGGGGAATCCAACGCCCTCTTCTGACCTCCGCGGCACTGCACAACACGACACGACACGGGTGCACAGAACTGCATGCAGACAGTACATTCATACACATGAAAAAAATATATAAAATATATAAGTTTCTTATTTTATTTTTATTTATTTATTATTTACTTATTTATTTTGTGGAGGGGGATGTGCGGGCATGTATCACAGTGTGTTTGAAGGTGAAAGAAAAACTTGCGTGAGTCAGTGTGGTGAGCGTGTGTGTGTGTGTGTGTGTGTGTGTGTGTGTGTGTTGAGGCATGTCCTGACATGCGTGTGGAGGTTAAAGGACAACTTGTAGGAATTCTCTCCTTCCACCAGGTGGGTCATCGTGCTTGGCAGCAGGCCTCTTCACCCACTGAGTCAGCCCTAATATACCTTGATATGTGGAAAGGGAGCTGTGATGTTCAGGGTTCTCAGAAACTGTCAACTGGGGAAGCAGAAATACCCTCTCAGATCAGATGGCTCAATCTCATCTCTCCTGGGTCAGGAGGGCCGGTTTTCCTGAGGTCATCCCATTAGGCCTCTTGTCATTGTTTTGCTAACACACAGGAAGATGATCCTTAGCATCAATGACTTTGGAACATCCTGGAGCAAAGGGAGAATTGCACCAGGTGCCTAGGGTCAGCTTATTGTCTCCTCTGCCCTTTTGAACATACATCTTGAGATTCCTTAGGAGATGGAAGCCCTCTGTGAAGTTTGCCTGTCTCTAAAGGAGACTCTCAGAATGGGAAAAAGTGCTTTTGCGGGGCAGGAGGTCAGCTGACCCCCCTTCAGGAGCAATGTAGCTGTTCCTCTGGAATTGAGATATTCCCATCCAGAGGGGAAAAAAGAAGCTCATGTGACTAAGGAAACTTCTAGAGCTCCAGAAGTTCAGAAAGTTACAAGGTTCCCAAGGCCCTTTCTCCAAGGTTAAAGCAATAAAGGATTGTTGGAGGAGACTTTTCGGTGGAGGTCAGAGAACAGCTCAAAGGAGCTGGGTCTCTACTTTTACCATGTGGGTCCTAGGGATTGAACTAGTTGCAGAACTGGCGACAAGCATCTTTTATCCACTGAGGCATTTGGCTGGCCCCTGTGTGCATAAATTTAATTACTATTTTTTCCTTACTCCAGAAACTTAGACTCTTTATAATCCTATGCTAGTTTGTAAATCAGGTTTTTTTGAAAAATATATTTTATTTATCATTTATAATTTTATGTGTACGAGTATATTGCCTGCATGTGTGTAAGGGCACCTGTGTCATCAATGCCTGCAGAGGTCAGAAGAGGGAGTTGGATCCCCTGGAACTGGAGTTAAGGATGGCTCTTAGCTGCCATGTGGGTGCTGGGAATCAAACCTGCGTTCTCTGTACGAGCAATCAGTGCTCTTAACTGCTGAGCCATCTCTTCAGCCCCCAGGTTGTTGTTGTTGTTTTTTTAAGACCATGGGTGGAGGCAGGAATGCACTTGAACTGCTCTTGTGTCAGGAAGGCAGCCTGGTATTTGGCACTTAGTTCCTGGAGAATTTTCCACTTGTTCTCTCCCCCCATCCCTTCCTTGAGACCAGCAAATCATTGAAGCCTAGCAGCATTGGTACATAAACAGCTCTTTGATCAGACAGTTATTGCTGGTTAAGTTATGTATAATTGTAGAAACTTGAAAAAAAAATCCTTCGTAGACCATAGTTTTCTACATAAATTGTGCTATTGGGGTCATGCAGATGGGCACTGGATTGCTGTACGAAAACGTCCCTGGAGCAGACACTGCAGTGCCGGTGGTTTCTGTTACTGGAGCTGTTTTAGGCAGAGTGAAAACTCTACCGAAGTGTTGGCATTCTTGTTCTGACCGGGAATTCACAGGGAAAGACAGGATTTTAAACGGGCAGAAGGAGTTAGGAAGCTACTCTTGCAACCTTCCGTTGGCTTATGAATCGAGGTCTATAAGAAACAGCGGAACTAGTAAACTGGCTGAACTGATAGTTCAATAGGCAAACCCCGGGCCCCAGTGAGGAACCCTGTCTCAAAAATAAGTTAAATGGCTCCTGAGGGATGAAATCTGAGGTTGACATCATAGACATGAAAATACGCACACACACAACCACACACACACACACACCACACACACACACACCCGCCACCACACGCACGCCAATACCAGGCTGTCATAAAATGGCAGACACTCTGAAATAGCACATCTGTCTTGATCGAGTTCAGGCTAATCCTTCCTCCATAACACAGTTCCTGGACTCCACCTGCTCTTAGATGTGAGTGGAAAGACTGGCCGATTGACTTTCACTAAATGGGAGGTTTTGCCTGGGATGTGCCTGACACATCAGTTCTTCCTCTAAAAGCTGCCATGCATGTATGCACTTCAGTCTCCGAGGTCTGAGAAGATGGATGATGAGTTTCATCTGGCCTAAGAGCCAAGCTTTTAGAAGCGCTAGCTATTCAGGCATTGAAAATGGTACTTTTGTTTTTAAACAGAAATGTTTTGTTTTGCAAAAGGGTCACATGGGTGTTTCTTCCCTCACACACATGGTATTTATTTTCAGGATGACAGTGGCTGAGATCAAGCTGCTGTGATCCTTGGCTTAGTTTGCATCTGGCGAGTGCTTTATAGGTCTTGAATGTCCAGCTTCTGTGCCATGTGGCTTAGGTTGGGGCCAACATTAAAAAGGGTTTCAGCCAGCCTGGCTGTCTCCTATGTCGTGTTGAGATTCATGGTGTGGATCTTTTGTGTCTAGTGTGGCGACAATGTGAGAAACCTCCCAGTAGGCACACATATTTGAACACCTGGTCCCCAGTTAGCTGTGCTGTTTGCAGAGGTTTAAGGTTTGTGTGGTAGAGGAAGTATGTCGCTGGGGGTGGGCTTTGACAGTTGATAGCCTTGTCCCATTCTTTGTTAGCTTTTTGCTTTCTGCTCTAGCCGCCATGCCCTCTGATGCCATGTGCCCCATGATGGGCTCGTGCCCCTTTGGAACCATAGGCATAAATAAATGTCTTGTTCTTGAAGTTGCCTTTGGTCATGGTGTTTTATCACAGCAGTAGAAAAGTAACTAATACACCCCATCAGCATCTAGTTATCAGTGGCTGGTGGATTCCAGTACCTGTAGCACGGACACAGAGGGATTTTGTATTGGTGATATGTCAGGTAGCTAAGTTGCTGTTGCTGGTTCCTTCTTAATAATTATTTAAAATATTTTTAATTAAAATTAAAAATTTTATCTATATGAATATTTGCCCTACATGTGTACATGTGTACACATATGTACCTGGTAACTGTGGAGGCCAAAGAGGACCTTGGAAATGGAGTCACAGATAGCTGTGAGCTGCCATGTTGGTGCTGGGAACCAAACTCAGGTTCTCTGCAAGAGCGCCAAGTGTTCTTAACTGTTGAGCCATTTCTCCAATCCCTTAAAGCCATTTTTAAATTGACATTGGTCTTATTTCCTTAAATATTAAGGATAGGAGGGGCTGGAGAGATGGCCTAGCGGTTAAGAGCACTGACCACTCTGCAGAGGACCCGGTTTGATCCCCACACCCACATGGCGGCCTGAGAACCCTGAAATCCAATTCCAGGAAAACTCAGTTCAGGGGAATACCCTCCGAGACCTCTTCTGACCTCCGCGGCATTGCACACATGGGTGACAACTTTTGCAGACAGTTTCAACACATACATAAATAAAAATAAAAATAAAAAAATATTAAGGAAAGGGGCTGGGTGTACTCAGGAGGCAGAGGCAGGCTAATCTCTATGAGTTCAGGGACAGCCTGGTCTACATAGTGACTTCCAGGACAGCTGGGGCTACAGGGAGAACCTGTCTCAAAAAGACAAAACAGCAGCAGCAGCAATAAAACAAATATTGAAGAAAGGGACGGTAGTCAGTGATTAAGTATAGAATTGGTTTTGGATCATCTATTTGTCTTCTAAGTTCTTTCTTCCAACTTCTCATTATCTGCCCTCAAAGATGTGAAACAAGATCAAGAAATCTGTGTACACCATCACCAGAAAAATGGACGGGTTGAATTTTCTTGATGGTGGTTTTGACATTTATTCCACATTGATCAAAGATATCTTTTATTGAATAACATTGTGACAAGAGATCCCGTTCTAGGATGAAACGTGGTACATTAGCTTCTTTCAGCATTTCTGTGCATATTTGTGAGTCTAGAAGAAAAACAATGTAGTCTTGCCAGGGTTGAATGGCACACACCTTTGAAATTTAGACACGCTGGTCTCTTAGACAATTTGAATTTTTATTCTGGAGTTGTCCCCATTTTATTATTTATTATTATTATTTTTATTTTTTATTTATTTATTTTTTTGTATTTTTGAGACAGGGTCTCCCTGTAGCCCCAGCTGGCCTGGAACTTGCTCTGTAGACCAGGCTGGCCTTGAATCACAGAGATCCACCTGCCTCTGCCTCCTGAGTGCTGAGATTAAAGGTATGGGTCACCATGTCCAGAGTATTTATTTATTTATTTATTATTTATTTATTATTTATTTATTGAGACAGGGTCTCCTATAGCCCCAGCTGTCCTGGAGCTCGCTCTGTAGACCAGGGTGGCATTGAGATTTGCCGGCCTCTGCCTCCCAAGTGCTAGGTTTAAAGGTGTGCACCACCATGCCCAGCTTAAAGATGGCTCTTAGCCGCCATGTGGGTGCTGGGAATCGAACCCGGGTCCTCTGCAAGAGCAGTCAGTACTCTTAGGTGCTCTTAACCGCTGAGCCATCTCTCCAACCCTATTATTTATTTTTATGTGTATATATTTATTTTTATGTGTTTTGGCTGCAAGTGCATGTATGAATGCAATGCCCACATAGGCCAGAAGAGGGCATTGGATTCCTTTAGAACTGAAGTTAGAAATGGTTGTTAGCCAAGAACTGAACCTGAGTTCTCTGGAACAGCAGCGAGTACTCTTAACCACTGAGCAGACTTTCCAGTCCCTAGAAGTTGTGTGTGTGTGTTCCCATGTGTGGGTACACGTGTGTGCAAGTTAGAAGGTCTTGCTTTCCATTTTGTAGCTACGAGACTGGTTACTAACCAAAACCAGGAAATAACTCAACCACGTCTCCACCTCTGAGTGTTGGGATTACAGGTGACCTGCCATGCCTGCCCTGGCATCTTACACTGCAGCTGGGGATCTAAACTGCCTTTCTCACACAGGTGTGGCAAGTTCCTTACCCACTGAGCCATCTTGCCAGCCTTTTTGAGAGAAAAAAAAAAACCCTGTAATGTATAATGTTAAAGAGACAAAAGAATGACCCCTATTAATGTGTTTATAACAATTTTTTCTTCTTTGTCAGTGTGACAAAAAAAATATTGTCCCAATTTACGTTTTTTCATTGGCACTTGTGAGCAAATGTTCAGTCTTTTTCTCCTATGTATTTTTCTTCATTATGTTGTTTGTTATATACTTTAGTAAGTCATATTACATTGCTATGTTTATTTAGAAATACTAAATTCTATATCATTTCTCTAAATGCTCGTCCTGTTCTCAGTCATTTGAGCTGTTTTGCCATTTAAAAAATTTTTTCGTTCTATTTTTAGAAAGGAGCTGATTATGTAGCCCATTGTCCTAGTTCGCTTTCTCTTGCTGTGGTAAATGCTGTGACCACAGCAATGTGGGAGTAGGGGAGGGTTTATTTCATCATAAAGCTTTTGCAGTCCATCAATTTGGGAACCCAGGGCAGGAACCCAGAGGCAGGAACTGAAGCAAAACCATGGGAAGATCCCTGCCATATGGCCTTGTTTTCAGTTACTTTGCTTTATTTTTTATTTTTTTGGGGTTTTCTTTTTAGAGACAGGGTCTCCCGTAGCCCAGCTGGCCCTGGAAACTCAGATGTAGACCAGGCTGGCCTTGGGGAACTCATAAGAGATCTTACCTGCCTCTGCCTCCCAAGTGCTAGGATTAAAAGCATCGTGCCACCTGCATGCTTAAGGACTGCATATTTTATTATGTCAAGAAGGATATTAGTCAGCTGTGTTCCTATTTAACGAAATGACCTGTTGTCATGCAGTGTGCACAGAGGCCAGAAAGAGCATCAGACCCCTAGAACTGGATCTAAGAGAATGGGCGTCAGCCACCACCGCGGGGGCTGGCTGAATCTGGGGTTCCTGGGGAGAGCAAGAGTTTTTTACACGCCGAGTCAGCTCTATCTATCCTCCCCTAATCACTAAAAGTTTTTTTAACTCCATTCAATATTTCTTGTTTCTACTTCTACAAACACAAAAAACTAGCTCTTTGCCTACTAAGTGGGAACTCCATCTCTCTGGTTACTGAGGCTTCAAATCACGTTGGTCTTTCCTTACCATGTATCCCATCCCATGTTTTTCCCCTATATTTCCTGAGCCTAGTTTCTTTTTTTGCTGTGACAAAAATACCCTGACAAAAAAGCAGCAAGGGAAAAGCAATTTGTTTCAAGTTAGAGTTCCAGGTTCCAGGTCACTGTTGTGGGGAAGTCAAGGAGGAGCTTCAAGCAGCTAGTCTCACCACACAGTGAAGGGCAGAGAGAATGAACACGTGTGCTTTGCCTCGCTGGCGCTCAGCTTGATTTTCTTCTCCACTCTTACATAGTGTTTGAGATTCCCCTCCCTAGAGAAAGGTGCTGCCCCAGGTGGGGCTGAAGTCCTTCCCTCCATCAATTCGACATTCCCACAAGGCCAACCCATGCGGATGCCCACAGCCCAACCCAATGCAGATGCCCACAGGCCAACCCAATGTGGATGCCCACAGGCCAACCCAACGTGGACAGTCCCCTTCACTGAGACTCTCCTTCCAGTTGTGTCAAGTGGACAGAAGGTGACCATCACAATTCAAAATGTTAAGAACCTGCCACTGCTTCTTCCTCTAAAATACCCCCGGAATCTGACTTTGTGATCACCTTCCTGCCACTAGCTCTTGTCTGAATGGCTCCCGAGAGCCTTGCTAATGGGCGTCTGTGCTTCCGGCTCTGCTGGTAGTGCTGCTCCTGGCCCAGCAGCTGGAGCAAAAATCCATTAGAAAAGGTCTGAGTGCTTCTTTTTTTTTCTTTTTTTTTTCATCAAAAGTATGTTATACGGAGATGTTCCAGGATGTAGCAGGAAAAGTCCAAAGTAAGCCTGGAATATTTTACAGAAGCCAGAACGTCAGAAGGGGCCCAAAGCTTCATGGGGCTGTGTCAAAAGGACAGCAATGGTAACATTTAAAAAATAATTTTGGGGAGAGAAAATGTAATCTGTGTGTCTCTAAGGACAAGAAAAACTAAAGTTCAGGGCTGGAGAGACATCTTAGTGGTTAAGAACACTAACTGCTCTTGCAGAGGAGACCCAGGTTCAGCCCAGCCCCCCAGCACCCACATTGGGTAGGTGTCTCAGCTCCTAACTTCCAGGATACACACACACCACACACACACACACACACATAAGTAAAAAAATAAAGCAGATCTTTTAAAAATACTAAGGTGGAATAAAGGAGAGAGGAAAATGTCACTGTAAATGTAGAAAGAATGACAAGACATTGCCATATTACAGTCCCCAAATCACTGATTCAGACAAACACCACTGAGAATAGCAAAGCCAGTAGGTGAAAGGGCTGTTTATAAGGTGTGTTTCTGATGGTTTTATGTGTGTTTTGTAATGTACCAAGGAGGTCTTGGTAATTACAAGGGTGAAAATGTACCTTGAAAAGGTAGCTGGAGGGATGGCCTATGGTTAAGAGCACCCGACTGCTTCTTGCAGAGGACCTGGGTGTCAATTCCCAGAACCCACATGGCTGCTGAGAACGTCTTTAACTAAATTAATTATTCCAGGTCCAGGGAAATCTGACACCCTCTTCTGACCTACCGGCATTGCACGCACGGGTGCCAAACCTGCATGCAGACAAGTCAGCAAAATACACAATAAAAATAAAATAAAATAAAAAAAAAGAAAATGATACTCTATAAAAAAAAAAAAAAAAGAAAAGAAAAGAGGTGCTGACAGTTCCCACCCATTCCGAGTTCACACTCAGCCTCAACCCCGGGAAGCGCCTGCTGAGGTGATGCATTCCGTGGCACTCTGTGTTCTCCAATCTGAATCTGATCACACCTTGGACCTACATTTTGGTTAGCAGAAAATATAAGTGTTGAGAAGTAGGTTTTAAATACAACCAGCCGGGAACGCGAGGCAAATCAGAACGTGGGTTTTTTCACAATCACAAGCTTCCTTCTTCAGGGTTTCAGTGTGGTAGAGACACAGAGGGCAGTCTTGGTGCTGAAGAGAGTATAATGACATAGGCTGATATTGATCACGGACTTGACAGGATCACCTAGGAGACAAGACCTCATGGGTGTCTATGAGGGAGTTTCTAGAATTGGAGTTTCCAAATTTGGATGACCCCTTTCCAAAGATTGGAATTGGTGCTGGATAGCGTTAGCGTCAACTTGACACACATGGTGAGGGAGCCTCAACGGGGGAATTGCCCCCAATGAACTGGCTGTGGCCATGTCTGTTCATTATTTTCTCAACTGTTGGGTAACGTGGGATGGCCCAGCACCACTGTGGACAGCACCACCCCGGGGCAGGTGTGTTCTGTATTGGTGTAACGAAATAGGCCTGAGCATGGGCCCAGGGAAGCAACAGTAAGCGGTATCCTCCATGCCTGGCTTCAACCCGCCTCCAGGTTCCTCCCTGAGTTCCTCTCTTAGGATCCCTAAGTGATGAATTGTGCCTGGGAGATGAAATACAATAAACCTTTCCTCCCCAAGTTGGTATTGGGTCAAAGTGGTTTGTCACAGCAATGAAGAAACGTAGAACAGGAGAAAGTGAGCTGAGCACCCGCTTTCCTTTCTCTGTGCTCCACCTGCAGATGCAATGTGACTGGCTTTCCCTCTCCTTCCCAAGCCTGCCTGCCTTGATGAAATGACCCTCAAACCAGCAGCCAAAGTAATCCCTTCTTCTCTGGAGTTGCTTTCGTCAGATATTCTGTATCAGCAATAAGTGAAGTATCTAGTACACTTAGCTACCAGATTCTACATGTTCTGGATAGCTGGATATTTAGATATGGCCTAGGGATGATCCAGTTACTATTTTTATGAAGACAGGCAGTAGGAGAATGCTCTGGGTTTTAGGAGATGCCTACTGAAATATTTATGAGAGCTATGAGTGACTGTCAACTGTTTTAGGGAAAATATAAGTGAGAAAGACACACATTGGTAGAGCAAAACATGGTAAACATTAGCAGTTGTTGAATCTAAGTGGCTGTGTGTGTGTGTGTGTGTGTGTGTGTGTGTGTTCTATTCCAGTGTTTTCTAAATATGGAATCTCTTATTTCTATGTCTCTGTGTAATGTCTGTGTAATGTATATACCAAGTTGTGTGGATACCCGTGGAAGCCAGAAGATGGCGCTGGAGCTCCTGGAGCTGGGAGACTGGTGCTTGTGAGCCACTCAACATGAGTACTAGGAAGCAAATTCAGGTCTCTGGGAAGAGCGCAAGCGTTCTTAACGACTGACCCATCTCTCCAGTCTCTGAATATGTGGATTTTAAAAAGATTGTAACTCCATCTAAAACAAATTCCCCAGTGTCCCCCCTGACGTGTACAGTGGAAGTCCGATACCTTTTAAGTTTTAGAAGCTCCATCATGCAACTTGTCCTTTCCTCCCACATATCTCCTGACTTATTTTAGAAGCTCACCGGCTGTGCTGCCCAGCCCTACACCCCTGCTCCTACAAGGGCCTTTACACTTCCCGTCACTTCCTTCTGGAACGTTCTTCATGTAACCCTATGTGTTTCCTCCTAGTTCTCACATGTTTATCAAGCTCCCTTTCTTGCTCTCTCCTGTATAATTTTGCCCCTGGTGCTGATGGGATGCACACCTACTGATTTACACCTGGTTTTTCCCACCGGAAGTTAAGCTGCTATGAGTTTGGGCTCTTGTGTCCACAGCTCTTACCCTGGGCCTAGGACATGAAGTCTACCAGGGCCAAAGATGTACTTCCAGTTTTCCTTCCCAGAAACTAAATAGCTTTTAGAATACAATAGCTCTCTGTGGCTTCACTTAAAGAAGGCAAACGGAATCCACAGGTGGACATCATTAGCCTAAGAGTGATGGTCTAAAGGCTGGAATCCTATAAGATCAATTGTATAAAACCTGCTCTGAGAATTATTTACTTAAAACGAGAAGGCCATCTAGCTGAGCATGGTGGAACACGCTTTAATCTCAACATGGGGGAGGCAGAGGCAGAGGAAAGCAGATCTCTGTGAGATTGGGGCAAGCCTGGTCTACATTAGTGAATTCCAGACCAGCTAAGGTTACAGGGAAACCCTGTCTCAAAAACCAAACAACCAAACAATAANAAAGTTTATACAAATGGCACTGCTATTATTTATTGGCAAGGCTTTGGATTACTGTTGTCACAATTTATCCAGCATAGAATAAGCTGGCCACTATCCTCGACCTCTGGTAGCACTTCAACTGACGAGTGGATAGAGAAGATGTGGTACATGTATACAATGAAGTATCAGCAGTAAAGAGGGACAACATCATGAATTTGCAGGTAAATGGATGGAGCTGGAAGACATTATGTTAAGTGAAGTAACACAGTCCCAGAAAAACACACAAATGGTGTCCCTCATATGTGGATGCTAGTACCAAAACCCAGATATAAATATTTCTCATGGAGAGGAGAGGCATAGTAAAAGAACAACAGAAAGACTGCATCAGAAAATGGACGAAATGGTGAATTGGGAAGGGGGGAGGTGGGTGAGGGACACGGGTGTATATTCGATGGCATATTTAATTGACGTGATCACAAGTCCCAGTTGCCTAGACACTGTCTACAGGAACATGGTGTTTTAGGACTTAGTAAAAGTAAATAATGTGTATATTAAAAACATTGGTTTACAGACTCTGATAAAAAGGTAATGCATCTGAGTTAAATGGAGTATATAATTCCTGTTGCCCACATTGTTTTACATAAATTGTAGAGCAAAACTCTGGATTGGCACATACAAATGTTCCCTATATTTCTCTGCTTGTACAGTATCACCTTGTAGCATTCTCTTTAAGATGATTTAATAAAAATTAAGTTTGCTCCAAGTTAATCATATATAGTCACCCAAAACAACATGGGTAAATTTGATGAAATCTTAGCCTGATTCCACCCTAATAGTATTATAATACAACTTCTTCTGGAGACTCATGTAAAAAAAAAGGGGGGGGTACAGATAGACATGAAACCTTTTCATAAAAAACCTTGCAATTCAAATCTAAAACTAACTATGGGAAAAATTTGTTGTTCCAACAGGACAAAAGTCACCAACTTAAGGCTGAGAAAGAAAAGATACAGTTTGCATTGAGTTGGATGTACCAGAAAAGTGCAAGAAAGGTGACCCTCTGAACATCGAAAGGAAGAAAAGCCTCAGATTGCCATAAAACATCGAACCCTCTGTGGCCCCTACATGTAACAACTATTATAATGAGTCCTAATGAAACTTACCTTCTAGGTGCCACAAGGTTTGATATGAGAGACTTTTGCCTCCCCCAAGAACAAGGAGAAATATGACAATGATGAGGTCGCCTCCCAACTGTAAATTGGAGACAACTATTAGAGGTATCTCTTATAAAACGGTAAAACTGCCTTCTTTAATTGACTATAGACATAGGAACTGTGAAGGGATTATCTCTGTTCAGAACCAAATATAATACTAAAGTCCTTAACTATGCACTAGCAAAATATATAATACAGGAGCTCTGACATCAGAATGGATTTTCTACCAGGGAGATGTTGGCCAGGGGATCAAAGCCCCACAAAGGTAAGGCTCCTGCCTCTAAAGGGATACCTACAGAGAGAGGCAATAAGCCCTGCTGCGAAACCTGACTTAACATGGGAGATGATTGAGACCACACATGCAAGTGTACAGATGGCCTCTGGAATCCAGAGAGTGTTACCAGGCACTAAACCATAAAAAAAATAGGGTCTCCTTGAGTCAAGCAAGACTCCCCCGTCAGCACCAGTACACCTCACTGCCTGGAAATACTGTGCAGCAGAGGCAGCCATGTGCCTGTATATCCAAATCTAATTGGCTATTGCCTCTCCCTTGGAGAATAACCCATGGCTGATGCCACAAGCTTACATCCCTACAGGTTGGGAGATGTTATAACCACAGTAAGACCCTGTCATATTTAACAGGAAAATTGTAATTCATGGATAAATTATCAAAACATATGTGTCTATACAAAAGTAACCTACCATAACTATTATGCTGTTAAATACCTATATATCTAATTGCTTGTTCTTCATTAGTAGGATCGAAAGGTTATTCCTGGACAAACTGTCAGCCCATGAAAGGAACACCAGAATTGACCAGACAGTCCAAACACAGCTCCAGAGAAGTGGACTGTTTTCCTTCTCATCACCTGTTGCCCCTTTTCTAAGCCAGGGAAAACTGCGGAAGAGGGGCATGGTAGAATGTAAGGGCTGCGATTGGGGTGAATGGTGAAACTACAGCAATGTAGTCTGGACCCTCATTTGATTAACTGATTGAACAACAACCCTCACTCCCCCTGAGTGGGGCTGTGTGTTTGGCACAACACCTGCAATAGTTTTTCATGAAGGATGCTTGTACTCATGGATTATCACTTATAGCTAAAAAATGAAAGAAAAAAAAAAACGAGAGAAATAATGCAGGACAGTATGGCAGAATGCATGATCTGGGCGGTGGGGGTGGGGGGGAGGGAAGGGAAATATCCTGAACTGAATTGAAAAAATGTATGAAATGCACAAAGCATCAATAAAAATTAATTAAAAAAAAAAAAAAAAAAAAGTTTTATTGACACACGGCCATAGCCATTCACCTGTTCAATGTCCATGGTAGCATTTTCTCAGTAGTGATGGAGTGGAGTCATGGGTAACAGAGACTCTGTGGACCACACAGCCTAAAATATCTACTTATCCAGCTCTTAGAAAAGTTTCATTGACCCTGATTTAGCATCATCTCCTCCGTGATGAAGGTGTAAGCATCTGGTAGGAGTGAAAATGTTCTAAAAAGAGATACTTTTCCCTTTGGCTATCAGACTATGGGCACATTAGTCTCTAAGAAACTGAATTTGTCCCCAGGAATCTCATGCTGGGACAGGAAAAGGTTAAAGCCTTGTTGCCAGCCAGATGGTAAACTTGTTGCCCAGGAAGAGATTTCACACAGTTCTGACAGCTTATCTGTTCACCTTCCAGGAGACATTGGAGCCAAGATAATGAAGGGTCAGCACTGGAAAAGACCCCACCCAGACCAGGTATGGTTACCTCTTGCCTTATTTAAGCCAAAAAAATCCCTCATGTTAGGACGCTAAAGGTCACTAGACATCTTTGTTTCTTTTTCAATCTTGCAACACTGTATCAATCTCCTTTCTCTGCTTTCTGCCATTATTCATCTTCTTTATTATTATTTTATGTTATCTGTATGAGTGTATTGCCTGCCTTGTGTAAATGGATCCATGTCATGCACTGTGGCAGAGGTCAGAAGAGGGCACTGGATTCCCCTGGAACTGCAGTTAAGGACGGTTCTTAGCCGCCATATGGGTGCTAGAAATTGAGCTGAGGTCCTCTGCAAGAACAGTCAGTGTTCTTAGCCACTGAGCCATCTTTCCAGCCCCCATTATTCATCTCTTTAATTGACATATGGAGGATGAGTGGTCCAGCTAAGCTCAATAAGGCTGCCAGGGCCCAGACACTGATCTGACCCTTAAAACCTCCAGTAACAAAGTAGAGGTGATTTTAAAATGGACAATAATCATTTCTAACAAAAATTTAATAGGCTTTGCTTATAAAATACAGTGTTTTTACAGGTATCCCAGTTTAGAGGCAAGGAGCCTTTACTTTTTGTGGGGCCTTAGATCCCCTGGCCAACATCTCCCTGGTGGAATAATCCATTACTGATGTCAGAGCTCCTGTATTGATATATTTTGCTTAAGCGCATAGTTTAAGGACTTTAGTGTTATATTTGGTTCTGAACAGAGAGTAATCCTTTTCACAGTTCTATGTCTATTAGTCAATTAAAGAAGGCAGTTTTACCAGTTTTATAAGAGATTACCTCTATAATAGTTGTCTCCAATTTACAGTTGGAGAGCAACCTCATCATCATCATATTTCTCCTTGTTCTGGGGGGGAGGCAAGAAAGTCTCTCATATCAAAACCTTTGTGGCACCTAGAAGGTAAGTTTCATTAGGACTCATTATAAATAGTTGTTACACAACAGTGATTTATATCTCCATTTAACTCGGATGCATTACCATTTTTATCAGAGTCTGTAAACCAATGTTGTTTAATATACACATATTTACTTTTACTAAGTCCTAAAACACCATGTATCCTGTAGACAGTGTCTAGGCAAAACTGGGCACTTGTTGAACTCACATCAATTAAATATGCATTAATCGAATATACACCCGTGTCCCTCACCCACCCCTCCCCCCTTCCCAATTCACCATTTCGGTCCATTTTCTGATGCAGTCGTTCTGTTGTTGTTCTTTTACTATGCATCCCTCTCCATGAGAAATATTTATATCTGGGTTATTGGTACTAGCATCCACATATGAGGGACACCATTTGTTGTTTGTTTTTCTGGGACTCTGTTACTTCACTTAACATAATGTCTTCCAGCTCCATCCATTTACCTGCAAAATTCATGATGTTGTCCCTCTTTACCGCTGCATAGAACTCCATTGTATACATGTACCACATTTTCTCTATCCACTCGTCAGTTGAGGGGCACCTGGGCTGGTTCCAGCTTTTTGCTATTGTGAACAGAACTGAAAGGTAAAGGCTCCTTGCCTCTAAACTGGGATACCTGCAAGAAGAGAGGCGATAAGACCCTGCTGCTGAAGACCTGACGTTAACATGGGAAAGATGCATTGAGACCACACATGCAAGTGTACAGATGGCCTCTGGAATACCAGAGAGTGTTACCAAGGGCCACTAAACCAATAAAGCAAATACGGGTCTCCTTGAGTCAAGCAAGACTCCACCATCAGCACCAGCTACACCTCACCTGCCTGGAAGTAATGTGCAGTGGAGGCAGCCATATGCCTGTATATCCCAAATCTAATTGGCTATTGGCTCTCTCCTTGGAGGAATGAGCCATGGCTGATGCCACAAGCTTACATCCTCTACAGGTTGGGAGATATCATAAGCCACAGTAAGACCCCGTCATATTTAACAGGAAAAAATGTAGTTCGTGGATCAACATCTCATCTAAACATATGTGTCTATAACAAATTAACCTACCATAACTATTAATGCTGCTTAAGTACCTATATATCTAATTGCTTGTGCTTCATTGGTAGGATCGAAAGGTTATTCCTGGACAGACTGTCAGCCCATGAAAGGAAACAGCCAGTATTGACCAGAATCCAAGACAGCAGCTCCAGAGAGAGTGGACTGTTCTGCTTCTCATCCACCTGTGCCCCTTTTCTAAACCCAGGGAATAATCTGCGGAAGAGGGGGCGTGGTAGAATGTAAGGGCTGCGAATGGGGTGAAGGGTGAAACTACAGCAATGTAGTCTGGACCCTCATTTGATTAACCTGATTGAACATGCAACCCCTCACCCCCCGCTGGAAGGTGGGGCCGTGGGTGTTTGGGCACAACAGCCTGCAAATTGGTTTTACATGAAGGATGCTTGTACTCATGGATTATCACTTATAGCTAAAAAATGGAAAAAAGAAAAGAACTGAGAGAGATATGCAGGACAGTCATGGCAGAATGCATGATCTCGGTTGGGGTGGGGGTGGGGGGGGAAGGGAAGGGGAGATATGCCTGAACTGAATTGGAAAGTGATGTATGAAATGCACAAAGCATCAAAAAAAATGTTATTAAATAAAAATAAATAAAATAAAATAAAATACAGTGTTTTTAAAATATTTTTATCATATTGATTTATTTGTCTGTGTATGAATGTGTGTATGTCTATGTGTCTGTGTGTGTCTGTGTTTATGCACTTGTGTGCCAAGATGCACATGTAGAGGCCAGAAGATAACTTGAGGGAGTCAGTTCTCTTCGTCATGTGCATTCTGGGGCTCAAGCTCAGGGGTCAGATTAGGCAGCATGTGTTTTACTCTCTGAGCCATCTCCCTGGCCAAAAAATAGAGTTTTGGTGGGAATAAATTGTTTCATATGAACAAAGAGAGAAATCAAATCTCCCTCCTTAGAGGATTTTGGGTATTGTCAACAAGGTACCATAGAGCACCAACCAGGGACTGATCAGGAGGGGTCCATGACAAACCCAAGGCCATGATCTGTCCAGCAAGGGGGTGCTTACTCAGAAGCAATCAGAACAGAGCAAAAGCTGGTGTCCAAGAGGGGATGGCCGGCCAGGAGTTCCAGAAAATAGAAGGTTTCACAGTCTTTAAAAGACTAGTCCTAATTCTCAGCTCCGGGGAAGGGCAGGAAGGGTGCGTCCTCTGGTCTCGCACCATCCTTTCGTCATCTCTTCACCCAAGCTGCTGTTCTCCTGCCCTTCCTTCCCTTCCTCTGCCTGGATCACATCCCACAAAGGTAAACGTGGAAATTCAGCTCCCAGTTTTCTTCAGCTGTGTATCACCAGAAACTAACATTTGCTTCTCTGGGTCTCCAGAGTCCCACAGACCTTGATGAGCCTAGCAGCAGTTAACAGGAGCATTTCAGAAGAGACTGGGGTTTTCTATTGGCCAATAAATCATTTTATATTAAGGTAAAACAATAATAATCATTTTAAACCATCATGTAGAATGTGATTACAAAATAGCTCATTTAGAAAGAACATTCTCAGCTTATGAAATCCTGAGAGATTCTAAGACGCAAGGTGTTGCAGAAAAAAAAAAAAACAATGGTTTCGGGGCTTGGCTTTTTCCACAGCAAAAGAAAACAAAATGTGCATCTTAATATTGTAATGAGAAAACAATGTAAGGTCTGGTTAAGCAAAAAGTAAGAGTACTGCTGCAGCCCAACCCAACATCTCTCATTCTTACAAGTACTGAAGAGGAATCTCCGGAGAGGCATCTAACATATGGAGGCCCCTGCATAGCATTCAGGAAGCTCTGTGTGCTCACATTCTGAGCACCATTCTTTCCCTTCCATGTCTGAGTGATAGGAAGAGTTTGCCAGCAAACATCAACAATTACACTTTGCAATATTGCACTCAATTGCTATTTACCTAAGACTTCCAGAAAGCAGAGCTCCATCTGGCCCAGTCTAAGCTATGCTGTGCCTGTTGCAACAGAATATTCTCCAAGTCTTGCTTGAGCTTGTGGACGGTGTTAAGGGTGAGTTACAGTCATTGATTATGTTTTGGTATGAATACATTACTTCTAAGCTCAACAGTAACTCCTCAAACATGAAAGGGGCACCTAGTGTTCATTCATAAGCAAATGGTAATTGAGCCCCTTTCTATACCAGATGCTGGTCCAGATGCTAAAGACACCAACGTTGAAGGCCCTTACATCACCAAGGGGTGAGAAAATTGTTATGTGAACACTTGGTGTTTACTAAGAGAGGATTATCATGTAAAACCAAGCTAGGCTTCCTGTTATTTCTCTGGTTTTGAGATGTTATCTGCTTGCTGCTCTACCTCCTCCTTGCATTGCTTATGTGCCATGACATGATGCAGCCAAGAGGCGGTCCTCACCGACATTTATTGCATCACTTTTCCCGGTGAGACATGACAAACCATCTATTCACCCCAGATGGGCTCCAAAGAGAAACCAAAGAAATATTTCCACCCAAGTCCAGGTTGGTGAAACCAGTTAATCGAGGCTGCTCATGGGTGACAGGTTACTTACAGCAACAGGGGTGCCTGGAAGCCTATCTCAGCATGAGTGATGAGTCACTTACCTCCCCGCAGCAACTCCTCTGCTCTACTTACATGCAGCTCCATCACAGTCTTCCCTCCACAGCAATAGTTTACTGCTTATAACCCTGAGGATAGGGTCTCCTGAATCTTATGACTTGCTAAGCTTTTTGAGTCTTTTAAGTTTTGTGAGCTGTCTTCCTTAACAGCTGACAATGAGCCTCTCTCCCTACCCCCCAGAGGGAATATTTCAACTCCAAGAGACTAGATATACAACTATGAGTCTGTGAGTTGGCTGGGTTCCTTTTCTTCCCAAACAGATAGTAACAGGTATTTCATTAAGATAGTGAAAAGCTGATAAATATCCTTCTTGCATAATAAAATTGCAGGTCATTTTAGCTGGGCATGGTGGCACATGCTTTTAATCCTAGCACTTGGGAGGCAGAGGCAGGTGGATCTCTATGAGTTCAAGGCCAGCCTGGTCTACAGACTGAGTTTCCAGGCCAGCTAGGGCTACAGGGAGACCCTGTCTTGAAAAGACCCCCCCAAAAAAATTACAGGTCATTTTAAGGAAAAATCATTATCCAAATCATGGATTCTTGAACTATAAGTTGTATTAATTACTTTTCTCATCACTATGACAAAATACCCTGACAAAGCATCTTACGGGAGAAAGGGTTTATTTTGACTCATAGTTCAAAGGAAAGTTCCATCATAGCGGACTGCTCTACCGTGGCAGGAGTATGAGGCAAATGATCAACCATATTAACAGTTGGGAAGTAGAGAGGCTTGGGTGCCTGTGCTGAGCAAGCCTTATCAAGAACCCCAACCCAGGAAATGGAGCAACCCACAGTGGGCATGTCTTCCCACCACAGTGGGCATGTCTTCCCACCACAGTTCATCTAATCTACATAAGTGCCCACAGGCATGTCCAGAGGCTAACCCTATCTAGATACTTCCTCTGGACTTGTCTCCTAGAAGATTCTAGACCCCATCAACTTGACAGTCAAGATTAACTATCATAGGAGCCAACAAAACTAAATTTCTTTTTTTTTTTTATAATACTTTTATTGATGTTTTGTGTATTTCAGACATCATTTTTCAGTTCAATTTAGACATATTCCCCTTTGTCTTCCCCCCACCCCACTCCAGTTCATGCATTCTACCATACATGACTTGCATTTTTCTCTCAGTCTAAAGACTTTCTAAATCAAACAGCAGCTGTG
The DNA here is from genome assembly GCA_009823505.1 of Rhizomys pruinosus. Lineage (NCBI taxonomy): Eukaryota > Metazoa > Chordata > Mammalia > Rodentia > Spalacidae > Rhizomys > Rhizomys pruinosus. The sequence continues at coordinate 1,480,015 of VZQC01013272.1, read as the reverse complement.
CAGGAAATAGGGTCAACAGCTGACAAGTGGACCTCATCAAACTCAAAAGCTTCTGTACAGCAAAAGAAACAATCAAAGAAGTGAAGAGAAAACCCACATAGTGGGAGGAAATCTTCACCAGTGATTCATCTGCCAGAGCATTAACATCCAGAATATGTAGACTACTCAAAAACCAAAGAATTAAGAAAACAAATGACTCACTCAAAAGATGGAGTAAAGAGCTTAACAGAGACTTCACTAGTGAGGAAGTAAAGATGGCTGAGAAACATCTTAAAAAGTGTTCAGCATCATTAATAATTAAAGAAATGCAAATTAAAGCCACTCTAAGATATCATCTCACTCCAATAAGATTGGCAAAGATCAAGAAAACAAAAGACACCAAATGCTGGAGAGGTTGTGGGGGAAAGGGGAACATTCATCCACTGCTGGTAGGAATGTAAACTCAACCACTGTGGAAAGCAGTGTGGAAAACCCTTAAAAGACTCAAAATGAGCCTACCACCTGACCCAGCCATACCACTCCTGGGTATATACCCACAAGACTTATCCTACTGCAAAGATACATGCACATCTATGTTCATTGCAGCTCTCTTCACAATAGCGAAGAGCTTGGAACCAACCCAAATGCCCCTCAACAGATGAGTGGATAACAAAAATGTGGTACATCTATACGATGGAGTTCTATGCAGCGGTAAAGAAAGATGATATCATGAACTTTGCAGGCAAATGGATGGAACGAAGCCGTGAAGCCATTATGCTAAGTGAAGTAACACAGTTCCAAAAGAAAAAAACATCCCAAACAAACAAACAAACCAACAAATGGGGAATGGGTTCCCCCATTTGTGGATGCTAGTACCAAATCCCCCAATTGAAAGGCAAGCTGAGCAACGTTATTGTTATATTTCTTTCTAGCTGAAAGCAACTGTGATGTTATAATGTGAGTCTCTTACTGAGTCCTAGAATTAACTTACCACCTACTTTCAGACATAGTAATTAATGTATATGGGCAGAAGGTATATATTCATATTTTAGAGTAATATAAAATTAAAGGGGAAAATGTGAACTCCTAAACATATATTGCAGTTAACATACAGTTTATTCCTGGAGGACATAATTCTGGTACACATATGACGTTTATATAGGCATATTTTGGAGCAATACAATTGGGAGGAAACCACAACAACATAAGGACTGGGTCAAGGAATGGACTGCTATAGTTAAATTCTGCCCCAAACAATAAACCTTTGCAGAGAAAAACTTTAGAATTGAAGAGCTTTTGGTGAGTGACTCTGGATAAGGAGATGTTCTGGGGCCCTCAGGAATCTGCCAGGCAGGGAGAGTGCACAGAGCTGGAGCTGAGTGTGATCTGAACATGGCCCTAAGGCTTAGTCTGTGATTTGCTTTTTATCAATAGATTTGCTTCAGTACTTTGGTTTGTGTTGCTGACTGTTGTCTATAGTCTTGAGACATGTTTTGTCAAGTAGCCCTTCATTTACTGTACCCCACACATCCTGTAATGGTCTGAAAGAATCGATGCCCTGCCTCAAGAGGTCAGTTCCCTCTCACAAAACTAAATTTCTAACTGCACAGATGAACATCATACCTATCTTCTGAACTAACCATGAACATTTTTTCATTTCATGCTGGTTTTTTTTCCCCTACTAGTACACATAAGCTTGCTTCCCCCCCCTCGCCAGAATCTTGTGGGTGCTTAGAAAATATATCCCATTTTAACCAACCATTTAATCCTTTACTCCTCTGTGCTCTGTTCCACTCCTCACCCACTACAATCTTGCTTATGACTCCATCTTGCAACAGGGCTCTTACCAAGTCCATTAAAGACTAGCCAATTGCCAACTCCAACATACATGGCTCCTGTCTCCCCTTCCTTAGTGGTTTTCTCTTGACATCTGGATCCTTGGCACTTCTTTCTGGAAGGTTTTCTTTTCCCTTTTTCCATCTTTTGCACATTATATTGATAGGTTTCAAGAACAGAGTACAACCTTTCTTACCCATACAATATCCTTTCTCCTAGCTTCTAACACCATTATTTCAATGACATGCAAATTGATGTGTCCAACTCAAGATTCTCTTCTGAGATAAAGGACAATATGCTCAATTCTTTCCTTGACATTTCCCTTTTAAGTACATTAAAATCACCATATTATAGCCGGGCGTGGTGGCACACGCCTTTAATCCTAGCACTTGGGAGGCAGAGGCAGGCTGATCTTTGTGAGTTTTTCAAGGCCAGCCTGGTCTACAGAGTGAATTCCAGGACAGCTGAGGCTACAGGGAGACCCTGCCTCGAAAAGACCAAAAAAAAAAAATAAATAAAATAAATAAAATAAAAAAAAAATCACCAAAAAAAAAAAAAAAAAAAATCTTTATTTTCTTTTTTTTAATTTTATTTATTTCTGTGTGTGTATCAATGTACTTATGCATGCAGGTCTTATACCCGTGTCGGCAATGCTCAGAGGTCAAGGAGGGTCTCGGATTCCCCTGGAGCTGGAGTTCTGGCATTGGGTTTCAGATGCTCTCAGCCGCCATGTGGGTGCTGGGGACTCAGAACCCGGGTCCTCTGTAAGAGCGGTCAAGCGCCTCTTAACCGCTAGGCCATCTCTCCAGCCCCTAAACTCACTCTTAAAAGCAGGGTATCTATGATGCCCAAGCTGGCTTTGAATTCTTTTTTTTTTTTTATTTAATTTTTATTGATGGTTTTGTGCATTTTGTACATTCATTTTCCAATTCAGATCAGGCATATTTCCCTTTCCCTTCCCCCCCCACCCCCACCCCTTCACCTCATGTATTCTGCCATAACTTTCCTGCATCTTTCAGGTTTTTTTTTTCATTTTTTAGCTATAAGTGATAATCCATGAGTATAAGCATCCTTCGTGCAAAACCAATCTACAGACTGTTGTGCCCAAACCCCCACAGTCCCACCATTCAGTGGGGGTTGACAGGTTGTTTGTTCAATCAAGTTGATCAAATGAGTGTCCAGACTACATCGCTGTAGTTTCACCGTTCACCCCAATCGCAGCCTTTACATTCTACCACGCCCCCTCTTCCGCAGATTGTTCCCTAGAACTCAAGAAACCCTCCTGCCTCTGCCTCCTGAGTAGCCAAGGCTACTAAATTCTTCATCTAATTCCAGCACTTAATTTCTGAAAAGATCCCCCTTTCCATAAAGAACACCATCAGTTATTGATAACCAGAAATTCCAGGGACAGTCTTCCTCCTTTCTTGACCATAGTACTGAAGAGAACTAGCAGGCTGTTTAGAGCAACTCCATTTTGTGATTACTTGGAAATAGTGTCATGTTGCAAAAAGCTGAAATGGCAGTCAGGTGATATTTACTTAGATCAACCCTTGAACCAGGCTTCAGCAGTGAGGCTGCAGAAGAAAAATGGGAATGGGAAGGTAATAAAATGGGTCAACTTTGGGATAGCAAGGATGAAGAGAGTCAACAGGACAGAATGAGTCAACAGAGATAGCAGGAGGAGATGCTCTGCTATTTGAGATAACATAAGAAGAATGGGACCCTAAAGTTAGTCATCTAAAAGAGTCTCCTGCAATAACTCCAGTAATAACTGACCTAAAGCCCACCAGGATGTGAACTTTGCCTTTAAAAACCCCTGTATAGGATTTCTCGGGGGTTGCGTGCATGTAGTAAGAAAGTGGCCCCCTGTGCATCCGGCTATCAATCTGACCTTTTTTTTTTTTTTAATAAACCGCAATTGGTGTTTTTTTCTAAATAAACTTCATGAAAAGCAGCTGCCTGTCTCATTGGTGTACTGGTGGGGACCCCCGGACCCTAACAATACCTCAATCAATCTTAAAGTACTGTTAATTCTACTTCCTAAATATGTCTAGGAGCCATTCAGAACTCTACTACTGGAGTCTAAAATGGCATTTATTTCTGAACAACTATAAGAACCATCCATACACCTCTACCCTTTTCTGGTGCATTCTCTACATTATAACAAGGATAATTTTAAGAACATGAATCTGAAATTTGATCCCCTACTTGAGACTTTCAATTACTCTTAAACTCAAAATCAAACTCTTAATCTGCCCAACCTATTAAGGCCCTTGCACTTTTGCCTTCATTGTTTGGCAAACTGATCTTCTAAGTCCTCAAACAAGCCAGACATCTTCCCAAGGTCCTAGGGTCTTGGCACATAATTTTCCTACTCCCTATATTTCTCTTTTCATTCCATTTAAATTCCAACTTCAATACAACTTCTTTTCAAAGAACTATTCACTGATCCAAAAGACATAAACACCCTTTCTTCCCAAATATACAAGCATATACCGTTTTCTTATTTCAATCCCTTTTAATAATTGCAATCTGGTGTTCATTGAATGATTCTTATGCAGAAATATCAGTTCCATGAGAATGCATAATAGCAGGCAATTCCTTGGACATAATGAAAGAGTGAGTGAATCAGCAACTAAAAAGCCTCAAAGAGTTCCTACAGGGGAAGATAGCGTATGCCCCGTAGTCTAAATACCGCATGCCTCATTATTTGGTGAACTCTGTTATTCATTCTCCATCAGGCACATGGAAAATGTTGCTTTGTCTCCACAAGTGGGTAAGCTACATGACAAGATGCACAGATCCCATTAATTCATTCTCAACTTTAATTAGTTCGTTGTTTAAATGTTTGCCCCAGGGCTCTATTTCCTCATCTTCTCTCTATAATATAAGAAGCCAAAAATTCAATTAAGAAAATACTTTTATATTGTGTCATACTTGGTCTTTATTGACTCAAAATAGTGTCCATGTAACTCATATCAGGTCACAAGTGTGTCACCCACCATATAAGTGTCCACTAAAAGCAGCATATTAAGGACCAATGGTGGGCATCGGCCTGGTCTCCCTTCTCTTTTACCCCTTTGACCTGTGTAGTTCATTCTCCAACTCCTGACATTCACTACCATCTGGACCTGCATCTTTCTGTATTATATGCAGTACTCCTGTGAATCAGGTCGCTATTGCTACATCAGAAGCCACTTCAGATTTGAAAGGTTGAAACAAGAGCCAATTAGCATCTTTCAGGTGGTGGAAGGCTGGCTGGATGAGCTGAATCATTGTGAGTTTGGTCAGAGGTGGAAGGATCCCAACATGCTTTCCGCCTCCTCCTCCTGGACACAATAGGTCCTCGTCAACTGGTCATTTTCGTAGTTAGCAGCAAAACGAAGAAGGGGAAATACCATTACACAAGTGCAAACTGAACCTCTGCTTGTTACATGTGCTGACATCCCAGTCGGTTAAACTCAGTCACATGCCCAAGCCCAGAGTCAACCATTAAGACTGCCTCTATTCCTACTGAAAAGCTGCAGGAAACAGAACACAGATAGGGGGGAACTAGAAAACTAAAGGATCCAAAGTACCACTCAGTGGCTGACATCCACCTTTGGTTGAGTCCTACCTCTGCACACAGCACAGGCTGAAGCAGCTCTGGCACCCCTCTTTGTTTACTGCTCCTTGTTTACTCCCTTTAGCTGGATCTACTCCTTGGATGACTTCACTTTCAGGAAGCACATCAGACAATATGGTCAATGACGGCTACCAATCATAAAAACTGAAGAAATCAATAATGTTTTAAATGTTCTTTCAATCTCACTAAGGTAAAAGAAAGAGAATTTAAAATAAAGGTGAAGACTATGAGAGTTTTGTGTACTGTGTGGGTATTAGCTATGTCCCTGTTATGCATAGTGTGGGCCGTGGACCAGCAGGGACATTGCCTATGAGCTTGTTAGAAATACAGACTCTTGGGCCCTCCCATAGACCTACGGAATCAGGGAACCTATCTTTTGACAAGAGCTAGAGATTATTTGCAAGCATATTAAAGGTTGAAAAACAATAATCCATACCATAAAACCTTAAAATCAGGGAAACACCTTTGAAATCAAATAATGATGGCTGTAAGAGCACGTGACCAGTCCCCACTCTTCACTGACAAGTAAAGGTACCACAAACAATGTTTCTATCATCATTAGATTATTGGACTCAAAGCTTTGATTTTTCCAAAATTTCCCATGGGAGGGGGGTACAAATTCATTCCTCAGAGAACAGTCTATTTCCCTTGAAATCATGAAATGCTAAATAAATTGTAAGAAAGGTCAGGCTGAAAATTAAAGATATTATTTCACCGGGTGACTTCTTTCAGGCAGACAAAGCTGTTTTTCTTGACTGCATCATTCCTATTGGATCTCTGGGTCATTTAAAAGGAAAACATTAAACAAAAGATATACCCAGAGGGAATGAGTACATGTAGTGTAGTTGTAAAAAGAAAAAGTGTTATAAATACCATGAATTATGAAATACTAGTTTACAAGAAATGACAAAGCCAACAGCATGTATCCAGAAAAGTTTTTGATAGAGCAATAATGTAGACAAGGAGGACAGTGAATTTGATCAGCAGGTGAATGAATGCACTTGATGCCAAGACCATGAACCTGAATTGGATCCCGGACTCGCATGGTGGAAGGAGAGAACCAACTTCCAGAAGCTGACCTCCATACTTGCTGTGGCACTCATCTGAATGCATACACAAAACTAAACAAAACATAATAAAAAGAGATCGGACAGAGGACTAGAGAATATACCAAGAACTCATAAATAAAAGTAAACATCAAGTAAATAAACGACCTAATTAAAAATGAGCTATGGGGTCTGGAAAGATAGGTCAGCTGTTAAGAGCACTGGCTATTCCTATAGAAGACCAGGATTCAATCTCAGCACCACAGCGTGGCTAACAACCAACTGTAATTCCAGTTCCAGGAGATCTGACACCTTATTCTGTCCTCCACAGCATTTAAGGGCACAGATACACTTACATACATGCAGGCATAACATTCCATACAAGTAAAATAAACAAAAAAAATGAAAATGAAAATGGGTTATGGAACTGAACAAAAGTTCTCAAAACAAGGAACACAAGTAGCTAGTAAATAATTTTAAAGTGTTCAACAAATGTTCCTGGGTGGGTGTCAGTCACCTGGAGTCTAGTCAATCTACCAGGCATCATACCCTTAAAGAAAATGGACTCCTGGCTCCCAATGGCTATCAATTGCCAATAGTTCCTCACCCAGGGCTGGCGTCTTTTCCACCTCCCTCATCCATGCTGGGATTTTCTCTGTCTTGAACTTGAGCAGGTTGGGTGCAGGCTGTTGCAAGCAATTTGTGTTCATGTGTCTGGAGAGTATTACATTCCATAGGCCTTTTAAAAATCAATAATAGGGGCTGGAGAGATGGCCTAGCGGTTAAGAGCGCCGACCGCTCTTACAGAGGACCCGGGTTCGATCCCCAGCACCCACATGGCGGCCGAGAACCGTCTGAAACTCCAATTCCAGGAGAACTCCAGTTCCAGGGGAATCCGAGACCCTCTTCTGACCTCCGCGGCATTGCACGACACGGGTGCACAGACCTGCATGCACACAGTACATTCATACACATACAGAAATAAATAAAAAAATTAAAAAAAAAATAAATAAAAAATAAAAATCAATAATAGAATACATAAGGTGGGGAGGTTAGTGAGGTGAGAGTGGCGATGTGGGAGGGAATCTGAATATGATTAAAATTTTTCAAAGAATAGATAGGAATCTTGAAGAAAAGGTGTTCAAAATCCTTAAGTATCAGAGAAATACAGAGTAAAATTACTTTAAAATTCCATCTCATTCCAGTCAGAATAGCCAAGATTGAAAACACAAATGACATCGAATTCTGGTATGGATGTGGGGAAAGGGGGACCTTTATATACTGTTGGTGGGAGCAGAAAGTAATGCATTTACTGTGGAATTCAGACTGGAGGTTTCTCACAAAAACTAGCAATAGAACTGCCATATGGCAGCCCAGCTATACCACCCCTGGGCATCTACCTAAAGACTTTATATCCTACTACACAGACACTTGCACATCCATGCTCACTGCCACTCTGTTCACAATAGCTAAAATGATTAATCAAGTTAAATGTCCACCAACAGATGAATAGAAAAGAAAATCATGGTAACTATACACAATAGACTATTCTTCGGCTATAAAGAAAATGAAATTTTCAGGTAAATGGACAGAATTGGAAATTATAGTGAGATGACCCAAGTCCAGAAAGACAATTGCCTCATTTTGTCTCTCAGATGATGGTCCTAGCTTCAAGTCTTTATCTTGTATTTGTAACCATAAGTGCATGTGGAAGCCAGGAAATTAGAAATGGGCTACTGAGGATAATCGTCTTAAGCAGGTAGAGGGATAGTAAAATACAGGTAAAAAGAAAAGAGAGAGAGAAAACGCCCTGGGGGTGTAAAAGTTCAAGCATAGTGGAGAGTGGCAAAATGAAGTGTTGGCAGAAGGCTTAACCAAAATGTAAGGTACAGGAAAAACCTATATGAAACCTATGATCTACCAACCCAAGGGGAAAAAAAATCAGTTATCCGGGACATGAAAGACAGAGAGATATATTTAAAGTTATAGGGTTAAGTGGGGTTAGGAGATTGGGGAGAGGAAACAGTAGTGATAGAATAGCCAAAACTAGTGATATATGAAGCAGCCTTAGGAAAATCCCTTAATTTGTAAACTAATTGTGTGTGTGTGTGTGTGTGTGTGTGTGTGTGTGTGTGTGCATGTTAAGAGGGTTTAAACAGAAGTACCCTGCATGGTTGGATATAGCTTCTTCTAGAAGACTTGAATTACTATAGGGAAACCTTAGCACTTGGCATAAGATGAGTTACTAATCAGGGAGGACCCAGAGGCACCACAAGTCTATTTCCATTGTTCTTGATTGCCCACAGAACTAGACATCAGGACCCTGCTGCTGAAGACACCATTTACTTTGGATGCAGGACATAGAGAAATCAACGTTGCCTGACCAGGAAACACTCTTCCTCGGTGCACTGTGCCATGCGGTCTGCTGGAGAAGAGAAGACATCAATGACCTCACCCCACCACCCATGATAAAACACCAGAAAGATATGCACAAGAGTGGCGTGATGGTTATGCGGGTATCCAATCACTTTGGCTATAAGGCCTGCTGCACAGGAGAAAGTTCATACCCAATACAGTAAACTTGGCCAAAAGCCTTTGACTAGGGAGATCACAGGCCCTAGGGAGGAGCTTACTGTTATTGTTTTGCTAAGTGGTCACACAGTCCATCTGCATTCTAAGCATTTATGTTTATACCCATATATTTGTGCTGCTTTCAACGTGGGCCAAAGATGCTTCTTTTATCAATGAGTAGGAGTTCATGAAGAGACTCATAACTGGCCAAAGCACCAAATGTAAATATCTGTGAGTGCTCATCTGTGACTGGGTCATCTATATCAAACGTTTGTTCATCCAGGCTCAGGAAACTTCATGGAAGAGGGGGCAGAGAGAAGATAAGCACAGTCAAATGTGAGGAGAGAGCTTTGAAATGATGATTTCTGGGCATGATATGGCTGTTGTATCCCTCAACTCACAACAACTGTGGTTACCTGCTCAAGACCTACATGAGATCAACCTGGTCAAAATCCCAGCATGGATGGGGGAGAGGCCCTCAAGGCCCAAATCTGATATTGGCAATGGATGGCTACTGAGAGAGGGAGAGCCATTTTCCCTTGGAGATGTGCCTGCCAGTAGTTTGCTCATGCCCCAGTGGACACACAAACACACACACACACACACACACGCGTGCGCACTCATGCACACATGTATGTACCCGAAGCAATAAGTGGACTCAGTGGGTTATGAATAACAGTACAGAAGGAAGACATGCAGTTGGGGAAAAGATGGAGTGAGAGGTACTGGGGGGAGTTGGAGGAGAGTAGTGATGGATGGATATGATTAATAAACATTGTAAAAATACATAGAACTTTCAAAGAAAAACAACCATGAAAAACAGAGTTGAAATAATGGGACTCAAAGATGTATGGCTTTGGGAAAGTTAATCATCATTTTTGTCTAGGCTTTTTTTCCTAATAATAAAAAAAGAAAATAAAAACTAAAAAAATTAAATGATAATACAGAGAATCTGAAGTAGGAAGTGAATTTTCAAATAAAATCTGCTTATCAGATAAAAATATATTAACAAAAATACTATTAACAATAATTGGGACAAGAAAAATATAGAGGGGCTAGAGAGATGGACCAGCAGTTAAGATCCTGCTCTTCTGAGGACCTGGGTTTGGTTCCCAGTACCCAGATGGCAGCTAACAACCATCCACAGTTCAAGTTTCTGGGGATCTAATGCCTTCTTCTGACTTCCACAGGCACTGAATAGTGCAGGTACACCTACCTACATGCAGGCAATATACTCATACACATAAAATAAAAATAAAGAAACAAAGAAAAATGTAGAGCAAAATAAAAAACTCTCCTTATAACCTTCCATCTGTCACTGTTTCCAAACAGTGAGTCTCTTTCTTTTATAGATAAGCTTGTTGATTTTAGAATTTTATATGTGTGAAATCATATACTCTATATTAGTTTTCTGATCTGGTTTTATCCTGGATAATGCTCTTGAGATGTATCCATGTAGTATATGTAGTAATAAATGAGAGTTTATTTATTACTCATTTATTACTAAGTGATTTTCCATCTCATGAGTCCATGATCATTTATTAATGACTATCTAGCTCATTTCTATCCAAGCTATTAGAAATAACATTTCTGTGAAAATGTAGCTATAAGTCTTTATCTGGATATGATATATTTTCATTTTTCTTGATTCACTATCTAAAAGTGGAATGGCTAGATCAGATGTAGACAGAAACATATATTTAATGCTTCTAAAAGTCACCATCAAGCTGGGCACTTGAATACATTCAGGAGGCTCGGGCAAGAAGATCATGAGTTCAAGCCAACCTGACTACATAGTGAATTCCAGATCAGCCTAGACTCAAAAGTGAGACTTTATCCCCAAACAAAGAAAACAAGAGAAATCATTGTCAAACATTGACCAAAGAACTTGTAGACTTATCATGCCGCCAGCGGGGTGTGAGAGTTCCAGTTCCTCCGAATCCTCATCAACACTTGCTGTGCTCAGTCTTTTCAGCGTTAGCTCTTTCAGTGTACATTATGCAGTGTTGCTACACCACAGTTTTAATTTGCTTTTCTCTAATAATTATCCTCAGCATTTTTACATGGTAGTACTTCCATTGATATATCTTTTTCTAAAGTGTCTGCTCAAATATTAGGCACAGTATTGCTAGATGATTTTGCTTCTTAAGTTATTTCTATATTCTGAATAAAAGTCTTTCATCTGATATATACTATAAGAAATTTACATCCCTTACAAGGCTTTCACGTTGGGATATTCTGTGACTTGGGTATGCTCCTGAGAATTCAGATATTTGTACTCCTGGAGTTGAATAATGGGATAAATATTTCATTTTTTATGTAAGTATTTGCATGTTTTAGTGAACGGAGAGATGAAACAAAGTATTCCAAAGACTTTTTAAATTTTCATTTTGTTTCTTAAGACCACAGCTGTTATATATGAACAATGTGGTTTTAGTCTACTAAGAGCAACAATTTTTTTTCTATAGCTCTGCAGCTAAAGGGAAAACTGGAACCTATTTGGGAAATGAACAAAGGGGGAAAAGTGATAAAATAGGACCATATTGTTCTTTAACAATTAAGACAAGACCATGCTTTAAAAGGGCAAAGGGGCTACTAAACATCCTAATAACCCTTAACCAGAAAGTCCATGAAGAGGACTTGTGAAATGGGGCAGACATGACACTAGAGATAAAAGCAGGCCTTAACAGATCAAATGGCTAGGTTTGGTTCCTGGTCAGCATGACCATGGAAGGTAGCAAGACTGGAGAGGTCAGACCATGTCAGTATCTCCAGATTCAGATAGCTAAGGCCAAGGTTCCATCCTCAATGGTACCGGGCCCTGCAATACCCACAGATGCAGGGAATGTCTCCAGCACCATTCTACTTCAAGGCAAAGAAATGTTCAAGGCTAAATTCCTGGTATAATATTTACTCTATTGAAGACAAATAACCACAAGCAGAAAGTATAGCACTGGAAGAGAATCCAAGGTGAGCTCAGGAATGGAGCACATGTTAGCACAACCCACCACCCAGACCAATAAGAGGCCCCAGAGAGCATCAGTGAACAGTGCAAAGTATGAGCCCACATCAGCGATCCACTGTGGTATTTCCAATGGCTCAGAGCTGACTTCATCAGGTAGTGTTCACCTATACAGTAGCAGGAGCAGGTGTGGAGCCATAAACCACAGGAGGCCAACAGGCTTCAGAAAATGAGCTCATGCTGCTGAGACATAACTCCCAAATTGTCTTCCCATAGTCTACAAATTTTCAGAAATAGATGTGTGCATTAGTTAATTGTCTCCTTGATGAGATAAAAATATCTGATCAAAGCTCTCAAGGAAAGAGGGTTTATTTTGGCTCACGGTGAAGAGTACAGCCCATCATAGCAGGCAAATCATGGCTGCAGGAGTTTGAGACAGCTGGTCAAACTGCAGCAATGGTCGGGAAGCAGAACGCAAATAGTGCCTTTGCTCTGCTCTCTTTCTCCTTTCTACACAGTCCAGGACTCCAGCACACAGACTGGCACTGCCCATTCAAAGTGAGTCTCTCTACTTCAGTGAACTGAGTCTAGGTCGTCCCTACAGAACACCCAAAGGCATGTCTCCTATGTGATTCTGTATCCTGTCAAGATGATAATATCAACCATAAAAATGTCCATCAGCAAATGAAACTTCAGCCAATCAGGAGTTGGACCAAAGAAAAGAATGCCCTCAAACAACCCAGAATCAGAAACACAACTTTGCCTCTAGCTATCTTCCTTGGCTAAGAGACTGCACCTGTGTCCCAAATGCAGGGGTCTTTTTTTAGTAACGACTAACCTTAATTGAAAATTTATCCATCCTTATTGCTTGGAAAAACTCCCTGGAAAATTATTGAGCTTGTCAAAACTGATGCTTCATCTGTTTTTCCATTGAAGAATCATCTTCAAGAGTTAAAAATTAAGACTATCTAAATTGTATCAGATTCATTGTATACTTCAGAAGCAAAAGGACATACCAATGGATTTGGGGCAGCTTGGAGTCTCTCCAAGGTGGCTGAAAGACTAAGAAGCAAGGAACGACTCTAAGCTCCACTTCAGTACTGCTACATTGCAGACCCTACTGCCCCTAGTCGCACACACAATAACTCATTCACTAGTTAAGCCCTGAACACCATAAATACACTACCCAAATGCTGTCCCCCAAAGGCCAGTGCCTCCACAACCAATCATCTCACAACATGGACTACATACCCTGCCTGCTTTTTCCTATTCCTTTGCATCAAAATTTCTCCCGTACTTAGAACTTATTTTGTAGAGCCAGAGTAACATGACTTTACTCAGCAACAAGGGATGCTGGGAAAATGAGCATCTGACTTCCACATTAGATAAAAAACTAATAGTATATACAATTGTTTGAACAAAAAAAGGCTTTCCTGGGCCTGGAGATGTAGCCTAAATTTTAGAGTGCTTGTCTAGAATGCACAAAACCTTGGTTTTGATCCCCAACATAGCAGAAACTGGGCTAGGTGGCATACCATCTAACCCCTGTACTCTGAGGTACAGGCAGGTAATCAAAAGTTCAAGGTCATCCTGAGGTATATAGTGAGTTTAACACTACCCTAAGATACTTGAGATCTTGTCAAAAGAAGGAAGGAAAGGAGGGAGGAAGGAAGGGAGGGAAGGAGGGAAGAAGGAAGGGAGGGAGGGAGGGAGGGAGGGAGGGAGGGAAGAAAGAAAAGAAAAGAAAAGAAAAGAAAAGAAAAGAAAAGAAAAGAAAAGAAAAGAAAAGAAAAGAAAAGAAAAGAAAAGAAAAGAAAAGAAAAACCCACGTTGATCTTGGCTAACTCTATCCAACACTCAAGTCTAGATGCTTAGCGTAGGAACCAGCCATTGCACCATAAGACCAAACATCCAAACATCCTAAACCTCACACTCATTCCACCTAGTAAAAAGGTCCTCACTAATGTTCAATTTCTTTTCTCTTACTTTTCATCCAAGGCTTAAACCAAGGTTTTGCTTCAGTTGCTGCCATAAAATGATAGGGAAAATGAGCCTATGAATCACTGTTTCTAGAGAACAAACCCACACTCATTTTAAAGGGTTTTGTCTGCTTCATGTACAATAATGATTAGCTAACAATCGCTATTGTATTTTGGCAAGTACATTGAGCCTTGTAAAAAAAAAATACTTCTGTACCTGCAGGAGAGCAAAGCTAAATGTCTGAACAATGATAAATTCACTGGAGGCCACAGAGAGTGGAAAAGTTCCAAAGAATAACAAAGGCTAGCTCTCACATAATGCAGACTGAAAAGAAGGTCACGTTGGCGAGATAAAGAAATTCACTTAAAAGAGAGGATCACAGCAAGCTATTGAAATGAATCTATACTGTTCATACCACAATGAGAACATGCAATTTCTAACTTGATTTCATGAAACAAAGATTAGCGACTACAAACCAAGAGGACAGAGTCAAATTGTGCTAAATGAATATCTGTAATAACAGAGTAAAGTCTAATAGAATGTTAAAGTCAGTTCAAAAATGCACAAGCCAATTTCTATCTATCTGTAACAGAAATATTATACATTTGGGGAAGGATACACAAACATAGATTCCACGTCTAAGTAGAAGAAATAAATTTCTTTGTGAACTTCAGAAGACCATGAATAAAAGTATGAGGACGTTAATTCTAGCTCTCAGACAAAATTAGTTGTGATTTTTTTTTCAAATAACTTTTTTTCTAGAAAATATTCTTGGAAGTTTTTTCATCTGAAGAGGAAGAAGGGAATGCACTGGAAGTTACAGGCACAGGAAAAGACTTTCTGGACATGTCTCTTACAGTGCAGTCATTAAGTCTAACAGTTGACAAATCAAACCTCATGAAGCTAAAAAGCTACTATACAGTACAGGACTCCATCATTCAAGTGAAGAGGCAATCAGAATAGGGGAAAAAATCTTTACTGGCTGTATTTCTGACAGAGAGTTAGCACCTGGAATATACAAAGCCCTCAAAAACTAAACATCAAAGAAAACTAAAAATTGGGACAAGGAACTCAACAGGGCATTCTCTAGAGTTAAAATGCAAATGGCTGAGAAACACTTTAAAATGTCCAGCAATTTTAGTCATCAGGGAAATGCAAATTAAAATCACTTTGAGATTTCAGCTTATCCTATTCACGAAAAAAAAAAAAAAAGAGGCACAAATGAAGATGAGGATGTGGAAGAGGGGGAACTGCTGGTAGGAATGTAAGCTGATACAGCCTCTAGGAAAATCAGATCCAGCCATACCACTCTTGGGCATATACCCCAACGTCTCTATATCCTACTACATGAATGCTTGTTCATCATGTCCATTGTTGCTCTTTTCATAATAGCCAGGAACTGGAAACGATCTAGATGTCTATCAACTGATGAATGTATAATGAAAGTATGGCACATTTATACAATGGAATATTATTCAGCTCTTAAAATGAAATAGGAAATTCACAGATAAATGGATTGACCTGGGAAACAGTCACTCTGCCTGAGATAACCCAGACCCAGAAAGACAGAAGCTGCACATTACCTTTCATAGCTGGATGCTAGCTTTGAAATCTTAGATGTGCGTGAGAGGTCAGGAAAGTAATAAATGGCCTTTTGGGAGTAGGCTTTCCTGGAAGGGGTGATAGAACACAGTGATATAAAGGGGAGAGGAGAATAATTGAATAGGAAGGATTAAATGGGATGGGGAGTAGGAAGAGAGGGAAGAGGAGGGCATGGGGAGCCATAGCCAACACTTTAGAAAAAGCCATATGAAAACCTATCACTATAGAAGCTTCTTAAACTATATACATATACATTTAAAAATAGAACAAAAGTAGTTACCTTATAAAAGGGAGATACTCCCCCAACTAGACATTTACAGGCTAACAAAGTAAAACCCCAATTCCAGGAAGGGACTGTCTCTTTGAGGCTGCTGATCAGGGTCCTTAGGTGTCAAATGATACTACACTGCCCCCGCACTTGCTTAGCCATCAGACCCTACTGCTGAAGATACTGCATAGATGAACATTAGAACAAACAAGGAGAACGCAAGCTGGGGCTGACTTCAAAGCCTCGTCTCCACTGGCCGGCTTTTGTAGCAAAGGAAAGCACTATGTATGCTACCCGAAGAGAAATTTAGTCATCAACTTTACTCAGCTGAGAATCCCGTGAGCTGTAACAACTGATGTGGGCCAGATATGCCCAGTGGTGCAAGAGTGGCACAAATATAGAGCAGCCAACCACTGCTTAATTGTATTTAAGATCTGCTTCATAAACTGAAACCCATCCCTGACATTGATATCGGGCCTAGACAGGCCTCAGGGCACAGGGAAAAGCCCAATATTATTTTTCTGCTAAATAAATACAGTTATAAACTGACTCCTGATGGCTCATTGTTATAGTCATAGAAAAATGCATCTCTCAACGCTCAGCAGAGAAGCTTCCAGAAGGAAACAGCACCAGATGGTGATCAACACAGAGATCCACAACTAGACATGTGCAGGAAATAAGAGCCTCCAGAGTTCTTATCCTTGAATAGGAAACCCAAGTCAAACTTCTGCTTCCCAAGGCTCATGGACCATTAGGGAAGAGGATGTGGAAAGACTGAAGGACCAGAGGTGATGGGTAGCCACAAGAGACAGAATTTTCTAGACAGTGGGTCAGTTACTCATATGAACTCAGCAATGGTGACAGCACACACAAGTCCCATGTATAAACTCAAGCCAGACAAAAATCTCAGCATTAATGTGGGGAAGTGAGGAAGAAACTCAAACCCTACCTGAGGAGCTTTTGGCAACTTATGACTTCTGGGAGTCAGGGAGTCTCATTTAGGGGTACGACTCTTGGTAGGCTGACCAGGTTCCAATGGATGGATGGATCAAAACTGAAGAACATTTGGGGATGCAAATTAGACTCTATAGGCCATTATACACACATGTGCACGTGCATGTGTGTGTGTGTGTGTGTGTATAATAGATTACATGAAATTAGCCAGTAAGAAGAGGTGTATTAGAGGAGGGGGATCTAAAAATGATAAAAATATAGTTATAAAATACACAAAATTCAATGAAAAAGGGATAAAAAAGTACTTTATGACTTATTATTCTTGTGTATGAGAGAGTACAGTTGTGTGGATGCTTGTGGGAGACAGGAGACAACTTTCATGAGTAGTCTCTTTCCTTCTACTGAGGTCACATCAGTACTTGCTTCCACAAGTACTTTTACCCAATGAGCTCTCTCATTAACCCATGAGTACTCCAAAAAATAAAATAATTATGCAAAAAAAAACTATAAAAAACAGAAAAAAATAAATAAAAAAAAAAAAATAAAAAAAAATTTAATAAAAAAAAGAAAAAAATAAAAAAAAAAAAAAAAAAAAACTAAAAAAAAATAATAAAAAAAAAAAATATAAAAAATATAAAAAAATGAAGATAAAATAATGTAAACTAATATAAAAAAACAATAAAAAGAAAATAAAATAAAATAAACAAATAAACAAAAAAGAAACAGAAAAAAAACAAAAATAACAAAAATTAATAAATTTTTTATTTTTTATCTTTTTCTTATGGCCTTAAGTGGGGTCAGGCATAAAAATTAAAAGTAGCCATTGTTTTCCCTTAAGTGAGTTTCACATGTGAATAAAAACACGTGGATCAAAATTAATATCCCAAGTGTGACACCTTTTAAAAATATGCCAAAGCTCACTTTGCAAACTGTTGAGAAAGCTTAGAAACTTTCAGCTTTCAATTCACATAGCCAACTCCTTAAAGCACTGCTTTATTAAAAATCATCCTCTTCTGACAAAAGTCCAGCTGTCATATTGGATTGAATGTCACCCACCTGCCCCTAGACACTATCCAGTTCTGCCTCTTGCTGTCAAGCAACAGCCAGACTCCATAGACCCAGAATCCGTGGCTTTCCAAAGAGTCCTTGGGAAAAGCAAATGAACTTAACATTTCCCAAGCTTCAAAACGAACCTTTCAAATCAACTTCATATGGTTCACTGCAGAAAGGGTCACAGCCAGCTCTCCCTCCCCTACCTGAATGGTCAGCAGCTGCAGCTGGACCCAGCGGCTCAGGGACCTATGGGAGCTACTTTCATCAGAAGGTTCCCTAGCTGCACACTGCCATCCTCCTTGCCACCCGAGGAGATGGAGATGAATGGGAGCGGTGGCTCCGTGACAAGCAGGTGATTTCCCAGATACAGGAGCTAATCACCCTGGTGACATTAAGGCTGGACAGAGAAGAATTGCCTTCACAGTGAGGCGGAGAGAGTGCCCTTTATCCACAAGTTTCTAGGCATGAAAAGTTGGTCTTGGGTAAAACAGTGAGGTAAGGAAGGTTGATTCCAGCTTGGTGTCCTGCTCGCCCCCCCCCCCAAGTGCCACGGGTTCTCTCACCATCTCATGCTGGGAATCCATCTCTCCATGCCCTTCAACTGCTCTGAGCCTTAGATTCTACATCTGAAAAAGAATGAGAAAGCCACTACAGTGTTTGTGTTTGTGAAAGAACTACTCCAAGTAGCCAGCCAGACCCGTGTCAGTTTATATGAATGGCATTACTCTGTGATGATCAAGACTGATCAGATCTTTTTAGCGGCTAATTCAACATAATAAATCTAAAGGCTATGACTCACGTCTGTTATCATCTCCTCCCACTGGCTCTGAATTCTGGTATTAACAAGTTAATGCCACCTCATCTATCCATTCTTCTTTCTCAACCTTTCCTTTTCTTCTTCCTCCTTTTTTCCTCCTCTTCCTCCTACTTCTTCCTGCTTCAAAAAACAAGGTAAACACAAAACTATCCATTTTTATACATAAGTTGTGAGCAGTTAGAATGTGAGCTGGTGTGTGGACAAAGACCTCCGCCATAAAGTAGGAGAAAGTGCCCATGACGCATGGGATGGGCTGCCCACAGGAACACACAGTCCAGGAGGACATCGCCTCTATGCTACTGCCCCAGCCAGGCTGGCTATGGCCCGCCCTTTTCTCTCTTCTTTCCACTGTGCAAACTGGCTCAGATCCAGCCTCCATTGCTTTTCTAAGAGGTGGACAGCAAGCGATTCCTCCTCTCAAACTTTTCATTGGAATGGGGTGAAAAGTCATCCTAATGTGTACTTACTATGAAGAGTGGCTGCCATAAATGGAGTACTGAATGGCAGAGTTAATAAAACATTGGGGAAAAGGCATTTTCTCACCTGAGAACTTAATTGCTACAGCGAATTTAACAAGGAACTCTTGACATTCTATTTCATAAAAAGTATTTTATTCTCAAATTGTACCCTTGATTTATAAACCACAGAGTGAGGCCCCATCAATGGCCATGGGGAACATTTCACTCCCTAAATACCAAGGCATAATTTACACACTTCAAGACTGAAACTAATTTATTTGCCTTACAGTATAACTCAAAGTACGTCTAATTTATGTCATTGTAATTCTGAAAATAAATTAGACCATTGTCCATCTTTACAAATGCACATTACACCTTTGGAATTCTTGCAAGCCAAGGGTTCAAGTTATCACCATAAATGCCAAATGGAGAAGATTCTACCCTAACCCTCTGCATAGATTTAAAGAATACAAATAATGAAATAATAAAATGTTCCTCTCAATGTCTTATATTTTAGGACTTATTTTCTTAGGAATTCTAAGGATAGGTTTAACTTACTCATCTTAAAAGAACATAACAAAAGGCTTTCTATTACAGACATTATAGGTATAGTTTGTTTCAAAACAAAACTTTTTGGAAGTACTCTGATTTCATTAGCATCAATTGGTTAGACAGCGAGTCTATCAGTCAGGGTCTCAACATAAAATGGACAGAATACTCAATATGAATACTCCTTGGAAGGTTTGTATGGCTTACAAAGGTGTAGTGGGGGTGATGGTAGATACCAGGGTCCAGCAGCCTCGAAAGTATAACAGTACGCAAACCAGCCAAGACAGGGAGGCATGAAGGGCGTTGCTCCCAGACACAACAGCCAAAGCTCTTAGAGGGTCACCAGCTTACAGTGGGAAGGTCACTGTATATCTGATCTGAAGGAATACCCAGAGAAGGACCAAGGGTGAAGCCATGATCTTACTCTTATGCTTCCCTATTTTGGGGGTCCAGAAACCTCCAGTATCCAGTACAAACTGTGATCCAGAAAAAAATAGCAGCTCATTAATGTGATGTATTGGGGTCAGACCTCAAGGATGACAGAAGAGGGGGGAAGGATGAGGGATGGCTGAGAAGCGGCAGATGAGTGGTGACAGTACCCCTACCACATACAAGACACTATGTTTAGTATTATAAGGACACAAAGTTGAATAACAGCCCTCTCTGCCCTTATCTATTGGTGAGAACCTGCAATCTATTGGAGAAAGACTCCTAGAATAGAAAATAAATAGGATATGGAGGCCGGGAAGATAACTCAGTAAGTAAAGTGCTCACTGTGCATGAAGATCTGAATTCAGGACCCAGGTATCTATAAAGCACCAGGAACAGTGACAGGGCCTGTGAGCCCAGCACTGAGGAGATGGAGACAAGAGGATCCCTGCACTTGCTGGCCATCAAATCCTCCAGAACTGGTGATTGCTAGGTTCAGTGAGAGACACTGTCTCAAAACATAAGCTGGATAGCAATTGAGAAAGATATCTGATGTTGATCTCTGGCCTTTACAAATAAGCGCACATACACGTGTATACACATAGGGCTCCATCATACACATGCAAAATATTAATGAAACATGGTAACTTTTATATTTTCACCCAAGAATTACAATGGAAGGCAATTATTACAGCAACATTCATCGTTCATGCCAACATGGGAGACCTTCTCCACTGCTGGGAACTGTGTCCTGATTTTCGACAGGGTAGTGGTCTCAACTTGAACATACAGGTAATTAATTCACCAAGAAGGCTTCACAAAACACCTTTCAGTGGGACGAGCCATCATTTCTCGTAGTTTCCCAGCTGATGCTGGTGCTGTGGGTGTCCAGAGATCATAGTTCAAGAACTATTCCTTCCTCCAATTTTCAATCCCTGTGGTGTCAGCAGGGCTGTCAATTTCCTGTTTATTAGTGTTTGGTCCTTGGTGCAGGACCAGTCAGCCTTGTCCCCTCCTCTGAGCGCTCTACAGGGCTGCTCACCCCAATGCCAAACATGACTTCAGACTTTCCAACCCCTTTTCCTCTCCTCTGGAAGTCAGTCCAGGTTTTCTGTGCATACAACCTTGTATATTCAGGAAATTTATTTTAGGGAAAAAATTCAAACACTATGTCAAGACACCAATAAAAATATGCATCCCAGTATCATTAACTATGTAAATGTCCAGCCACTGGAGTTTGGTGAAATATGGTAGGACACAATCACACCTATCTCTGAAAGCTTGAATGTAAAAATTATATTACTAGGTGCTAGAGAGTTGACCTGGTGGTTAAGAACACTTGCTGGTTGTATTAGTCACTTTTCTGTTGCTGTGATAAAGCACAATGACCAAGGAACTTATAAAAGGAAGAGTTTATTTGAGCTTACACGATTGCCGGTTCCAGGGAATTAGAGTCCATTGTGGTGGGAGGCATGGCGGCTGGAGACTGGAGCAGCAAACCGAGGGTCACATCTCGCAATGAGCACAGGAAGCAGAGAGAGCAACTATAGATCATGAGGCTTGTTAAAACTCACTAAGCCTGCCCCCAGGGACAGGCTTCCTGTCCAGCATGGCCACACACTCCAAGACCTCCAAAAACAGTGCCACCAACTGGAGACAAACGTCTGAATACCTAGAGCCTATGGGGGACACTCATTCAAACCACCACACTGGTCTTACAGAGAATCTAAGTTCAGTTCCAAGCACCCAGATGACTACTCACACCATCTATAAATTCAGTTCCAGGGAATCAATCTCACCCTGCCTTCTGGCCTCCTAGGGCATCTATGTGCACCTGATACACAGCAATCTACACAGACACTCAAACACACATTAAATAAATAAATAAATAAATAAATAAATAAATAAATAAATAAATATAAATAAATATTTTTCTGAAAATGTATTAATTACTAGAGGATATTTATAACATATTAACCTAAAATGAAACTATAAATCTCTTGTAAGATAATCTCCCCTTCAAAATAACTCCATATTAATGAAAGTTTATGTGCCATTTTTACCTGATCATTTCCAGCTGGTGTAATAATGGTCTTATTCTTATTTTACTTTTGTTTTACTGTGTTTTCTTTTAAAAATGATCATGCATTGCTTTGTAATAAAAATAAGCAATAAAATAAATTCCACTTTGAAACACAAACTCATACAGTTCTTGGACTGACTGTAGATTTAGAGCTAAAAGAAGTTATAAATAAACATCTATATTTATTTTCCATTTTACCAAACCTCTGTGCAAATGGTTTATTTACCTATGATTAGGTTTTACTATACATCACCCACAGCCAAATTAAAGAGACTCATGACTGAAAAAGATTTTATTTTCTCCCATAAAATTTATGGAGATGAGCATCCAGAGCCAAGTACATGCCCTACAAATAAGAGTAAGTTTATCACTGTCCAGCCTTCTGCTCCAGTTTTGCTGGCATGTGTGTCTTCTTCGTAAGATCTGAGATGGCTTCTGGAATCTTAGCCATTACGTCCCCAGTTTTACCAGAACGTAAGAGGAGAACAGGCAAATGAAGAGACATACCCTTCCTCTTCAGGCTCATGATTGACCTTTGTGTACCACTTCTGCTTGTGTTCTAACCTTAACGTACATCAATTAACAACAGGGCCACACCTAGCTGCAAGGGAGGCTGGCACATGGCTTCACTTATTATAGGCAGCTGTATTTTGAACTCAAAGTTGTGAGTTTGACTGAGTAGGAGACAAGTATATGTGAAAATGTGGAAACACATCATGTCATAGAAAAGGCATAAGCTAGTTAAAGTTGGCCCAGGAACATTTCCAAATAAGGAAATATTTCCTGCTGATAAGGGGTTTGAGATTGTAACTAAACTTAAACCAGTAAATTGCCATTTTTCAGCTGTTTTAGTTTAGAAGTAGCTAAGGGCAAGAAAAGAGTGTTTTAGCAGAGAAGAGCTTGTAAAATTTCTGACTTTCCCATACTTTTGAGAAATGGAACACATCTCATGAAGTTAAATTCCCAAAGAACTTGCTTACTCTATACATTTGCACATCATTCAAAACCCAATATCAGGGGACTAAAGAGATGGCTCATCTATTAAGAGAACTTGCTTGCTCTTGCAGAGGACCTAGGTTTAGTTCCCAGAATCCACATGGCAGCTAACAACCATCTGTAACTCCAGTTCTGGGAGAATCTAATGTATTCTTCTTGTTTCTTCAAGCATTACAGGCATATGGTGTCCTTACATACATAGGCACAATACTCATAAAATATAAATAAATAAATAAATAAATAAATAAATAAATATTTTAAGATCTAGAACTGGAGAGACTCAGCAATTAAGATCACTGACTGCTCTTGCAGAGGATCCAAGTTCAATTCTCAGCACCCAGACGGCAGCTAACAACCACCCATAACTCCAGTTCCAGGGAGTCTGATGTCCTCTTCTTATTTCTGTGTGCATTGCACAACATGGGTGCACTCACACACATAGGCGACATTCACACACATAAAAATATTAATAATCATAAAACTATAAAAAATAAAATATTTAAAATGAAAATATTAAGATCTAATGTCAGAAATGGAACTGGCTTCTACAACAGAAGAGGTTTCTTATCACAGCAGTCTAATCACTGTGGCCTTACAGTTAGCAGGTACCTCAGTGCTTTTGAACTTACTTATAGTCTGTCTGCAGTGCTCACTGCCCCATTCCTCCACCTCCTTCAGCTCTCCACTCAAATTTTACTCCAGAGAAAGCCTTTGCAGTCCACTCTACTGAAGACTGAAGTTGCCTTCAACCCTTCCAGCATTCTCTGCCTCTTGCCTTCAACTTTTTTGCTACAATTCATACTGATTTATACCTAACATCATACATTTTTTCCAAGAACCTACTCTCTGTGCCCCTTCTATCCCCAGCTAGAAGATTAAAGCTCCATGAAGGCAAGGATCTTTCTCTGTTTTCCCCACTGTGACCTAGAACACAGCCTGATACGCAGCAGATAATCAACAAATAGTGACCCAATGAATTAATAAGCTTAAGTGTCAGCACCTCTGACAGACAGGATGGGCACAGATGAAAATTCCTTAAGGAAGAATACAACGAACAAGTCTAGGAGTGACTCAAATCCAGAACTCAATTTTTAAGTTAACATCTTGGGAGGTTCTGTAATGGGCAAAAAGCAAGTAACGCTGAGCAGATCCTGACAGGCACTGTCACACAATGGTCAATCTGAGAAAAGCAATACAAATCAGAGTCTCCCAAACAGATGCCAAACTGAACTAGGACAAATCACTGCAGAGAGGAAGAAGTCTTTCCTCAGATCTAGTCACATCACCTTCTGTCTGTGTGGGGAAAATCCAGTTTAAGTTAGGCATGAATGGTCTAGCATTCCAGCCACCGCCCCTCAGAGGCACAAGTAGGAGTCATGGGACCTCCCTGGCCACATCCATGGAGTGGGATGTGGTGACACAAAGGTCTGAGATTGGGCCCTGGGAGATGAGGTCATACTGCCTATAAAACCTGTCCATTTTGAATAAAGGCGCTCTCTGTATTTGGATACCTTACCATGCATCTGCGTTCTATGCTTTCCTGTGCATGTTTTCTATATGGCTCACCATGAGAATAAATGGGACGAGCCACATAACAGCATGATGCTTCCCAACACAGCTTATCTAACTTTCTGCTTATTTACCTCTCTATTGTATGCCCTCCCTGCTAACATGGAGGCCCACAACAATGGGCAATCTGTGTGCTTTCTTCCAGAGTCCCAGAACCTAGAATAGTGCCTGGCACCTATAAAGCATGGGATGCACACAGCTGAATGAGTGATTGAATGAATGATGCTAAAAATGCCTGGGAGCAGAAACAAAGGGAAAAGAATCCTAATATGAAAAGCGAAGGGTTAAGTAACCAGATAAAGAAACAGAACTTCAATCAAATGGTGAATGGAATGCTCATGAGCTCTGTAGTCAGAGGGGCATGGCTTGTACCAAACTATAGCTCATGATAGGTATGCACACCGTCAATATGCACACATCATCCAACTGTTCTTCTGTTTTTGTACATTTTTATTGGAATATGACAATAATCATTCCATATTGTTTATGACTGATTTCATGCTTCAGTGGCAAAGCTAAAGAGACAGTTGAGTAACTGAAACAGAAAATAAATTAATATTCAACATCTGGCTATTTAAAAAAATTGCTAGCCACCATGATGCAAAGTTTATTGTTGGAAAAAGATGGGGACAGGGAGGGCCACTCAAAGCGTAGTCCTTAGACCAGGAGCATCACCATCTGCTATGGGTAAGAAATGTCCCTGTTAGCCCACCCCAGACATATGGAGTCAGACTATTTGGGGAGCAAGAATATAGTATTTTGTACTTTGACAGACTCTCTAGATGATCCTGAAGCACATCATTCACCATAGTAGATGATGAGAAGAAATGGAGTATGACCTGAAATAAGACCAGAGAAGTTCTCAGCAGCCAGGCCACAAAGACAAAGATCATGTTCAAACATACTCTTTAAGGACAAAGGGTAAGCCATCAAAAGATTCAATTTCCATTGAATTTTTATTAATGACTTTTTCATAAACTGGGTGTGGTGATGCATGACTGAAGTCTAAGCACAAGGGAAGGAGAAAAAGAGGATCAGAGGTTCGAGGCTACCCTCAGCTACCTTGGTCTTCACGAGATCCTGTGTCCAAAAAAAGAAAAGTTATTGTAGTTGTTCAAATTTGGGGATCTCAGCGAGATGATTGGGGGAGTTGATTTGGGTTTTTATTGAGAGAGACCTCACAGTGTAGCCCAGACCAGCCTGAAATCACTATGTAGCTAAGTGGCCTCAAACTGGTGGCAATTCTCCGCCCCCCCAAATGCTGAGAGCATAAACAGCAAGATAATTCAGTGCATGTATACAATGTGTAATGATTATTAGGATAGTTAACATTTCCGTCTCCTTAGGCTTTGTAAAAATTTTTATTAACATTCAGTAATTATACATATTTATGAGGTACAGCTTGATATTTTAACAAATCAATATAATTTGTACAAATCAAATCAGAGTAATTAACATTTCCATCTCTTGTTATTTTGTGTCTGCAAGTGTTTGAGCTTCTCTCTCCTAGTTATCCATAAAATATGTAATAAGCTATTGTGAAATATTTTAGGTAGTCAGATCACATGAGCAAATTTACAGTTCACATCCCTCTTGTTATGGTATGATTAGAGCCCAGGGACAGCTGTAGGGGTCTTCCTCTACTATGCGGACTTGTCTGTCCTGCTCCACATTTCCTTTCCCTTGCCAGGCCCTGGCTCCCTTCCTGGAATACTCAGGGCTTACTCTGAAGGACTTTTTACTCAAGATCTTCATCAGGACAGATACATAGAATTACTAGCAGAAATGCAAAAGGTATCTGCGTGTGTCCCTCAGGGAGGAGCTTCCTAGGGATAATGGAACCTGTCCAGACTAGCTGCTGTCTTCCCCCAGCCTGTCCTTCCTCTTCCCTTACTAAAGCACTAGTGCACAGGCAGAAAGGTCAGCAAAAATGTGTGGTTCCCTAGAGGGGGACTATGTTGCTGTCACCAAATAACTGACCAGAAGCAATGGAAGGGAAAGAAGTCCATTTCAGCTCACGGTTGGAGGGGATCCCATCTGTCACGTTAGGAACAGTGGCTGCATGGCGGTGGGAATGTGGAGCAGCTGTTTGCTAAAGTATTAACAGACCAGGAAGCAGAAAGAACAGTAATTGGAGCCAGGCTATAAACTTCAAGGCCCAGGACACAGAGAGCCACTTCTCCAGCTAAGCCCTGCCTTCTATAAGTGCCCTAATCTCCGCAAAACAGCACCATAGCTGGAGACAAATTGTTCACACATATGAGTCCCTGGGGAATGTTTTACATTAAAACCATAAGAAGAATGATGGAAGCTTGAACTTTACATGATTCAGATGACCATGTATGATATGGGAAGCCAACCAAACTATCCAGGCATCACGCTTCTGCGTCTCTCCTCTAACCTCACTGAATGTCAGTTTCCTTGTTAGTAAAATGGGGACAACATCTCATATATTTGCAGAAAGGAATCAAAAATAAAATGTAGGGCTGGGGAGATACTCAGTTGATAAACTGTCCATACAGTGGTGCAGCTAAAAGACCTCATTACAGAAGTGTCTCTAAACATTGGATGGGGGTTCACACGGAAATTTACAACCAACCAAAGTGCAGAGAATAAGTGTCTGTGAAATGTTTAGCCATAAATGGCCCATCAAGACTCAGGGACCATCAAGGAAGAGGGGGCAGAAAGATTGCAAGAGACAGAGATGGGCGAGTGTCAGTGTGAAATATTTCCTTCTGAACTTGCCAAGACTGATGAGTGCATGAACTCATGATAGCTGTGGTTACCCACAAAAGGCCTGCCCAAGATCCAGCCTGTCAACATTCCAGCATGGATCATGGTGGGGCTTAGATGCTTCCACCCTAGATGAGGAGCTATTGACAGCTGACAGCTATGGGGGACCAAGTCAGTTTTCTTTAGGGGTGTGGCCCCTGGTATGTCAGCCGTGCCCAGTGGATGGCCCCACACCTGAGAGTATGTGGGAAGCACAAACTAGATGTGGTGGCTTACAAACAGATAAAAAGAGGACATGAAGTTGGTAGCCACGTGGGGGTAGCTCTGGGAGGAGCTGGGGAGGGAGGAGTGGGCGTGAACATGATCAAAATGCATTGTGTGCATGTATGAAATTCTCAAAGAATTAATTTTTAAAGCCAGGCATTGTGGCTTGTCTTTTTAGTCCTAGCACCCGGAAGGCCCAGAGAGGCAGATCTCTGGGGCTCCCCGGCCAGCCAGCCCAGCCTAATTGGGGAGCTCTAGGCCAATAAGAAGCCTTCTCTCAAACATAAGGTGGCAATGTCCCTAGGAACAACATCCAAGGTGTTGCTCTGGTCTCTATATGCATGCGCACACACACACACACACACACACACACACACACACGCACATGCTCATACACATATACATACAAACATATCACACATACATACCAGCAGGGCCCATTGCATGTAAAACAGACTGGACCCTAGGAATTCCTCTTGGACATCTTTCTTTCTTCCAGTCTTCCAGCCTCACCATCACGTCTTCATAGTAAATGTTGATCATCACCTTCTACTTTGGCCAGTGTACAATGTGACAACCTGGAAGTAAGTAGATATGTTATTTCCTTCTACCTCTAGCAAGATTAAGTTCTCCACTTGTGGTGAACTGTAAATTACTATCAAAGGCAATGGTAAACACATTAATCCATGACTTGGGGGTAATTAAGGGAGTCCAGTATCATTACAGTCATTTATAAGAGTTATATTGTAACGAGAATAATTTTTCTTCACTGATAGTCCAACCCTATTCTAAAAGGGATTTAAGATGGCTTGAAAAATACACATGCTGCAAAAAGATAAATTGAAAGAAAAAACTAGATAAAGGAGAAAAATAAGGGGAAAAATGATTTAACATTGAGAGTAGTCCTGTGAACTCCCTAGGACATGGCCACTAATTTGGCCCTGAGTTTTCTAGGAGTCAATATATCAAGAAAGCCACAGAGACTTCTGAAATTCACAGGGCCAGTCAGGCTAACATACAGCAGTGCTCAACAGAAGCCTTTAACACAGAGGCCAGAGAAAGATGCATCCCCAGGGCTGGGGAGCAAGGATTCTGAATAACTTCACAAACAGCATCTCTGGCAGCTTCCAGAGCAGCCTTGAAGAATCACTTTCTAATTGCTATGTTTTGTAAAGCCAGTATTCCTTTTGGCATCATCTATAATTTAAGTGGTCCCCTTGAGGGTTGAAGAATTAATACTGATATTTCACAGTGCTCGCTCAGTCCTGTGCAAGGAGAATGTAGAAGATGAAAAGACCAAGCGTTCTTCCAGCCCTGAGGTCTGCAGGCTACATTGGATCCTCAGGTCTCATGGAGATGACTCAAGAGTTGGTGGAAGCTTGGAGGAGCTCAGGACATACCCCAGAGTCTTGTTCTCTTTGGCTTCAAGTGAGCAAGCCTGGTTTCTTTTTAAAAAACTTAAAAACTAAGGCTGGGGGCATGGCTCAGTCAGTAAAGTGCTCACCACTGTGGAAACATCAAAGCCTAAATTCAATCTCCTGAACTTATATTACGAAATTTTCAAATACTGGTACAGTTAGAGAGACAGACATGAGCAGATCCCTGGGCTTCCTAACCTACATACATGTGCACCTGAAGAGAGAGAGAGAGAGAGAGAGAGAGAGAGAGAGAGAGAGTTAAAAACTAAAAACCACAGTAACCTCTGCACAGAATAGCAGTTTGATATTGCTTCTTGCTCAGTAGAACACCTGCCAGCCACAGAATAAGTATTCAACTGGGGATTAGCAATGGAAGTTTACATGGGGGAAACAATATCTTTGAATCTAGTGTAAGCTTTCACATATTAAGAGACAGCTACTGTAAAAATACTCTTTCCACCTAAAGGTTATCCAAAAGGTAAGTACCAGAAAATTAAAGTGGCCCACCCCAAGTCACATTATCACTAGCAAAACACTTAACTCCGGGGCTCCTGCCTTTTCCAGTGTCTTATCTACAAGGAAAAGCAGATGGCTTCCATTTGTCATAGCTGGGCTGCACTATGTTCTAACTAACTCACTGTACCTTTGCTCCAACCCAAGAAATGAACTAGGAAATAGCTCTCAGGTCTCCAGTGGTCCATGGGCTCCTACATAAGACTTTTAGACGACATTCAGGGTTCGAGGTGCAGAAGTCAATCAATTAGTGATGTTCGGCACTAAGAAAGGAAGGGAGATATTTGCAGATAAAAGACGCTGTAGAAGATGCATGCAATAAAATAGTTCGTGCAGGGTGGGACTCAAGTGTTAGCACTGTTAATTCTGCACAGCACCTCTCCCCTCTCAGAACACATGCCATGTTTGCAGAGTGACTGAATGACTGATATGTGAAATACTTAATAAATATAAAAAGCAATGGTGATTGGATCTGATGACCTTTTCCAAACCATACAATAAGGCAGTAGGGCTTGAGGCTAAGAATTATTAAGTATTCAATTATTTACTTTCCCTAGATCCTTCTAACATACAGCAAAACCTAGCTGCTTTCAGAAGGTCCATTGACTGAACAATGGGGAGGAACACCGCACTGGTATCTATTAGGAACGCGCCCATCAGTGAAAGTCCTACATCAATTCAGGATGCTTACACACCGCCTGGCTTCTATATGAATTGCCTCTGAAGCTGAAATTGCTTATTTTCAAATAATTTCCACACTGTAAACAGTAATTGGGTTCTTTATCCAAGCACTGTGCTCCTAACTGTAAGTCATAGCAAAAGGAATCAGAGCTGCTAGCTTCCAACAAAGAGACAAAAGCAAATGAATCTCGATAAACTGGGGAATACGCAGATTACTACTAATATAAGAGCAATAAAAAGTGTTGAAAGAGAAAGACAGAGAGAGTGTATCTATCCTCTCAACTCAGAACACTTCCTTGTTTGACTGACAGGACCTAACATCCCTACTTGATTTTTGAAGGAGATTCTTTCTGTCTCCTTTTCTAGTTTCTTAAGTTCGAAATGAAGAGGTGTCACAAAGCCCAGTCATTGGGTCCTTTGCCCTTCATATTAGCATTCATATTGGGTGATCTTGTCTAGCCTAATGACATCGAATCTAGTCTATATGTCAGCAGCTGCGTGTATTATCTGCAGCCTTGGCCAGGCCTCACTTGAACTCACATACCCAACTGTCCATCTGGCATCTCCTTGGCTATCTAGACACAAAGAAGATGTAAAGGGCGCCAAGTCAACTTCCACTCTCCCCTTCCAAACCTACTCCTTCAATCTCCTCGAACAGTATATTGCAATGCATTATGGAGAAAACAACATCCCAGCATCTGAACAAAAGTCTTTGATCCCTCTCCTTTGCTCAGGATTCCTAACCAGCCCAACTTTCAAAGTTCTGTTTCTTTACTTGAATCAGAATGGATGGAGCCCTACTCTCCACCTCAACCATTCTAATGTCATTCCTCACCTGAATTATTGCTTTGGACCCAAACTGATCCCCAGAGTCTGACCCATAAGCACCCACACTATGAGAATAGCAACCAGTGTGATCCTGTAGGAACATATCTCAGACTACTTAATCCTACCACCACCTTCTGTTTCCCTTAGAGAATGTCCTACTCCTTATTCCACACACACACATCCTGCCATCTACTGACCTCTTCTGTTGCTCTTCCCTTCTATAGCCACAGTGTCTTGTAGCTGTGTCTCCTGGAAAGGCCTGGAACACCTCAAGCACTTTCATATCCATGCCTCGGGCATTTTGCCCTCCATGTTTTTCAGTCAAGAATGTCTTCTCCCCTTCCAATCAAAAGTCATGTCTTCTAAGTCCTCCTCTGCCCACTCTTTAAAATTGAAAGCTTTTTTTGCCGTTCTCAGCCTCAGCCTTTAACAGCTGCGCTATCTCTCCAGCTGGAGAGATGGCCTAGCGGTTAAGAGTGCTAACCGCTCTTGCAGAGGACCCAGGTTCGATCCCCAGCACCCAAATGGCGGCCAAGAACCGTCTGAAACTCCAATTCCAGGAGAACTCCAGTTCCAGGGGAATCTGACACCCTCTTCTGACCTCCGCAGCATTGCACGACACGGGTGCACAAACTTGCATGCAGACAGTACATTCATACACATACAGAAATAAATAAAAAAATAAAATAAAATAAAATTGAAAGCTTGGGCTGGAGAGATGGCCTAGCTGTTAAGAGCGCCGACTGCTCTTGTAGAGGACCCAGGTTCGATCCCCAGCACCCACATGGCGGCTGAGAACCGTCTTTGACTCCAGTTCCAGGGGAATACGACGCCCTCTTCTGACCTCTCTGGCATTGCATGACACGGGTGCACAAACCTACATGCAGACAGTACATTCATGCACACAAAAAAATAAATAAAATAAAATAACTAAAATTGAAAGCTCTACCCCCAATGCTTCCTATGCTTTTTTCCTTGCTTATGTGTTTTCTCCCTAAAATTTATCTTTAGTGAGCTGAGCATAGTGGCACACACCTTTAATCCCAGGACTCAAGAGGCAGAGGCAGGTGGATCTATGTGAGATTGAGCCCAGCCTGGTCTAATGGTGAGTTCAGGTCAGCTGAACTCTAGCTGGGGCTAGAAGGAGACCCCATATAAATAAATAAACAAACAAACAAATAAATAAATAAATAAATAAATAAATAAATATTGCCACTAGCCAGCTTTTTTCCACTGTGACATGTTCAAATTAGCTTCAGAAGCCTTGAGTCTGTGGCAAGCGAGAGCATGGGCAGCAGAGGAAAGTAGCTCCTCCCGACGTCCAATCTAGAAAGAAGAGAGGAATGACTACTGTCCTCATGTCCCTGTCAAGAGCACACCCCCTGATGACCTAACTTCCCCCTGCCAGGACTACCTCTTAACTCCCCTCCACCTCCCACATCACCATCAGCTAGTATTCTAGTTCCAGTTATGTTGCTGTCGCAAAATGCCCCCACAAAAAGCAACTCAGGGGAGAAAGGGGTTTGTTTCCACTCGCAGTTCCAGATGATAGCCCATCATTGCAGGGAAGTCAAGGCAGGAACTTCCAAATAGCTACTCACGTCATGTCCAGTCACAAGTGAAGAGAGCTGACACACACATTCTTCCTGGCGTGTATGCTTGCATACAGTTTAGGGCCCCCTGCCTAGGGAGTGGTGCTGCCCACATGGGTGAAGTCTTCCACATCAATTAATGCACATTATCTCCCACAAGTCATGCCCAGGGGCCAACCCGAAGCAAACAGCTCTCATGGAGTCTCTCCTCTCAAAAGTCAAACTGCTGGGCGTGGTGGCACACGGCTTTAATCCCATCCCAACACATGGGAGGCAGAGGCAGGCGGATCTCTGTGAGTTCAAGGCCAGCCTGGTCTACAGAGTGAGCTCCAGGCCAGCTGGGACTAAAGGGAGACCCTGTCTCAAAAAGACTAAAAAAAAAAAAAAAAATAATCAAAGTTTTGTTAAGTTAGCTATTAAAACTAACCATCAGAGCTGAAGACTAAGCTTTTATGTTTGGGTTTTTTTTTTGGGGGGGGGGGTTGGTCTTTTCAAGACAGGGTCTCTCTGTAGCCCCAGCTGTCCTGGAACTCACTGTGTAGACCAGGCTGACCTTGAACTCACAAAGATCCGCCTGCCTCTGCCTCCCAAGTGCTAGGATTAAAGGCGTGAGCCACCACTCCCGGCGAAGACTAAGCTTTTAATCTGTAAAACTTATATGTTTTACTATCTTCCCAGTAGAATGTAAGCTTCCCAGCTACAAGTATTTTGGGATCTTGTTTACTGTTGTGTTCCCAGCATGAGGAATCATTAGCACATAGTAGGCACTTAATAAATATTCAGTGCATGAAGATCAAGGAATTCATTTCTAGATAAAGTCAGAGAAAATGACATGATGAAAAGAACTGATGGATCATCAATGCATTTTCTAAACATGAAGTGATAAAACTAATGAACACGATGAACTTCATCTGCAATTTGTAATCACTTTTATTTAAATGTTTTACAAATATTTTTAAAGCTCAATGTGTTTTTCAAATGCTTCAAAATATTGAGGTTATTTTGGAACACTTAAAACAGTTTTAAAAATCTTTTCTGCAAAAATTTTTTCAACTCATCAGCAAGCTTAGAAAATAAACTAGTTTAATATCCAAAATAAATAAACTTAGAAAATAAGCTAGTTTAATATCCAAAATGTTTTCAGATTTTGCTTTAAGATAATTTGGATTTAAATGGGGGAAAGCTTGTTTGGAAACAGTTCTGAAAGCCAAATATCTCCAAATTTAGAGGTTTTGTTATGGTGTAAAGAAAATGAAAGAATAAATCAAGTATTTCCAAGTCCCATAGAAAGCAATATTTCCAATTTTCTTTTTGGAAAGTAGATTGAAAACTTTCCAGGATACTTTTTCATGGCCTTGAACTTAATACCAGGGATGTGAAAATGTGTCCATCAACAGGAAAACAGTATATGTAATGGAAAATTGCTGATTGCCAACTTGACAGGATATAGAATCACCTACAAGACAAACTTCTAGGCAGGAAGAATCTCCCTAATTGAGGCCAGCACCATCCCAGAGGCTGGGGACCTGACCCAACAAGGAGGAAGCAAGGAGAGCGACAGCCTTCATCTCTCTCTGCTCTGGACTGTAGAGCCAAAGTGGCCACATCCTCCCTCTAATCAAGTCCCTTTGTCAAGTATTTTGTTACAGCAGCAAGAAAAGAAGCTAATACTGCACAGAAAACATTTAAAATAGAATATTACGATGCAGTAACAAATGGCAGAGAAAGCATGTTGTGAAATAAGCAAATATTGGTCTCTAGTCTTTTTCAGAATGAAAAACAAATGCATCTTTGAGGCACACTCATGTGTAAACAGGCTAGATGGAGCCTGTTCCCAAGAAATCACAGGAGTTAGTACAAGATTAAACAACCAGACAAGGGCCTGAAGGACTGAAACAATTTAAGTACTTTTTCTTCGAGTGTGTGTGTGTGTGTGTGTGTGTGTGTGCCATGAGTGCAGTGCCCACTATGCCGAAAGAGAACATTTGGTCGCCTGGAGCCCTGTGGGTTCTGGGAACTGAACTCTGGTCCTCTGCAAGAATAAGCAGTGCTCTAAATAACTGAGCCATTTCTTCAGCCCCAATTTTATTTGTAATTTTCTACTTTTGCACTGTTATAAGATTTCTTCAAATGAGATGAATTCTTCATCAGGGTTTTATTTAAGAAGTAAAACTATAAAAATTATTTCAAGTTATCTCAGGATCAGATGGTTTGAGATGTTAAGATGAATTCAATTTCTTCTTACCCTTGAGAGAATTAGGTAAAATAGAAATAGTAAGGAATAATGGTCCTACAATATGATAAGCTATTTATCAATAGTACAAAATCCAGGAGTCACAGAGATAAAGGACCAGAAAGCTTCCCCCAGAAAATAATTGGGCCAGCAGGGGGAGGCAGGGCTCAGAGAATTGTGTCAAGCATTTCGAGAAGGGAATCAGGTGGCTGGGTTACAAGCACTGGCTATTCTTCCAGAAAGCCTGGGTTTAGTTCCTGGCACCCAGATGGTGGTTAACAACTGTCTAAAACTCCAGTTCCAAGGGATCTGACACCCTCTTATGTGTTCTGTGGGCAGCACATGCATGAATTTATATATATATATATATATATATATATATATACAATGCACTTATATACATAAATATATGCATTTTTAAAAGATATCAGATGGGCTAGAGAGATGGCCTAGCGGTTAAGAGCACTGACTGCTCTTGCAGAGGACCCAGGTTCGATCCCCAGCACCCACATGGTGGCTGAGAACTTTCTTTAACTACAGTTCCAGGGGAATCTGACACCCTCTTCTGACCCCCGCAGCATTTCACGACACGGGTGCACAAACCTACATGCAGACAGTACATTCATACACATAAAAAATAAAAATTAAAAAAGATTAACCAACTTTTGTTTTTAGCCAAATTGGTATGAGCATTATGTATGGTGGTTATCCATACAGAAAGGCTAAGTTGCACCAGCCTAACACCTTTAACTACTGTATAATATTCTAGCTAGGGCTTGGACAAAAGTTCAAACAGCCTTGTATAATACTGACTGGAGGAGGGACAACACAAATGAACAAAAGAAGAAGCCCAACAATGGAAGCTTCAGAACCCCTGGTTGAGAAATTCTAACAGAATTTTAAGTTGTTTTTTTTTTTTTCACCCTGTACCTCTCTTGGTTCCCTGTCTAGAAAATGTACCTAGCTACTCTTGCCTTCACAGGCACTAGTCAAGGATTTTGTTCTCTCTGTAACTATACTTCTTGGGGTCTTTTAGGTAGATCCACTGAGCAAATACCCCACTCGCCACCTCTTACGCCCCTTTTCAGGATGGAAGAAGTCAGAGTGGTCAGCACCCCGATTCCCTCTTGGCAATTGGGGTAACCTCCCCAGAGGGTAATGTGATCAGAGTAGGAGCTAAAAATTGGCTACGCAGTTTTGGGTCAAGACCGCCCCCAAAGAGCCAGTTTCTTTCTCAGCTGAGAGCTGAGGACTTCCTGGATCTGCCAGTGGGCTTCTGGTTGCTCTGACTCGTGGCTCATACATCCCTAACTCACTTGTCAGATTTATTTATCAGTAGGTGAATTCCATTAAAATCATGGTGCTAAGGACCCAATACAACCCCCTAGCAGAGATCATTCCACCTTGGAACCAACTGTGGTTAACTCTTGTGAAATTTCTTCAAGGATTTGAAGGCCACATAATGAGAGGGAGAGATGAGTTGTGACCCCAGGTTTTCCTCAT
Organism: Rhizomys pruinosus; assembly: GCA_009823505.1. NCBI lineage: Eukaryota > Metazoa > Chordata > Mammalia > Rodentia > Spalacidae > Rhizomys > Rhizomys pruinosus. The sequence goes on along the minus strand of VZQC01013272.1, from coordinate 1,443,473 downwards.
TCTGCCTGACCCCCTACCAAGTCCTCAATATTACACGTCTACATTGTGAACTTGGTGACATTATTAAAGGTCCCTGGTCACAACAGTTTATTAACTACACCTTGACCCTTGGTTCTCAAGTTGTCTCCCTTAACTCTACCGCCCTGAGGTCATAGCCTTTGATACTAGCTTTCTTTCTCAGGTGTGGTCTAAGCTAAAGTCCATTTTTGATCCTGTTGCCACCCCATGTGGTCACCTGGGGCATCCTCTGCCTCCTGGCCTTTCTCTGCCTTTTTCTCTTCAGGTGTCTGTTTCACTTTTCTTGCAGCCAACACCAGGTCAACAAAACAACAGCCCAGGTCCTCTCAGCAGTGGTCAACAGGGACTCTGCATGCACCCCTCCCGATGAGGTGATTCGCATCGGGCTCTCATCCATCCACAGTTCACGGGAATGAGCTTGTCTCTCCCCTCCATGCTACTGCTCCTGGCCTCTTCCCGTGGTGACTGGCCAGTCAAAGATGGGTAAGACAGGTAAGACTCTGCAAAACCAGGGCAACCTAAGGCAGACGCAGTCAAATGTCAGAATGCCAGAGGTGGGGTGAACAAGGTTTGGGCATAGCACCTGAGCTCTCACTGGACCACTCTTCACACAAAATTAAATACAAAGGGTGGAAATGTAGTAGCCAGTATGCTGAGAATTACGCATGTGCAGAGCTTGTCCCTTATCAACCTAACCTGCCCTAGGCAGGTGAAATCATACAAGCAGCTGAGTTGCAGACCTGGGCCAATCACAAGCGGGAATGCGAACAGTACATAACCCCTAACCCTGCCCCCAATAAACGAGTCCGTGACTGCCCATCCTCCGTCTGTGTTCACCTGAAAAAATATTTAAAAAAGATATCAGATGGTTGCTTAAATTAATGAAGGAACTCAAGAGTCCTTTAGTTACTGCTAGGAAGGAATGTGAGCTGTTGCACAAATATATAATTAAATGCATGCGTATGTCACAATAAAGAATGCATTTTGGTGAAACTCCCAAGTGTGCGGTCCTTCCATGACTCTTCCATCTCTTTGTTCTGGAAAGACATGCTCCATCTCTGGCTGGGCAGACGGTTTAGTGAATGAAAACACTTGTTGCACAACAGAAGGACCTGAGTTAAATTCTCCAAAAGCCCGTATGAGAACTGGACTCAGTAGTGGAAACATCTGTGATCCCAGGGAGATCTGGATGGAGAGAGGAGAAAGCCCAGAAGACTAAGGACCAGCTAGCCTGGCACGTGTCGCAGAAAAATGGCAAAGAGACCCTGTCTAACTCAAGCTCCAAGTCAAGGACTAAAACCTGATGTCCTCTGACCTTCGCTGATCAAGGAAGGAAACTTTTTCATATTAACCTTCTTAGATTCTTTTCCTACTAAAACTACCACTTTGATTATGACTGAGTTCCCCAGTGACCCAGAAGAATAGATGAGTTGGGGTTCTGGTATTTCTACCTTTTAATCAACAGTGAAGGTCTACAGACAAATAAGAATTCTAGCAATTACTGACATGGCTAGACCCTCCGGGCCTCCTGCTTGCATTCTTGAGCAGTTCCTCTTGGATCTCGAGGTAGAATGACAACGGATCGTGGGGCAGCAATGCACAGAACTGACAGCAATACAGGAAAGAGATTTTCATTTCCCTGGGATACATCTTACAGGATGGAAGATCATCTTATTTTCTCTTATTATTGAATTAGATAACCCTGAATGTGCCAAAGATTAATCTCAGAAAATGTCAAAATCCATGGAATAATATTTTAATTAGAAATTAATGTCTTCAAAAATAATAAGGGTGTTTGGGAAGGATATGGAAGATGGGTAGTGCTGGGTTCGGATCGAGTTAACCAGGCCTGGGGCTGGAGGGATGGCCTAGCGGTTAGGAGCTCCGGCTGCTCTTGCAGAGGACCCGGGTTCGATCCCCAGCACCCACGTGGCAGCTGAGAACTGTCTGAAACTCCAATTCCAGGAGAACTCCAGTTCCAGGGGAATCTGATACCCTCTTCTGACCCCCACAGCATTGCACGACACAGGTGAACAAATCTACATGCAGACAGTACATTCATACACATAGAAAAAAAAATTATAAAAAAATTTTTAAAAAAAGAGTTAACCACCCCCACATGGAAGGCAGGTGACAGATTACCAGCACCTGGCTTGATGGTCTGTTTCTCTTTATAAATTCTTTCCTGGTTACTTGTGTTCACTCTGAGCAACTAAAAACTCAGTGTCTGAAACTATTTCAATTTCCTCAGTGATAAATGGGAATAGCAATCATAATGTTGAATGAGAAGAGTTAAAATTATTTAGAAGGAAGGACACAATTTTGTTTCCAGCTGTGTTGAAGTGGCAAGGACTAGATTAGCCACTCTACCTGAAATAGCCAAAGAGGGGGGCAGAATATATGAGTCGGCAGCTCTCTGAGCATTATACACTGAAGGGCATCTGAAAGACTCAAAATAAGCAGTGGGAGCCCTAGGATTACCCCAGGTGTCTTTTTGAGTGAGTTTCCTGACAAACAAATCTTATAGGCAACATGAAAAACAAAAACCAAACTCTATCTCCAGATACCTTAACTAGAAAAAAAAAACTATAAAGAATAAGGATCTAGAATTATCTAGCACCCAAGATAAAATTGGTAATAATTGACAAGTAACAAACAATTACCAAGCATGCAAAAAGAACCAAGAATCAAGCTATAATGAAGAGAAAAAAATCAGTCATTCAAAACCAGCCAAGTACTGATACAGATGTTAGAATTATCAAATAAGGGCTCCTATATAGGTATTATAACTTCATTCCATATGTTCAAAAAAGCGTTGTCTGAGATGAAATGTGCACTGACTGGGAATGATGGCCTGTTGGCCTTTACACAAGTGAAAGCCAGTACCCTTGAACACACCACAGTAAAACTTATCAAGAACAACATATTCAGAGATCAGGCAAAGAAAACTGAGAGCCCATGAATTATAAAGCAATTTTCAAAAGTCACTGAAATGGGGCAGGGGGTGGGGATGGGGGGGATAGGGAAGCTGGGGGAAAAATAATGACCAGAAATTATTCAAAATTTATTAAAATTATAAACTCACAATTTCAGGAACATCAACAAGAGCACAAAAATGACTTAAAAATGGCAAATCCCATCATTGTCATATTGCTCAAAAACCAGTGAAAAGGAGAAAGATACTAAAATCAGTGAAAGAAAAGGAAACAAAGATGGGGGTGGTAAGAAATTCCTTGGTGGAAACAGAACAATTAAAATACAAAGGGGCATTTTCAAATCTGTAAAGGAGCTGTGAACTGAGAACATTTTGTTTGCTGAAAATATATGTGGTGCCGGGCGTGGTGGCTCACGCCTTTAATCCTAGCACTTGGGAGGTAGAGGCAGGCGGATCTTTGTGAGTTCAAGGTCTACAAAGTGAGTTCCAGGACAGCTGGGGATACAGGGAGACCCTGTCTCGAAAAGACCAAAAAAAAAAAAAAAAAAAAAAAAAAAACAGAAATATATGTGGAATAAGAAAATTGAAGTTAGGATACATTCAGGATACTTTGAGGAAACAAGTATTCATCACTGGTAGTCAGGCACCATGGTAAACTTTAAAATACATCTCTCAGACAAGAAAAATAACACTAGGTAAACATATGAAAACTTTAAATGGCTATGACAGGGTAATGTGAGATTTTCTTCACTCTAAATATCCTTTAAAAGACTGACTTGGTGGTGCATGTTCTTTATTTTATTTATTTATTTATTTTTTTTTTTTTTTTTTGTTTTGTCTTTTCAAGACAGGGTCTCCCTGTAGCCCCAGCTGTCCTGGAACTCTGTAGACCAGGCTGGCCTTGAACTCACAAAGATCCGCCTGCCTCTACCTCCCAAGTGCTAGGATTAAAGGCGTGCGCCACCACACCCGGCTGATGCATGTCTTTTAATCCCAGCACTTGGGAGACAGAGGCAGGCAGATGTCTGTGAGTTCAAGGCCAGCCTGGTCGACATAGGGAGCTCCAAGCCAGCTGGAACTAAAAGGATACCCTGTCTCAAAAATGCAAAAATAAATAAATAACCTTTAAATTCTTCAAACAAAGGCAGGACACAGACTTTAACACATCTGTATGGCTGGGCGTGGTGGCGCACGCCTTTAATCCTAGCACTTGGGAGGCAGAGGCAGGCGAATCTTTGTGAGTTCAAGGCCAGCCTGGTCTACAGAGTGAGTTCCAGGACAGCTGGGGCTACAGGTAGATCCTGTCTCAAAAAGACCAAAACAATAGGTAGCACAAAGTTCAGACCAGAAGGGGAAGGATAGGAGGCGATGGAGAAGTGCCTCAGCGGTTAGGAGCACCGGCTGCTCTTGCAGAGAACCTGGGTTTGATTCCCACCAACCACATAGCAGCTAAAACCATCTGTAACTCCATTTCCAGGGGATCTAACACCTTCTTCTGATGTCCACAGGCATGGCATGACATGGGTATACTTACTCACATGCAAGGAAAAGACTCATACACAGAAAATAAAAATAATGACTAAAATGTTTTGTTTTTTTTAAAGGAAATAGAAGAACACTACATAAGGTGATATCAGACAGGGAAGTTTTATTTTTAATTATGTATATGTGTATGTCTGTGTGGGGGTACGACATGTGAGTGTGAGCATTAGATCCCTGGAGCTGAAGTTATGGGCAATTTTGAGACACCCAGCATGGGTGCTGGGAATCAAACTTTTGTACTCTGCAAGAGCAGTACAGTCTCTGAATTGATGAATCATCTCTCCAATCCCAAATTATATCATTTGTATGCCAACTTCAATAAGTTATTGAAGCCTGATGGAAAGTAAGAAGCAAATACAAATATAACGAAAAATAATTCCAGATGCTTACCAAAACAAGACGTAAAGTAGATTCATAAAAAATAAGTAACTAACCCAAAAGAAGACAGAAAAGGAAGGAAAATGAGACAGGAGCAATATGAGATGAATAGAATAGAAAGTAAGTAGCAAAACAATAATTTAGGGACATAGATATTAGAATACTAATATTAACAAATTTATCTAATGCCATTTGTAGAGCACACCATTCAACATCTAGTGAACTGTTGGCAAAAGTCCTCTCATTCTCTTTTTGATATAGTAATGTTCAAATTTTCTAGTACCATATGCTGAAAACACTGTCTTCTGTATACACAAAATTGCATTTTCACTACTCATCTATCATAGACCTAAATGTAAAACAAGGCTATCAAAATTGTAGAATAAAATAGAAGATAGCTTTCTGAAACAAAAATCAAATATATATATATATATATATATATACTCAAAAAGAAAAATACTTTATTGGAGATGGAAAGATGGCTCAGGGATCAAAAACAATGGCTACTCTGGCAGAGGACCCAGATTTAGATCCCAGATCCTACACTGTGGCTAACAACCCTGCAAAACTCCAGTTCCAAGGTCTCTTTGGACTCTGCAGGCATTGCACAACATGGGTACAATTACACACATGCAGCAAAGCACTCAAACACATAAAATAAATAAAATATATTATTTATTGTGCAATCCAAATATAAATCTGACTTGATCAAAATTAAAATTTCTGGACTTGGAATGAAAACCCACAATATAAAATGGGAAGAAATTACGTGTCAATTATGCAAATGATAAACAACATGACTCCAGAATATATTTCGGAGTGCTTGCCTAGGTTCAATCCACAGCACGATGTAAACCAGGCATGGGGTTCACATGACCATAAACCTAGCACACAGAAGGTGGAGGCAGGAAGATCAGAAGTTCAAGGTCAGCCCCAACATAATGCATTTGAAGCCACCCCTAGGCTCTATATGACCCTTTCTCAATCAATAAATCAGTCTACCAATAAATACCAATAAATCACTTTAGACAAAAATTTTAGAAAATGATACAGATGCTATATATGTATATGAAAAGAAAGTACACTTAGTAAAGAAGGTAAATTTTTGTAATGCTTTAATCGATGTTTTGTATATTTCAGACATCATTTTTTAGTTCAATTTAGACATATTCCCCTTTCCCTTCTTCCCACCCCACCCCAGTTCATGCACTCTGCCATACATGTCCTGCATCTTTCTCTCAGTCTCTCCAAAGATTTTTATCTGCAAAGGTTTATTGTCCTGGGCAGAATTCAACCACACAGTCCCTTCCTCGACCCAATCCTCGTGCTGCTGTAGTTCCCTCCCAACTGTACCATTCCAAGGAAGGAAAATTTTTTTAAACTGGTCATAATAAGTGTTAAGAATAACAGGGAGAAACTAGAACTCTCTTATGGCTGGTTGGAATGCCAAGCATCCACTTTGGTAGTTGCATGCAAAATGTTAACATCTGCTTATGGTAAGCTCCAGACATCCCGCCCCCACCCCATATTGTTCCAAGAGACAAACATGTTATTTACTCATAAAGACTTACTCAAGGATGCCTAGAGTGGCTTTATTTATAGAACTTGAAACAAGTCAAACGTCCATCAACATGTGAAAATATAAACCCATTGTAGAACATCTACAGAATGGGACACTCCTTAGCAATAAAAAACAATGAACTCTACACACACAAAAAATGTTTATTTTTCTCTAGTCCTATTTGAGATTAATTTAAAGGGCAAGAATACTTTATGTGAAATTAAGTGTGTGCTCTTCACTAAATACAAGATATGCCTATGTGTAATATAGTACCTAAAACTAAACTAGATTATGCATGTTTGAGAATTTTAAAGCAAAAGCACCATGGTCAAAAGAAGAAGCTATATTTTGCATATTTAGAATCTGCCATCCATTAAAAACCTATGTCATTATTTGGAAATACCAAAGCAATTTGTTTCTAAATAATAAGAAATAGAAAATTTTGTGACCTGTACGATTTATGTATAACCTCTACCATTGTAAATTTAATGTGAATGCATCATAATTGCAACTTTTTCATCAGTTTCAAAAGTCACTGTAACAAAAATGTCATGAACTCTCTTTCTATACTTCTCTCTATATGTAGATATGGATATATGTATATTATATATGTATATTATGATGGGCACAAATGTCAAAACACTTATTTTGAAGGAAAGGAGACCCCCCATAGAATACATAATAATTTATTTTAAATAAAATTGTAGGAAAAATACACTAGAGTGACAGCAAACAGGCCAGTTATTTCCTAGAAGAGGGTCTAGGGGAAGGCATGGGAAAGAATCATCAAGGATACATAACACTCGCATGTAATGTACCTGTTCACTGTCTTAATTATGGTTACAACTCCTCAGCTGCATAAAATTGTATTCTTTAAATGCATAGATGTTTACAATGTCTCGATTATACTTTGATGTATTTGTGAACCAAAAGCAAATCAAAACAAAAACACTACTACAATGGAAACCATCACAGATATTTGCAAAGGGCTGGGTGCTCTAAAGAGAACAATGTACCATATAGGAATGAATAAGTAGAAGCTAAACCCATCAGATGTTTAGGGGACAGGACAGCCTCATCTCTGTTTCTATGCTTCCTGTTTGAAATGAGTATGCTATCTTAAGGTGATTATAGGACAACCTCAAATACTACAAAGTGTCATCAAGCACATTTACGTTCCTCTAGGAACACTTACTAGTTATTGGAGGACACCAAAATTTCAGTTTACTACTGAAAACCACCGGCACACACACTGGAATAAATGAGATGCCTCAGCTCACACTGAGAAGTCACATGCTATCAGTTAGCCTCTGAAGTCTGTGAGCAGAGGTTTTCCTGCTTTGTCCCAACCCACTTACTCAATGTTTCCACTAATGTATTTTAAAAAGTGCCTTTACTTACCACACTCTTAGTTACGTTACTGTAAAAACTTCATCAAACTATTAATACTTTGGAACTTGGGGAAACTGGGGCAACCTAAGTCTTTGTTCGTAGGCCAAGATGACCCCTTTGAAGAAACTTAAGAAAACTGAAATGGAAGAACATTGTAGACATTAGCAGCTCCTTTTGAGAATGTCCACGATCCCTTTTCCTGGCCATTGGCTCCAACTCTTCTCTGTTCTTCTCACAGATGTCAGCTTGTCACATTTCCAGCAAACATATAATGAAAAGCTGAAATGGACTCTGGGGAGTGTTGCATGCATATGAGGAAACAGATAGAGCCTGGTGGAAACCTTCTTCAATGACCTTATTTACCTCATTCTCACAGTATGAGCAGAATCTCAGTAAGCAATGACTGCACTGTGTCTGTTTGACTGGTTACTATCCTGGGCATAGAGATCTGTTCTATAATCAATGGTACATTAGGATTTGATGGGCAGCCTCTTGCCTTTCTTAGGTGTTTATAAAATTGTGGCTCATCTCACAACAGGGAACATCTTGCAAGTGGTGGTACACAATTTGAAGAACCCCATGTCCCACGCTCACTCCTGGTGGGAATAAATAAGGAAGAGTCACTCATCTCTGAGCAGAGGTGGTTCCCAAAACAATGACTTCATATTGGTGGGAAGAAGACTCCTCCCTTCTGACAGTCACACAAAGCTTAAGGTCAGAGCGCACATTTTCACGACCTGGTTGACATAATGCACAACCTCTATGCAGTCAGTTCACAGCAGACCTGTCCTTGTGATTCTCTGTCCCCCTCTTCCCAGACCCAGAGACTAATTATTAAATTCCCATCAAGTATCACTCAATATCCCATGGCCTCTGAGCCACAAAAATTTAAATAAAAAAATTGTCCTAGTAGCTATTAATAGTCAATAGTTCTTTTGCAGTATATGATGTCAGAGAGGCCGACCAGGCTCCAGGAGACAGACCCACACTCAAGAGCATCTGGGGAACACAAATTAGACTTAATCAGCCTTAAAAATAATATAGATCATTAAATGAGGAGGGTAAGGAGATGGGGTGGGTTTGAAAGGATATGGGGGGTCTGAATAGAATCAAAACACCCTGTATGAAATTGTCAAAGAAGAAAAATCAAGCTATAATTTTTGAAATGAGTTTCTTTTTTTCTGAGTCCACAACAAAGCAGATATTTTCATAGGCTAGAAATGTCAACCAATTACCTGGAACTCAAAGTCAAATGAATACAATATGAAGGGGGGAAAGAAAGCTCCTTTAATAGAGGATCAATGCAGCAGACATCTATCAATATTGTTCTCTGAAGAAGAATGAGTGAGTGGTGTATAGCTGGGAAGGCCAACAGCCTTGGGTCTTTTTTCTGTCTTCGTGAAATGCAGCTTTCCTTAAAATGGATATGATTACTTGTGAAGCCAAAGTTTCTGTACTTTTTTTCTTATTTGATAGCTGTTTGTAACTTAATGTGCTTTAAATGTATAATAAAAATATAATTAAAAGCATACATTTATTCATACTGCTACAATATAAGCTATAAAGCTCATTCTATGAAGTTGAGTTTATGGCATTTCTTAAACCTGTTCCTTCTCTTTATAGTTTCCCTACAATATTGGTCAGGATTTAGGACCTCTTTTCTTCTAGTTCCTATTTTCTAATCCCTTCCTTTTCTTTCCACCTTGAATCCTACCATCTACCACAATTTCTGTCTTCCCACTCTCTCTTTTCTTTTTTTTTTAAATTTTATTTCTGTATGTGTATGAATGTGCTGTCTGCATGCAAGTCCGTGCACCCGTGTCATGCAATGCCACGGAGGTCAGAAGAGGGTGTCGGATTCCCCTGGAACTGGAGTTCTCCTGGAATTGGAGTTTCGGATGGTTCTTGGCCGCCATGTGGGTGCTGGGGATCGAACCCGAGTCCTCTGCAAGAGTGGTCAGCGCTCTTAACTGCTAGGCCATCTCTCCAGCCCCCACTCTCTCTTTTCTAACAAAGACATTCATACTAGATGAAGACTACCAAAAAGTACATACAGATATCAAAGGACTGTAGGCTGAAGAGATGACTCTGGTGCTATAGTGCCTGTTCAAGCATAAGGACCTAGTTTAGAGCCCAGGCACCAACATAAAAAGCCAAGCATGGTTGTGCGTACATGAAAATCATAGTGCACCAGGCATGGTGGTGCATGCCTTTAATACTAGCACTCGGGAGGCAGAAGCAAGTGGATCTTTGTGAGTTCAAGGCCAGCCTGGTCTACAGAGTGAGTTCCAGGACAGCTGGGACTACAGGGATACACTGTCTCAAAAAGACCAAAAAAAAAAAAGCAAAAAGAAAATCATAGTGCTAGGGATGCTGAGACAAGGGGACCCCTGGAGCTTACCGCCCCGCTAATCTTGCCCAATTCAGGACCTCCAGGCTCAGTGATAGACTCTGTCATAAAAGTAAGTGAAAAGTGACAAAAGAGGCAGCTCAACTTTGATCTCTGCTCTCCACATAAACTTCACACATGTGCACACAAATACATATGCAGGCATACACCAAAGGTGTACATGCATGCATGCATACATTTACGAACACCAACAACAACAAAAAGCACAGGAGTAGACTTCCTCAGCCCAAATCAACCTTTTACATTCATATATTAAGCAGGGGTCAGTGCTATAGTCATTAAAGCCAAATCTAGCCCTCACAGTTTGTTTTTATAAATAAAGTTTAATTGGAACATAGCCATGTTTATTTGTCTATTATTGCTTTTAAGCTACAAAAGTAAAGTCCAGTTGTCCTGGAGACTTTGCAGAACAAAAGTCTATGTGTATTTTACCTGACCCCCTTACATAAAAATGCTGTTGAGCCACAGCCCGGTCTGGAAAGCTGGAGTACTCTGGTTCCTTCTCAATACTGAGACATCGCAGGCTATGGTCCTTCCTGGGAATGTCTGTGCCAAGGTACTGACTGAGTGCTGGAATTTGTCTGCTCTCATACTGGATTAGAAATCAGTCCTTTCTCTCTGCTTAAATCACTATTAAACCCACATTTCATCTCACGGACCAAAGTCACAGCAGCCAAGCTCTACCCACCAAGACCTTGGAGTTTGTGTTTCTAATTTTCCCTTCCCAGCTGCCTTTGGGACTGTGGTGATCTCCCTCTGAGGACTGAAAGGAGCTTTCCTGCCCTTTAAAGAGTTGCTGTACATCTTAAAAAAGTGTTCAACATCGTTAATCATTAAGGAAATGCAAATTAAAATCACTTTAAGATATCATCTCACTCCGATAAGACTGGCTAGGATCAAGAAAACAAATGATACCAAGTGCCGGAGAGGTTGTGGGGAAAGGGGAACACTCATCCACTGCTGGTGGGAATGTAAACTCGTACACCCACTATGGAAAGTAGTGTGGAGAACCCTTGGAAGACTTGGAATGAACTTGCCACCTGACCCAACCATACCATTCCTGGGTATATACCCACAAGACTCATCTTACCACAGAGATATATGCACAGCCATGTTTATTGTAGCTCTCTTCACAATAGCAAAGAGCTGGAACCAAACCAAGTGCCCCTCAACTTCTTCTGAGCTCCCTGGGCTTTGTATCACATGGGTGCACTTATACACACATGCGGGCAATACACTGATACACATAAAATAAAAATAATAAGTTATAAAAAAACTACAATTTGTAACTGGATGTAGTGGTAGATACCTGTAGTCTCAGTACCTGGGAGGCCGAGGCAGGAGGAGGCAGCTATGAGGTCAACCTGGGATACAAAGTAAATCTGAAGCCACCTTGGACTATATGGTGATATCCTGTCACACAACAGAGCAAAATAAAACCAAACAAAACCATTGCACTTTGCATGAAGTGTTTCAGAAAAGCAAGCATAAGTAGAGGTAGATGGGGTGATCCCTTTTCAAGAGTTCAAACAGGAGGAGGGTGTGATATAAGTGTCCATTTAGGGCTGAACACCCCACAATTTCTTGTTCTCTATGGCTTGTCCAGTTGCGGCTCATCACCCTCTACGGAAAAAAAAATCTTCTCTGATGAGGTCTGAGAGACGCACTAATCGACAGTTATAACAAGTCATTGGGGATCTGTTTAACACTATGTCCATTTAGCAGGGTAACAGTAATAGGTCTTCCCTAGGATTATGACAGACTTGTCTAGCCACAGATTCTTGCCCTGAATAATTGTGCAGGTACGGATTTCATCTTGTGGAGCAGGTCTCATCTAATCAGAAGGTGGTTGGTCACTCTCAGGACATTCACGTCACTATTGCACCAGCAGGTGCATGCTGCCAGGCCGTTCATTATTGCAGCTTTCAGGGCTCACAGCTGGGTAAGACCAAGGGTAACTTTCTTTCTCTACAGTGTTGTAGCACCTGCCAGCACTGATGAGTGTATAGAGAAAATGTGGTAGGTACATCTACACAATGGAGTTCTATGCAGCAGTAAAGAAAGATGACATTGGGGCTGGAGAGATGGCCTAGAGGTTAAGAGCGCTGACTGCTCTTGCAGAGGACCCGGGTTTGATCCCCAGCATCCACATGGTGGCTAAGAACCATCTGTAACTCCAATTCCAGGAGAACTCCAGTTCCAGGGGAATCCAAGACCCTCTTCTGACTTCCGCGGCATTGCACGACACGGGTGCACAAACCTACATGCAGACAGTACACTCATACACATACAAAAATAAATAAAATTTAAAAAAAAAAAGAAAGATGACATCATGAGCTTTGCAGGTAAATGGATGGAGCTAGAAGATAACATGCTAAGTGAAGTAACACAGTCCCAGAAAAACAAACGACAAATGGTATCCCTCATCTGTGGATGCTAGCGCCAATTACCTAATTGTATGCCAAATTGAGCAATGTTAATGTGATCTGAAAACAACTGTGCTCTTATATTGTGAATCCCTTAAAATATAATAAATAAAAATTAAATTAAAAAAAAGAGAGTTCCCTAAGACACAGTCCCTAGACCAGCTTCAGGGTTAGCAGTTTACATGTGAGCTCATCTCACATAGCATTGAAAGAGCAGAGAAGAGCAAGGTAAGCCATTAGATGGTCATTAATCAACCAAGTTACTAGAATGGGCATCCAAGACGACTATGGTAAGTCTTTGAAATAAAATGTAGAGCACACACTTACTTCCAAGGCACCCACTGAGTGAGCAAAAGTCCACTCTTGTGTCTTCCCCATCAATGCCTGACAGGCACAGGCTGAGAGATGCTTGTCAAGGTGGTCATTTTCTGGTTGTCCCAACCTGCTAGGCATGCATAGCCTGGAGCCAATGTTGAGCCCTGGACAGAGATGTGAGGATGGAGATCAGAAGTCAGGCCAAGGGGCTGGAGAGACAGCTCAGCCAGTAAAGTGCTCATGCTTGAGGAAATGAGTTCAGGACCCCAGTACCCATATGAAAAGCCAGGAGCAGCTTAGGCATTTATAATCCCAGAGCTAGGTAGGCAAAGACAAGAGCATCCCTGAGGCCTGCTGACCATCCAGTCCAGCTGAATAGGTAAGTACCAGGTTCAGTGAGAGACCTTGCCTCAAAACAGCAAGTGGGGAACAATTGAGGAAGACAATGTCAATATTTGGCTTCCACGTACACATTTTTATACACAAACACACATATACACAAAGGAAGGAAAGAAGGAAGGAAGAGAGGAAGGAAGGGGATGGGAGGGAAGGAAAGGAAGGGAAGAGGTAAGGAAGGAATGAGAAGGGGAAGGCAGAAGAGGGGAAGAGAGAAGAGGAGAGGGGAGGGGAGAGGGAGGAAGGAAGGAAGGAAGGAAGGAAGGAAGGAAGGAAGGAAGGAAGGAAGGAAGGAAGGAAGGTCAGTCTAGCTAGAGCACAGTGAGAAGGTAAAGAGGCAAGGAAGAGGGCAGCAACACACTCAGATATATTGTATATTAAATAAAGGATCCCCTGTGGAGGGAGGCTATAGGATTGGGGTTATGAGAGATTGAGATTTTATGTAGAAAGTGAAACTTGCTTGTTAGAGCTGCCCCTGTGACTGTTCAGAAACAATTGCCTTCACCAAAGACAACTGAAAGTGTTTGAATTTGGAACGGAGTATTTATTCTCCTGATAGAACTGCTCTGGGATATTTGAAATAAGCTCGCCTCTCTCTACCTCCATGATGTTATTAATGTTACCAAGCTGTCAGTCAAGCTCCGCTTTCACTGAATTTGTTCTGGAAGAACACGTTCTCATTTCTCTGCATCTCAGACACATGACTTCACTGCTGCCACAGAGCAAAACTGTCCTTGTAAGGACACATCACATTTTTAATATTTCTGTTGCCCCCATGAGGACAAAGGCAGAATGCTAAGTTAGTTTTGTCCAAGTTTTACAATCCATCAAGTAAGAAACAAGATATTTTTAATATCGAACCATTACAAATTCATTCATCCTGTTGCCTTTTGTTCATGGACCAATTCAATCAACAACTAGTTCTTGAACATTTATTGTGTCATTTGTTAAAGGCAGGATGGGAGTGTTCAAAAGTTAATAAGCCTCAGTTCCTGCCTTTAGGGAGTTAAAGTATAATTGTGTTGCAAAGAGTATCCATTAATTTGGGTCAGCCCAGCCTCCTTCCCTTCCTTTAGAAAAATGAATGCATGCATTGTACAAAGGGATGCCTTTCAGAGTCACATTCTTGTTCAGATGCGATGTGCATGGACATATTCACCCCCAATTTATTCTCTTCTCTTCCTTCTTGTTAGTTCACTTCCTCTTCCCAAATAGCCCTCTTCTACTTTCATGGTGTGTGTGTGTGTGTGTGTGTGTGTGTGTGTGTGTGTGTGTGTGTGGAGAGAGAGAGAGAGAGAGAGATGGTCTGAGTCTTGCTTGTTTTACTTAACATGATGATGAGCTCCATTTCCATTCATTGTTCTACAAACAATATAATTCCATTCTCCTTTAGGATTGAATAAAAGTATATTTAGATATATGTCTTATTTATCCATTCATCTGTGGGTAGACACTTAGGCTGTTTCCATTGCCTGGCCACTGTGAACAGTGCTGCAATAAACACAGATGTGAGGTATCTCTGTTGTATGCTGGCAAAGTCATTTGAGTATACCCCCCAGGAGCGGGATCCCTGGATCCTGCTGTAGTTTCACCTTTAGTCTTTTAAAGAATAATCCTATTCACAGTACCTAGAAATAGACCTAACTAAAGAGGTCAAAGACTTCTACAATGAAAGTTTTCAGAACATCGAAGAAAAAGATCAAAGAATATACTAGAAGAAAGAAATAATTCCCATGCTCATGGATGGGCAGAATTGATACCGGAAAAATGCACATCTTATCAAAAGCAATGTACAGATTCAATACAACGCCCTGCTAAAAATTCCAATGGCATTGTTTACAGAAAAATAATAAACAACCCTAAGCTCCCTACCCTAATGTATTCTGGTTAGTTATTTGGGGGGAGGGGAGAGGGGTGTTTGCCCGTATGTGGGCATGTGGAGTCAGAGCTTGACGTCTGTGACATCCTGCTTTCATGAGGATTCTGGGATCCAAACTCCAGTCCACATGCTTCTGTGGAAAGTACTACTGAGTCTTCTCCCCAGCCCAGATTCTGGCTGCTCTTAAGGGCACTGCCTCCCCTTCTGCTCATCAAATATGATCCTCATCACAATTCCAACACAGACATGTGGCCCACTCTAGTCAATCAACTCCCTGAATCTTCTAAGACACAGCAATTTCTAGAGATGAAACCATGCTCAAGCTAATCCATGATCAAGAGTGAACTGCGGGGCTGGAGAGATGGCTCAGTGGTTAAGAGTGCCGAATGCTCTTGCAGAGGACCCAGATTTGATTCCCAGCACCCACATGGTGGCTAAGAACCGTCTTTGACTCCAGTTCCAAGGGAATCCGACTCCCTCTTCTGACCTCCACAGCATTGCATGACACGGGTGCACCAACCTACATGCAGACAGTACATTCATACACATACAAAAATAAATAAAATTTAAAAAAGAGTGAACTGCATGATGTATATAGGAAGTACTGTTCTTAGAGTGATTGAGGCTTGGGAGGAAAAAGCCATCTCATTCCCACGAGATGGGGCTCAAATAATGTGCCCAGATCAGAGGATACAGAGTACAGAGATGAAGAGAGTGAAATAGGACCTGGATCACACCATTGCCTCTTCTGGATTACACATTTTATCACTCTCTAGACATTCTAGAGAGTGATAAAAATAAAATGTGGTGATGAGACTTGTATGAGTTACTTTTCCAATGGCTGTGACCCAGCAACTAAAAAGGAGCAACTTGTAGGGGATTTATTTGGCCTGAGGAGTTGAGAAGAGTCTTGGCAGAGGGAAGGCCTGGTGGCAGACAGCTCCATCGTGGCAGGAATATATGGCAGTTGCTTGCACAAATCTCAGTGGACCAGAAAGCAGAGAGAGGTTGATCCAGAAGTGGGGTGGACTATTCCACAGGGACCTTATCATGGCGGGCAGTAGCTTTCAACTTGACACGTCTGAGAAGAAGGAACCTCAACTAGGGAATTACCTCTACTAAGCTTACCAATGGGAATGTCTGTGAGACATTTTCTTCATATTGAGTGACGCAGAAGTGTCTAGTCCACTGTGGGTAGTGCCACCCTGGGCAGATGGTCCTAGGTTATGTAAGAAAGCAGAGTGATCATAGATCAGAGGAAAGGGCCAATGTTCCCAATAATCTCTGCTTCAGTTCCTGCCCCCAGTTTCCTGCTCTGCGTTCTTCCTGATGTCCCTCAAGGATGAAGTTTCACTTGGAAGTCTCAGATGCAATAAAACATTTTCCTCTCAAGTTGGTTTTGGTTGGTATTTTGTTGCAGCAACAGAAACCATACTAGGAAAGATCCACTTCCTCCACCCAGGTTCCTCCTCCCAAATGTTCCACAACCTCCCACAGTTCAAGCACCAGCACGGGAACTGTTTGCATTCAAACGTGTGAACCTGCGGGCAACCTCACATCAAAACCATAACAGGATTCAGTGTGCTCACTTCTAGGACTAGGCCAGCAGCAGCTACGTTTTCTGATAAACATAAAGAGGCTTCGCCAGCCCTCGATTAAACAACATAGTGTTTACTGATTAGCAACTTCACGGGTCCATCAATCCCATGAGACAATGATGTCATGACGTCACTAGAAGATTAAATGTCTTCTTAGGAAGTCACAGATAAATGGAGTAGAGGGTCCTAGTGATGTGATCTTTGATCTTTGTCTAGGCTGGTTAGACCCCATCTAGAATATTGTCCAGTTCCAGATGCTTCACCAAACAAATGGAAGATATTTAGAGGACAGCCAGAAGGACGAAGTACTTTCTGAAAATGAGCTCGTAAGAATGACTGAAATAATTGAGATGCTTATCTGGGAAGGAAAAAAGGGTGGGAGAGGGATCATTTTTTACTTGGTTGAACAATTTTTAATTGTCTAAATGTTTGGGATGTTTTAAAGACCACCAAATCGATAAAGCCAGCCTCTAGCATCACAGTGAGTATGTTTTAAGCCAGTCTTCAGATTGTGATTTTGGCTAAAGTATTTGAAATCTGACAACTTGCTTTGCTGAACTGTAAAAGCAAGCCTAAAAGGAGAATTCATCAACACTACTTGAAAGCTAATTCTGTTACCAGGAGTAGTGGGGCTCAAGTTGTCCTCCATTCATCCCAGGGTGCCCAGACTCATTTATCACCAAAGGTAACAGGTGTAGAAGGCATTTCTCATGTGGACACAGTCATGTTTCTTAACAAACTGATATTTAAAGCAGATGTGGGAATATAACACCCGCAGCCCAATCAATGCGATCACAGCCAGGCCCACAGATCTTCAATCTCAGGTAGCTAAGCAACACCGTCAAGCATTTTGGGATTTATTTAACAAACAGTTTTGGAACATCTAGCGATTTCAGGACACGGTATAAGTAAACTCGAGGTGCTCAGCACAGCGTTCAGCACAGTGTTCAGAAGGATATAACTTATGCCCTTAAAAAACCTCACAATTAGTATAGATAATGCAGCCTGCATCTGACAAAGAATGTTGTAGACAGCATCCAAGCCACGTGGACAGCTCCATCCCACTTCCACATATTCTAGGCAGTATAGCCATGACAGTCTTTACCTTCGAGCCAATCAATGCAGCCTGTGTGTTCCCCAGAGAGCTCTGTAGGCAGTTACTCATGTGGGGAGAGTGCGCATGCATGTATTTATGCATGCATTTAAAAGCCGGTGGCCAGGGGCTGGAGGGATGGCCTAGCGGTTAAGAGCGACGACCGCTCTTGCAGAGGACCCGGGTTCGATCCCCAGCACCCACATGGCGGCTGAGAACCGTCTGTGACTCCGGTTCCAGGAGAACTCCAGTTCCAGGGGAATCCGAGACCGTCTTCTGACCTCCGCGGCATCGCACGACACGGGTGCGCAGACCTGCATGCAGACAATACATTCATACACATAAAAATAAATAAATAAATAAATAAAAATTAAAAAAAAAAAGCCGGTGGCCAGCCCACAGGCTTTTAAATGCATGCACACTCTCCTCACATGAGTAACTCTAGGGAGCTCCGGTCTCAACCGCCCCAAGCACTGCTGTTAGAAGCCTGTGCCAACACATATAGATTTTTTTTACCTGCATACTGAGGGTCAGACTAAGTCCACAAATACATCACTGACTGAGCTATCTCCCCCCTCCCACCTGCAGGCAGCTATTCTTCACCAATCAGGTTTTCATTCCTGAGATGCAACCTTGCTGCGCTTGAGTTAGAGATCAGGAGAGAGAGAATAAATTCCACTTCAGGGGGCTGGAGAGATAGCCTAGCGGTTAAGAGCACCGACGCTCTTGCAGAGGACCCGGGTTCGATCGCCAGCACCCACATGGCGGCTAAGAACCGTCTGTAACTCCAATTCCAGGAGAACTCCAGTTCCAGGGGAATCCGAGACCCTCTTCTGACCTCCGCGGCATTGCACGACACGGGTGCACAGACCTGCATGCAGACAGTACATTCATACACATACAAAAATAAATAAATAATAATAAAAAAAAAATTTTTAAATTCCACTTCAGGAATAAGGCAGAGCATTTGAACTGGCACTTGAAGAGGGGATAGAAATCTTCCCAGCATCTGAATCACCTTATCTCCATGCGAACACAGAGACATGAGATGAGTTAAAAGAAAAACGTCAATGGTTGAGAGACGGCCCAGTGGTTAAGAGCGCTGACTACTCTTTTTTATTAATTTTATTCATTTCCGTATGTGTATGAACGCACTGTCTGCATGCAGGTCTGTGCGCCCGTGTCGTGCAATGCCGCGGAGGTCAGAAGAGGGTCTCAGATTACCCTGGAACTGGAGTTCTCCTGGAGTTGGAGTTACAGACGGTTCTCGGCCACCATGTGGGTGCTGGGGATCGAACCCGGGTCCTCTGCAAGAGCTGTTGGCGCTCCCAACCACTAGGCCATCTCTCCAGCCCTGAGCGCTGACTACTCTTACAGAGGACCCGGGTTCAATCCCCAGCACCCACATGGTGGCTGAGAACCGTCTTTAACTCCAGTTCCAGGGGAATCCAACACCCTCTTCTGACCTCCATGGCATTGCACAACACGGGTGCACAAGCCTACATGCAGGCAGTACATTCATACACATACAAAAATAAATAAAATTTAAAAAAAAAATAAATAAATAAATAAATTTTTTTAAGTCCTGTAGTTTGGCTTAATAACGGTGGATGGAAGGAGACGGTCAGAGCCTTGGATAAAACACAACATGTACAGGTTCTTGGAGGGAACTTAGAGCTGGCAAGAGTATTATGTCAGCAAAGTGACAAGCTTTTAGGAATAGCATTAGAAGATGGACTCTTTAGGAGGTAGAGGGAGAGTTAAAAATAAATGAAAATACTAAAATGAGTTGAGTAGCAAATGTATACAAAGGGGCTGAAAAGACGGCTCAGCAGTTAAGAGCACTTCTTGCTCTTCCAGAGAACCTGAGTTCAATTCCCAGCACCCACACCATACAGCTCACAACTGCTTGTAACACCAGCTTCTGGGGGATCCTATGCCTCTAGTCTCCACGGCATCTGCACTCATGAGCACATACCCACACACAGACACACACAGACACACACACACACACACACACACACACACACACACACAGAGAGAGAGAGAGATAATTACAAATAAAAATCTTTGGAAAAAATAAATAAATAAAAAGCATACAAGGGAAAGGCTAGGAAGATCTGAAGATGATAGCGGTGAAAGGTCAGCCATCGAGAAAGACCTCCTAGGGAAGAAGGGCCTAGGGCAAAGGTGGGAGCAGCTCTGGGAACGGAGACTGAGGGGGAGCAACAGTAGGTCACGAGACTCCGTGAGAAGACAGAGCAGAGAGAGAAGCTCGGGGCATGTTAAAGCAAACGGAGCCGAGGTGCCAAGGCACAGTCTGGAAATCCTGGGAAGAGATGCCTGGAATTTCGGGCACAGCACAGCATAGCACAGGAGGTGAGTCAGGCATGAAACCTAGGAGCTTGCTGTGGGTGAGAAGTCAGAGAGCCATGGGGAAGCTTGAAAAGAAAACCTGGATTTAAGAAGTGGCCCAAAGGGAAGGGAGCCCATGACACACCCCAAAATGAGTGACGTGTTCTCCCAAGATAGTAACTCCTACTGAGAGATATGGATAATTTTCACTCAAATGGGAAGTTTTAAAAGCAAATCTTACAATAGCCATGTCAAGACTAATTGGTGCAATCATCTAGAAGAAACCACCAGAATCACTTGCTCTCTATGCCCAGAAATCTCAGGGTGGAAGGAACTTTGAGGGACAAAGCTATAAGTTATAAGATATAACTACAGGGGCCGGAGAGATGGCCTAGCACTTAAGAGAGCCGACCGCTCTTGCAGAGGACCCAGGTTCGATCCCCAGCACCCACATGGTGGCTGAGAACCATCTGTAACTCCAATTCCAGGAGAACTCCAGTTCCAGGGGAATCCGAGACCCTCTTCTGACCTCTGCGGCATTGCATGACAGGGGTGCACAGACCTACATGCAGACAGTACATTCACACACATGAATAAAAATAAAACAAAAATTTTTTTTAAAAAAAGATATAACTACAATCACAACCCCAGGCCAAACTGGGCTTCCATGGCTGGACAAAGAGATGTATTCATTCACACGCCCAAAATATGTCATGTCTCCTCTGAGTCAGAAATTGTCTTGATGCAGGGTGTGATAGTTAGAATGAGAAATGCCCTCTGTAAAGTCAAATCTTTGAGCATCTGGTATATGGTCCCCCTTGGGTGAACTGTTTGAGAAGGTCATAGAATCTGCCTGCCCTGCCACCATGCCTCTGCATAACTGACTCATCCCTCTGGAACCCTAAGACAAATAAATGCTTCCTTTGTTTGGTCATGGTGTTTTATCACAACAACAGAAAACTAATACACAAAGAAAAGTGTTCACTCACGTGCCCAAAATACACTTGTGATGCCTCCTCTGAGTCAGACATTACCTTCTTTCTGGGAATTCAGAGAAAAATTAAAGCTTCAAGAGCCTATAATCCAGCAGAGTAGAAGCACTTAAAAATGTTAGAAGACATTATGGACAAAATAATTCCTTTGTCCAAAGGAAAGTCTAACTAAAAATGGCTATTACAGCCTAAGATACTTTTTTCATTCCTGGGGGCTGAACCCAGGCACTCACACACTCTAGATAAGAGCTCTACCACTGAGCTACATTCTTAGCCCAAGGAGAGTCTTCTTTGACCTTAAGGACCCTGACATGCATACACAGACACTGTCTGTGAATTGCCCAAGCCTAAGTGGCACATCTATGGTACAATCTCTATACCTAAGGCTCTCACAATATAGAACAAGAGATAAAGAGGACACAATGAATTTCTCATCTCTCACTAATGAAGCTCCCTCATGCCAGGAACACAAAAGGGCACAAATGGCCAAAGCATGGAGATTAGAAGTCCTGGGACAGGAGTCCTATATTAAGCTTCACTCACCCAGGGCTCAGGGACCATTTTGGAAATGGGGGGAAAGTTTGCAAGAGCCAGGGAGGAGGTGCATGACCATATGGAAATAGAATCATACAAGCTCTGAGGACCTTGTTCATATGATCCCACAGTGGTGCTGTCAGCGTGCACACGACCCATGCAAACTTAAGCAGATAAAAACTAGCATAAAACTAAGGAAATGAGCAGCAGGTCTCAATCTTATCAGAAGAAATATTAGCAGCTGATTACTGCTGGATGAGGAAGAACTGATCTTAAAGCAAGTGACTCCAGATGGGCTGACTAGACCTCACTGGCTGAACTTACACTGAGGAACATCTAGAAATGCTAACTTGACACAATGGGCCTTGCCACAAGTGAGATATGATTTCCAGTGGGGAGCACTGTGGAAGGGTACCAGGGGGAGGGGAATATAGGAAGATGAAGATTGATTGACATGTTCTGAATAAAATACAAGAATTCAATTAAAAATGGAAAAAAGGACGCTGATGTGGTATAATATATATAATATATATATATATATAATATATATATATCAATATATATATATATATATATATATGGAAAGATAGATCATGGATGGCTGGGTGTGTGGGTAGTTAGACAGGTGGATGAATAGGTAGATAGATGGGTCAATGGCTCAGTGATCAATGGAACCATCAATGGATGTGTGGACCCTGGATTTATTGATGATGGTAATGTGGAATAGTTTCATTAATTTTCCCTCCCCTGTTTATGCTAAAAAAGAAATTAGTCCAACCCCTTCTCTTTCTGTCCTCTATAAAAAGAAAATTTTCATAGCCACAAAACTTTCCAGCCTTTGGGAGATTAATAAAAAGATTTTTTTAAAGCCACATACATACGATGGCTCTTAAAAGAAAAAGATGACATTAATGGATGAAAGCATTTCTATACACACATGAACATGCAGATGTAGACACACACACATGAACACACACACACACACACACACGGTTTCTCTATGAGGAGTGATGTGGGAAATGAATATTTACAATGAGAAAAATATATTTTCCTAGGTATAATAGTTGGTCTCAAAAATGGTACTGGACTGAACCTGGGGAACACGAGACACCAGGAACAAGCCCCCCACCCTGAGAATTTCTGTGAAAGATTTAGGCCAAGATCAGAATAATGGAATGGAATATATAACATGTATTATAAAATACATGTTATATATTCCATTCCATTATTCTGACACACCAAATATTCAACTAGTCACACCAAATATTCCATGGGCTTCCTTGCATTTCCCAGCCTTCTTTGAACCTAGGAGTCAAACAATATGACCATCTCCTATCAATGAACCGTAAGTGGACACAGTACCTGACCCTTCTGTATTGATGCACCTAATAGCTGGAGTGTTTTCTCCAACTCTCTTCCCTCCCAAGTGATTAGAAATCACTAACTCTGAGTATACTAGCGAACACAAAGGGAGAGATTACCAGATTGATAAATCTACATTTGAGGCATTATAGCATCCAAACGTCAGGATTTATTTGTTATTGTGGCAGAGTCTGGTATCGTTCTGACCATCATCTAACACCACTTGAATACATGGGTCATAAGGCTCATTACAGTTATTCTAGTGATGGGGAAAATTTTTTTGTCTTTTTGAGACAGGGTATCCCTTTAGTCCCAGCTGGCCTGGAACTTGCTCTGTAGACCAGGCTAGCCTTGAACTCACAGAGATCTGCCTGCCTCTGCCTCCCTCCTGAGTGCTGGGATTAAAGGCATACACCACCATACCTGGTGGGAAATAAATTTAAAAATGTGTCATCTTCATCCTTTTACTGCTTCACTTTCCCATTTAATTCTTCCATTTCTTGCTTCTAAAATATATAAGCATGCATTCCAGAGACTCCTTTCCTACTCTCCCCAGATATGCATATAAACATGCATTTGATACATGCAAAGAAAAAGATATTAACATCTGCATTCCTCCAAAGTAGCTATTACTTGTTTACCTTACAGACACAGTATTAAAATATCACATAAAATCACATGTTTTAAACGTGGTTCTCCAAAGGAACCAAACACTACAAAAGCAACAACAGAAGACACAACTCATATTCCATCTATATATGGACAGGAAACTTGCATTAAGTTTAGTATCCTGTGTTTAAGACAGTCCATTTAATTTCAAAGAACACTTAGAAAGGTGGCTTACAAGATAGATCATTTTTATTTCAGTAGCTTTAGGGATAAATTTTAACTATCCTCTCATTTTTTTCTATTAAAAAGGATACAGAGAAATGAGAAAACTTAATTTTTCCAACCCTCTAGGGTAAGTATTAAAGGACAGTCAGGAAGACAAAGAAAGAAGAGGTGGGAAGGAAATGTTATATTGTTACAATTTATCAACACTATCCCATAAAAATTTTATGTAACATTGCAAGATGTGATAAAAAAAAAGTCATAAGTTTAAAACAAAACTCTCCCTCCAGTGCTCCGCTAATCATTTCACACATGAAACTAGTGACTATTATACCTGAATGTTGATGGAAGATAGAAGGCAGGCTCAGAAAAAAAAAGCAATAACAAAAATGGAAAATACTATGCTTTAAATAATATCATTGTCCATTGTGCCATTTAAAGGTCTGGAGAAAGACACCAAAGACTCTATTAGTCTTACGCCAAATATTGTACAAATCACAATTATTTTTCTATTTCTCTGACTAATTCATTTGTTCATTCCCTCATTTATCCACTCACTCTTCTACCCAACCATCAAGCCAACCATTCCCTCACCAAACATTCATCCTCCTGTGTATCTATCCATCCATGTCATCATCTATCTATCCACACACCCACCCATCCATCCATCCATCCATCTCCCAACCATTCCCACCAACCATCATCCCCCTGTGTATCTATCCATCCATGTCATCATCTATCTATCCAGCCACCCATCCATCCATCCATCCACCATCTCCCAACCATTCCCACCAATCATTCATCCTCCTGTGTATCTATCCATTCATGTCATCATCTATCTAGCCGCACACCCATCCATCCATCCATCCATCCATCCATCTCCCAACCATTCCCACCAACCATTCATCCTCCTGTGTATCCATCCATGTCATCATCTATCTATCCACACACC
Organism: Rhizomys pruinosus; assembly: GCA_009823505.1. NCBI lineage: Eukaryota > Metazoa > Chordata > Mammalia > Rodentia > Spalacidae > Rhizomys > Rhizomys pruinosus. Next base: position 1,418,504 of record VZQC01013272.1, on the reverse strand, counting down.
CATCCATCCATCCATCCTTCCATCCATCCATCCATCTCCCAACCATTCCCACCAACCATTCATCCTCCTGCCCACCCATCCATCTATATCATAATCTACCATCCATGTATCCATCTTTCATACTGCCATGCATCTATTCATGTATATTCCCCTTCATTCATTAAATGTCCAATTAGTCCATGAAAAGAGCTACCCTTAAAGAGCCTGCCAAAGTATCATGTAAACAATCTGAAACAAAGGATGATGGAATTGTGACAAGGGACAGAAAATCTGCATCTGGAGAAGGGAAAGATTTTAAGTAGAAAGGGAGACTCTGATGGTGGTGTTAAAGAAACCTGGGAGCACCAGGCTCGATGCAAATCAAGAGCATTAATGAATTACTCCCCATTGCAAAACAGGTTTCTTAGGCTATAGAATGATCGGGACAAACCCATCCTGGAAATCTCAGGCTACAAGCAGCAGTCCAAGTCTTAACATTTTCTATTTTTAAAAATGCAGATCAAGGTGCCATATTGGTTTGGCTTTTTTAAAACTTTGTCGAGCAGAAAGTTACACAATGCCTTTCCAAGTCCTGTCATCCTTCCAATTTCATAGGAAAATCCCTGTCTGAAAAAAAAAAAACAGCAGAAGTTTTCAACATGATCCCTATGCACCATGAAAATGGCGGCATTCACCTGATGTCAGCATTTGCTTGTCAGTGAGTATTTTATCTTATAAGGACTTTGACTGATTTTTGCAGTTTTTCTTTTCTACTTTTCTTTTTTAAGAATATCTTTATTCTTGGAGAATTTCATACATGCATACAATGTATTTTTATCATATCTCCCCGTCCTTATCCAACTCACCTTGGACCTCCCACCAATGTGTCTCCCTCCAGACCCACTCCAATTTTCCAACTTCATATATATGTATGTGCATATATATATTATATATGTGTGTGCATATATATTATATATGTGTGTGTGCATATATATGTATATTATATATATATATATATGTGTGTGCATATATAAAAATTATATTGATATATGTGTGTGCATATATATAAAAATTATATTGATATATATGTGTGTGCATATATATATATATATATATATATATATATTATATTGAGGCATATCAGAGGCGCCCATGTGAGCATGGGTTTAGGCCCATCCATTGGAGCATGGACAAACTACTATGGTCCATACCACCAAGCAAAAATGACCAGTCCCCAGCCACCATCAGCTGCTCCTCAGCTAATGGTGATGTCCTGAGCATTCCTCCATCCTTGCTGAAATTTCGACTGGCTTGGTCTTGGACAGGTCTTGTGCCTATAACCACCGCTATTAGAGCTCACCAAAGACTGATTCAAGTTATGCTATTCTAATGGCACTTGAGGTTTTCCCTGACCACCCGACTCCAAAAAACAGCAACAACTCCCCATTCCCCTGGGTAGGTGTACGAAAAGATGCTAAACACGTGTCCCTCATGGGATCTCTGTTTCAGAGAGCCCAGAGCTCCCCACTGAAGCACCTGACTATTATTTCCTGCTTCTCTCTTTTCCTAACTCCACAGAGACTCTGCACTGGGGAATTGTTTCCCATCAACTTCAGCACTGTTTAATCAAGGCAGCTAATCAACCGTGCAGTTCATAATGGATGTCAGCACCATTTCCTGTGTGATGACTGATGTGTCTAACTTTGGTCTTAATGCCTTTGTTCAAAATTAGATGACAACAGAATCGAGATTAATACCGTGTGTTTTTTCAAAGCCGGGTGATGGTTGCTTGTGGGAATAGTTCTCTCATAGGACTGGCAGTGCTCAGTGACTTCAGGCACTGCCTGAACAGCTTTAATTCTAATAACCACAGACTAACAGACTCCAGTGAGAGTTGATTTAAGATGAATGATATATTTTGTTTTTTCATGAGCAAGAATAAGATAATCTCCCTTTTCATGAAAGAATTGTATACAAAAATGAGTCCTCCATGTGTTTGCATATATGAGCACATGTATGGTGAAGAAAGATCCAGCCACCCTTTTATTCTGCCAAAAGTCAAAACTTACTGAATCATATAGCTCTTTCTTTCCAATCCCCCTCTCTTCCTCCCTTTTTCTCTTCCTTCTCTCTACCTCTCTCCCTCCTTCCACCTCCATCCCTCCCTCCTCTCCCTTCCTCCTTCCCAATCTCTCTCTCTCTCTCTCTCTCTCTCTCTCTCTCTCTCTCTCCATTTTTTTATCCTCTCCACATAATTCAGATCACCCACAGACAATCCTTCCAAGTAATTTTCCCCCAGGCCTCCAAGATTATATGCACAAAGCTTGGTCCTCACTGCTGAAGCCTTAACTCTGGGCACAGGTCTAACAGGTCTACTCTAACCTTTTAACGTGACCCCAGGAAGCACATGCTTCACTTATAATTGTCTTTGTTCCCTCCTCTTTCCCCTTCCTTTTTGATTAATCAACAATGCTTCTTAGCAATAATCTGAATGAACATCATGATAGATTGCAGCCATTAGGAGCTTTTCCACAGAGATGTTCTCAAAGTGTTCATCAGGTTTGGAGAAGTGGGGGGGGGGGCGGGTAGCTGTGGAGATCTTAAGAGTTATAATAGGAAAAACTAATAAGACTAAAACCATTCATTTCAACTCGATGGGGAAAGAGTATTTTTTAATTATTAAGTTCTTAAGAAAACAAAATCATATTATTGAATTATAAAATTGAGTCAAATGCAGGAGATTCCACATAATAATAAGTAAACATATTATCTCAATTTTTAAAAATCTTCATTTAGCCCTAAGGAACAGCAATTTCCTGAGAATGCAGAAATCTTAACATTTATCCTTATCTAAAAATCTCTCCATTTTTATGACTTAAATGCCTTATCCATGTGCATTTTAACCTAGTTAGGAAGAATTGTCAATTTCTAGGGTCCTGATTAGGAAGGGATTAGACTCTAGATTGTAAACTAGGTTTGCCATTCCTAGAAATCTTCAACAACTGTCTACTGTAGTCAAGAGCTGCTCCTTGGGCAAAAGTCTCCCTGATGATATACCGGTCTGTATAAACTGTCAGTCGCATTGGGTTATTAAAACCCTCAGATTGGCCATTCAGGCTCAGTCATGCTGGAGTCAAAGTATTGGTTTCATATTAAATTTTAAACCAACCCTCCTCCTGGTCCTTCACACATTTTGCTATTGCAAAATATGTGAACCTGGTTACTGCACTGAATTTTTAGAAAGAAGTTTTACTTAACTTACAGTGGTGGTACGGGAGGGGTGTGGTGGCAGTGTAAGTGTCTCCTCAGCTGTGTCACAATGTGTCAGGGAGTTCAAAATCCCTAAGGAAGACCTCAAGCAAAAGATGGTCTTCTTGGACAACTCATTCTTTTGGGAACTCACTCCCTCATCAAGACCAGCATCAATCCTTTCCAAAGGAGGTATCTCCCAATAAACAAAACTCCTACTTGGGACTGAAGAGATTGCCCGATCTGGGTTTGGTCCCTAGCACCCTCATGGTGGCTCAGAACCATATGTGACTCTACTTCTAGGTGACTCAATGCCCTCTTCTGACCTCCATGGAAAACACTCATACATAGAAAATAAAATAAAATCTTTCAAAAAATTTGCTCCCATTAGGCCCCACTTATAAAGATTTCATAAGCTCTCAGCATCACCTCTAGGGACCAATCTGCTAGCACATGTGCCCCTGAGGAGCAAATCCCACCTCAAGTACCTAAAGTATACACTAGAGCAGGTTAAACAGTGCCCACCAGCTGGGGGGGGGCACAGCCATCTCCCCCATTCTTACTCTCTTCATGACTGGTGCTGAGGTGGTAAATAGTAGATTATGGGAGTCAACACTGATTTCAACTAGACAGGACCACCTAGGAGACAACCTGCTGGGCATGTATATAAGAGTTTCTAGATTGGTTTAACAAAAATAAGATGGATGACATCCTCCCCTGCCTCAAAATATGGGCAGCCCCATCCCATGGGTTGGGTTCCAGAATGAATATAAAAGAGAAAGTGAGCTGGGTGTGGTGGCGCACGCCTTTAATCCTAGCACTTGGGAGGCAGAGGCAGGTGGATCTTTGTGAGTTCAAGGCCAGCCTGGTCTACAGAGTGAGTTCCAGGACAGCTGGAGCTACAGGGAGAGCGTGCGGCCACCACATCGCCAGCTCACTTTCTCTTTTATATTCATTCATGGAACCCAGACGCCATGGTGGATGGGGCTGCCCATAATTTTGAGGTCGAGGGGAGGATGTCATCCATCTTGATTTTTGGTTAAAGCCAATCATAAGAAACTCTTATATAATGGCATCGCCCAGGCAGGTTTTGTCTCCTAGGATGGTCCTGTCTAGTTGAAATCAGTGTTGACTCCCATAATCTACTATTTACCACCTCAGCACCAGTCATGAAGAAGTATAAGAATGGGGGAGATGGCTGTGCCCCCCCCCAGCTGGTGGGCACTGTTTAACCTGCTCTAGTGTATACTTTAGGTACTTGAGGTGGGATTTGCTCCTCAGGGGCACATGTGCTAGCAGATTGGTCCCTAGAGGTGATGCTGAGAGCTTATGAAATCTTTATAAGTGGGGCCTAATGGGAGCAAATTTTTTGAAAGATTTTATTTTATTTCTATGTATGAGTGTTTTCCATGGAGGGTCAGAAGAGGGCATTGAGGNCCACCGTGGGTGGTGCTATTCCTAGGCAGGTGGGCCTGGGCTGTGTAAGAAAGAGATTAAAGGCGTGGTGGCGCACGTCTTTAATCCTAGCACTCAGTACTCGGGAGGCAGAGGCAGGCGGATCTTTGTGAGTTCAAGGCCAGCCTGGTCTACAGAGTGAGTTCCAGGACAGCTGGAGCTACAGGGAGACCCTGTCTCAAAAAGACCAAAAAAAAAAGAAAAGAGAGAGAGAGAGAGAGAGAGAGAGAGAGAGAGAGAGTGAGCTGAGCACCAGCACTCGTCTCCCTCTGCCTCCTGATCATGGGAGATGGTGTGACTGTGTGACCGGCTGCCTCTGACCATTACGGCTTCCTTCTCCACCCTTATGAACTCTGCCTCACACTTTCCTTTCCTCCCTTAAGTTGTCTCAATAAAGTATTTCATCACAGCAACAGTGTTGCCAGAAAGTAACTGGCACAGGAAGAGAATTAATGTGTCATTTTGTGATTACCCCATGGCTGGGTCAAGCCCACTTTTTTCCCTGATTATAACCAATGATAATTTGTCTTTGACCTTGAAGACAAGGACTTGGGAGTCTAGCAGGTACTTATGACAGGGCCTCTACACTATCCCCTGTATTAATGATCAAAGCCTCAGCTCCAGAAAATGGTGTTAAAGTCTCTTCACAACCTAACCAAGCCCCTTTCTACCCTCAGCACCTGCCACCACACTCCAGTAATCTCTTGCCACAGCTCCATTTGACCTCTGTCAGCTAGCTAAGCATGGCATGCTCTGTCCTGCTTCTAGACCTTTCCATGGGCTCCTTATCCTACTTTTATTTCTGTTACTGTGATAAAAAATACCCTGACAAAAGAAACAGAGGGAAAGGTGTTTATTTTAGTTTGTGATTCCAGGTTACAGTCAAGGCGACAGGAACTTAAACAGCTACTCACATCACCTCCACAGTGAAGAGCAGAGAAGAATGGAGGCCTCTGTGCTTGGTGCTTGACTAGCATTCTCTACTCTAAACAGCCCAGGGCACAAACTCAGGGACCAGTGCCCTTCCTTTCAGGCTGGATTTTTCTCACATCAATTAAAACAATCAAGATCTCCCACAGCCGTGGCCACAAGCCAACATGGTTTAGACAATTCTTGACTAAGACTCTCTTCTCAGGTGATTCTACATTGTGTCAAGTTGATAAAACTTTACTACCCCCTTGTTACATCACCTGTGGGTTCCCTGCTTTCTCCATTTTTACCCATCCACCTAGTTTCCCTGAGATGTCTCTCAGTCAGCAGACAGGTAGAGGCTGGGGATTCTTCTGGCTCACCCAGTTCCCTGGAACTCAGAAACAAAGGACTTTGTAGCTAAGAGATTTAAAAACCAAGAGTAGAGATGAACTATCCAAACATTTTGTAAGTCATCAGGACAGTTAGGTGACATGTTCCCTTGTGTTTCCAATCATTTCTTTAATGCTGTCTTGGTTCTCCTGAAGCATCAGTTACAATGTTACAACCGGCCATTTGCAAAAGCTATGGGGAATAAATGCTAAGTTTCTTTCACAGCGCCATCAGTACTCCCACATCAATGATGCTGTTTCCTTAAAACAAATAAAGCATTTACATGGCTCAGGAGAATAAAGCCTTGACCATTTCAATGAATGTTACTTCATTAAAACAATAACCAGGCACTACAAACATGGCATATGTAAACACCCAGATACATACACACGTATGCACACATACAGTGGAGCTACATTGTAAGACTTGCCATGTGTTGACTTGTATGAAGTCTTCTAATTCAATAATACAATGTGATGCTTAGTCACAAAATCAAAATACAATAACAGATGATGCTAATACCACATTCTGTACCAAAGAATGAATGAAGCAGTAAATGTGTCCTATATTCAAGTATAAATCAATGGTCTTTCACGGAGAGGCAGTGTATAACTGTTCAGAATAGAATTTCCTATTGTATAACCTGCCTCCCTCCTCTCTCAAAACTAAACAAGAAATATTCCAAAGTTTAGGAAGAAGATTTGCTGTGACTTAAGAAAAACACTCCTTCTCTGAAATGACCTTTCTTTGATATCTCATTATGCTTTCTTCAGGGGGAAAGAGACAAATCGAAAATTAGTTGGAGCCGTTTCCTTCCTTAGAAGGTTTAACAAAAATTTCCATAATGAGTTCGGGGGTGGTGGCAGGGCAGGAGTCCTGGGAGAGGCAGAGTAACTGAGCGCCTTCCCCTGATTAGACTTCCACTGACTTGGTGCACCAGGTCCCCCAGAGAGCAGAGCTGGGCACGTACAACCAGTGCAATCTCTGCTCTCTAACTCACAGGTTTTCCCTGCTGGGCAACTGAACAATTTCTTCTATCCAGGCCAAAAGCACCATGGGTTTTTAAGTATAACTTAAAATTCATTCACTTTTATATTGGAGGCAAATACAGACTGCAGGGAAACATAATAGGTAGTTGGAGCTATATGAAGTAATAAAATAAACACCAGCTATCAGCAGCCTCCACGAAGTTACACTGCAGACCTTGGAAGCTATTTTATCACCATGCCAGACATGGATGCAATGATACAGACCTTGATGTGCATGCAAGGTCATCAGGCATGAGTTCAAAATCTGTTGTAAGACACTGACCTTGGAACTAACTGGGCACTCTCCACCACTCCAGAAAGTGGAAAAGTTCCTGAAATAGTGATTCTGCTCATTGGCTACTCATGCAGACAAGTGATTGTGATTTAATTTAAGAATAACACCAGAACAGATTCTTTCCTCTGATGGGAATTTTGATTTTTGATAGCTTGGAGTCCAAGGATGTAGTTAGACTGCAGAGTCTGAATTCTGTGGTAGCAGAAGCCCTGGTTCTGTTAACGACTGCACATACTACTTAGGATACAACATCAACTCCATTTTCCCTATGTAAAGCTGAATGAACTCCAGGTGCTTCCAGTCTTGGTAATGCTCAAGAAAGTCAGAAGAGGGCACTGTATCCCCAGGAACTGGGGTTACAGATGGTTCTTAGCTGCCATGAGGTACTGGGAACTGAACCAAACTCTTAACCACTGAGTCATTTTTCTAGCCCCATATTCCAATCAATTTGGAGGAGTTGCAAAATCCTTTGCTCAATGAAATAAAGTCTCATTCTCATGCAAAACATTATAACACAGATGGGTGGAAAGGCCTGCTGATTTGACTGACAGGAAGGAGTATGGCAGGGCCCTCCGTTATGGGAACAGGTCATGGTTTACAACAGCCTGGGCTGTAGCATCCTGAGACCCTTCCTACCCAAGGCTCAGCATCTGGGCTATGTAAACTTGAGTCCCTGAGCCAAATCCAGCCGGCTACATGCTTGGATGTGGGTAAAAACAAAGCTTTCAGTGGAACACAATAACATCCTTTTTAAATGGGACAACCACGTCTGTGGCTATTCTCATGACACAGTGACAAAGCTGGGCAACGGCAATATCTAAAATGTGTGTTTGGTTTCTGTGGTAGTTAGCATTAATTGCCAAATTTATAGCTTCTAGAATCACTAAGAGACAAATCTCTGAACGCGTTTGTGAGGGAGTTTCTGAACTGTTTTCACTGAGGTGAGAAGATAAACCCTAAATGCAGGCAGTACCATCCTGCGGGCTTGGGCCCCAGACTGAATGAAAAAGAGAAATCCATCTGAACACCAGCATCCAATGCGGTCTGCTTCCTGATCCCAGATGTGATGTGATTGGCTGCCTGCGGCTCCTCCCTCCATGTCTTTCCTGCCATGCCAGTGTGTATGTACCTTGACACTGGCAGCCAAAATTCAATCCTTCTTTACTCAAGGTACTTTAGTTGGATATTTTGTCATAGCGGTGAAACAATAACTAATACAGTATTTCTCAACAGAAAAAAAAATGTTCTTCAAATGCCTCAGCTTTAAATGTCTCTGACTCAGTACATGGCAAAGAGGTGAGAGTCAACATCAATATCATTTCCAGAAGTGCATTAAGAGGGCCAGGGTAACACTTCCCCAATGGAAAGACAATCAAAACTGTTTACAGGAATAAAGGGAAGAGAAGACACTGTGGGATGAGTTTCAAATAATGTGAATGAATTACTTACTCACTGTTTTGAGGACAAATGCTCAGCTAGTTTTCTCCTTTTCACTCTTCAAGAGCCAAGCTGTGATATGTTGCTACCCATATTCAGAACAGGACTTCCAAGGCTACAGAGAATGGTCAGGGGTTCAGAGCAGTAGCTACTGTTGCAGGGGATCTGGGTTTGATTCCCAGTACCCACATAGTAGCTAATAATCAGCCTTAACTTCAGTTTCAGGGAATCCGATACCCTCTTTTGATCGCCACCTTTGTGGAGCCCATGGGTGCATTTGCATACACACATCCAAAACACTCATGCACATAAAATAAAAATATATTTAAAAATCTAAAGAATAGACCTACCTTACTCAGTTAAACCTCTTTAAAATTGTCCTCATAGCTCCATCCAAGTTTGTTTCCATGGTGATTCTAAATCTAATCAAGTTGACAGTGAGGACCAGCCATCACCAGACATGGCTTCCTTTCTAACTGAATGTTGTCTCAATGTAAGGACTTTCAGAAAAAGAAAGTTAAAGTCGGACTCTCAGATGATTGGGTCTCAAACTCCCCATGGCTGAGTTATGTAAAAGACCTAGATTTGGGAAATTTTTAAAGAAGAAAAGAACGAGGACTAGAATTTGAAAAGGGAGTACAGTTGTCTGGGATCATTTAGTCGCTAGAAATCAAACAAAAAGGCCAACCTGGTTATTTATTTGAAAGCAAAATTATGAAAATACCAAGACACAAAACCGAAATAAAATAGTAGTATCAGGAGAGTATCCCAGGAGACAGCAATTGCTGAAGTAGCAGGCGACACTGATATCGTACCTTGGACCTAATTTCAGCCTGGGTAATATTCTTCTCCATCACCCAAATGTGTAGTGCAGAGACTTGGACCACAGGTTAATGACTGAATTGTCATAAACCATTTCCTGCCCATCCATCCTTTTGAAATGATGCTGACTTTGGAGGTGCTTTAATTTTGTAATTGCAGTCTCCTGACAAGTACCTCTCTCAAACCTGTCATTTTACAATGTACTGAGGGAGGGGGGAATTCTATGTGTATATACTTCAGTTATCCTACCATCTAGTCTCAACATAGTTTTAAAATGGCAGGGGTTGGTGGGATGGCAGAGATACTAAACAGTCATTGTTATGCTAAATAAGGTTATTAAGAATCCTAAGGGGAGTAGATATATAAACATAATATAAATTATATATGCATATGTGTGCATATATGTATATAACACTTCCTTTAAATGTGTATGCAGAATTAACTAACCTGCCTTAGCTGCATTTCAATGAATCCTGGGAGCAGCTCTCTATTTGGACTGATTGGTAATTATTTCTGAGACCCTATAATTATCAGGATGACTAATTTAGTGAGCACTGTGACCAGTATTCACATTTCTCCCAGGAGGGCATGTGATGGACCTTGCTGAGAACAAAGAAGAGGTGGCTTTACAGCCTCTTTTCAGATATGAAAATCAGAATTTTTTCCCATTTGTGTCTTGGTTATATTTTATGAACTAAAAATGGCAATTTTCTTACTCTTTGGGGTGTCAGGGGCTTTCTCTCTGGGTGGGCATGCTATTGTGTGCACCTCAAGAACCTCTTAAGAACCAAAATCCTCTTCATCTGACATCATATCTGCTACATTCTGGGTTCCATTCAGCAAATGTTTGGTGGACATCTTACACATGGCTTTTTTTTTTGGTCTTTTTTTTTTGGTCTTTTTTTTTTTTTTTTTGAGACAGGGTCTCCCTTCCTATCACCCCAGCTGGCCTGGAACTCACTCTGTAGACCAGGCTGGCCTTGAACTCACAGAGATCTGCCTGCCTCTGCCTCCCAAGTGCTAGGATTACTTAGCCACCATGTGGGTACTGGGAATCAAACCTGGGTCCTCTGCAAGAGCAGTTGGTGCTCTTAACCACTGAGCCATCTCTCCAGCCCCACACATGGTTTTTATAGTGAGACAAAGCCCATGCAACTAAGTGCTACCAAACTGAAATCCTACAGGGCATGAAGAATACTTCTGTCATACAAGGCCTGGCATGCAGCAGTTGCTAAATAAATGTTTCTGCAAAGAAGAAATTATTCTCACTGGGAAGTAAAAAGCCCCTTTGGAGTCAGGAAGATACAATCATTCCAACCTGGTATGTTAGAGGTCTAAGTCAAAACCTGAAGAACTTGTTCTACAAAGGGCCAGCTAGAAGATATTTCAGGCTTTCAGATGATAAGGAACTTAATTTTGTGGTTGCAACATGGAAACAACCATGCATAATATGCAAATGACTGGTCATGGCTCTCTTCCAATAAGACTTCACTTACAAAGTCAGGGTGTTGGTCAGATTTTCTTGATAGCTGTAGTTACCTGACTCCTAATATAAATGAGAAAAAATAAAACAATGAAACTTTAAGATAATAATATAATAGGGTTTCTGTAGACCCAGCATTTAAAAAAGAGTATTTATATAAGATACAAAACCAGTTATAATTTAGGAAAATAATTTGAATGTAGAATATCTAAGTATGAAAATTAAGAGTGATAGAATACTGTGCAATCACAATCACGAAATGAGCCAACCCTGCTACCAACAGGAAGAGGCAAGGTGCACTACAACACAATATTTGTAATATCGAACTAAAGACACTGTACATTTGTATACACATGAAATACCAGCAAGAAAGAAAAATACAAACTACGAGTGCAAAGAAATCTGTTCCTTATGTAAGGAGCAAAATCCATGCCATCAAGATAAACACATACACTTGCTCTGTCTCTCAATATGCATGTGTCAGTAATATGCATGTGTCAGTAAGGAAAAGGCCAAAGAGTAAAATAGCAAAGAAAACAAGTGAACATTTCACCCAAAGAGTACACCCAAACGGATACTAAATGGGAAGTGTGACTCAGTTTATTCATATTAGGGAATCACAAATGAAAATCACCCTAACACACCATCACATATCTATGAGAAATGCAAAAATTAATGACTGGAGTACCAAGTGTTAGTGACGCTATTGAGTAACCAAACTCTCTCCTGTTTCCCTGGAAGGAGAAATTGCTTCAGTCCCTTAAGAAAACACATTGTCAGGGCTGGAGAGATAGCTCAGTGGTTAAGAGCACGGACTGCTCTTGCAGAGGACTCGGGTTCAATTCCCAGCACCCACATGGCAGCTAAGTAAGAACCGTCTTTAACTCCAGTTTCAGGAGAATCTGACACCCTCTTCTGACCTCCTCAGCATTGCATGACACAGGTGCTCCAACCTACATGCAGACAGTACATTCATACACACACAAAATAATAAATAAATTTAAAAAAAGAAAACACATTGTTACTCAAGTTATAATGAATCTACATTCCTAGGTGATACCTGAGAAAAAAATGTCTAGAAAAATACATAGTTAATAATTTGCATAGCAGGGACTAGAAGGATGGTTCAGTGGCTAAAGGTGCACATTTCATAATCATAACTAGAGTTTGGATCCCAGCACCCATGTAACAAGCCAGGCTTCCAGCAAATGCCTATAACTGCAGCTTTAAGAACGCTTCTAGCCCCTGTGCACACAAAGGAACACGCAGCCACACACTAACAGACACACATATACACACATAAATAAATAAATAAATAAATATAATCTAAAAAAGAACACACTTAAATCTTTTTAAAAGAAGGTTCAGAGCAACATTATTTGTACAAATAACAGAAAAGAATCCATAGTGACCCAACAGAAGAATGAATCAGTATTTACATAATAGAAGATCCTCCGGTTATGTTTTGAATAAACCACAGCTGTCTTGGTTTCCTTTCTTTCCTATTGCTGTGATAAAATACCCTAATAATGTTATTTAAGGGAGAAAGGGTTTATTTGCTTGCAATTCCAGGTTACAGTCCATCACTCCAGGGAACTCAAAGCAGTAGGAACTTGAAGCAGCTGCTAACATCTTGTCCACAGTCAAGAGCAGGGAGCAGTAAACTAGTGCATGCATGCGCATGCTCAGCTGGCTCTCCGTACAACGGGGAAGGACCTCCTACCTCAATGAACATAAACAAGACTGTCTGCCCACAGACAGGCCAATGGGCCAACTTGATCTACACAATCCCTCACTGAAACTCCTTCCAGGTAATCTGAGATTGTATGAGATTGACAATGAACACTTACCATCACAAACAACAGCTACATTTAGAACATGGATAGATTTCACAAACCTAATATTGAGAAGAAAGAACATTTTTAAACTCAAATGCAAATGCTGATATATAAATCCTGCTTAATATTACTGCATTAATCCAACATTCAAAAGCAGTGCAAGCATAGCTGGTACTTGGTACCACAGTTGCCAGGCTGTAAGGAGGAGCTGAGACAGGCAAATCTTTGCATATAAATATCAGCTTTAGCAGGATTTCTTATTCTTTCAAAGGTGCCACTGCGACCTAAAGGGTGTCATATCCATTACAGGAGAAGTGACTGAGCATGACTTCAGAAGCTGGGTCATAAAAAGTCTGCCTGTTTGTCTGATTCCTCTGGAAAAGACTGTCCACAAAGCACCCACCTCTCCGAACACAATTGCCATCCTTCAAGAGAGGAAAAACCTGCAGAAGACTCTCACCCTCAGCCGGTACAGTCTTCTGCCAAGGACTTAGATACCTTAAACAGAGATAAAACACCATGCTGTATCCCCAAAGTCCTTAATCACTCGAAGCCAGGAGCGTAAGGAAATGACCATTGTCTGACACCATGAACATTGCTGTTATTACTATTGTCTGTGAAAATGGCGACTGGACAGGAGACATTCTACAAATTCAAATTCTTTAAGAATTTGAGGAAGGCAGACATTTCATTGGGATGTTTGGGGTAGTGCAGGAGTGAAGCTCAGAGAATAAGGCTAATTACCTAATGTGCTGAGGAGCGTAAGTTAAACTGGCAACTGTCTATACTGGAAGAGTCTGCTGTGTCCATGTGTTCTGTGGGATGAATGTCTCTGTTATTTGATGCCCATGTATTGAAGTCTAAGCTCCAATCAAGTGAAGCCTTTGAGACATGATTAGGGGAAGACCACAGAGCTCTCACGGTGTGTTCGGTGTCTTTATATGAAGAGATCCGAGACAGGCAATTTCATCCTGTCTCAATGTATGAAAATATAGAAATATACCCCTGTGCACTCAGAAAGCAGGCCTTCCCAGGATGTGCCTGCAACACACTGACCTTGAACTTCACAGCTCCAGAACGAGGAGAAATAAATGTCTAGAAATGAAGACTGAGAAGTGGGGAGCTGCTCTGGCAGGCACTTGAAGATGCGGAAATGGATTTAGAACTGGGTGATGGGTAAAGGCTTGGACAGACAGGGGCCCCAGGCCCACAGAAGAGAGTGTGGCCTCAGCGTGGCTCAAAGTTCTCATCTGTAATCCATTTACTTAATGCTCATTAATTCATTCAACTTTGGACTCTAGACTTTAGTGTTGATGCTAGAAGGAGAAGACTTTGGGGACTGTTGGGATGGAATGGATGGATTTGGGTCTAGAAAGAGGGCAGAAACAGAATGCTCTAGACTGAATGTTCCTACCCAAATCAGGAACGAGCCACAACAACACAACTTAACTAACATATCCAGCTTTCTCTCAGGTAGATTATTAGTCATGTCAATAAAATTCCTTTGAAATAAGCGGTGCAGAGAAAAGAGAGTTTCTCTAATGTCATGTTTCAGACAGAACCTAGCCACCAGGATCTCCATGAAAGAATGTCGCACAGGCTGGGCTGCATGATAACTATGCGAAGCCAGCAGTCTGCCCAGCGCAGCCATCACCTAAGACTCCAGGACGTACCATGAGATCAGGCCTGCTTGCAGCTACTTCTGAGGGCTTTCATGATGACAAGACTGATGGAATGATGAAAATTAGAAGTGAAAATGATATTTCACAGGCTGCTTCCTGGCCTATAACACCATCACATAACAGTTTTCAAAGGGCTTCTGCAGCTTGCTGGGTGAAAACAGTAAATTTTAAGACAAAGTGACAGACTGCATATTGTTGACTTAAAGGGAGACAATTAAAACTAGGAAGTGTCGATATGTCATGGACAGAAAGTGACAAGAGAGACTGCACAAAAGAAGGATGGGCATGCCATGGGAAGGTGCTTTGTATCTCCCTTGGCTGGGTCCTGAGCATCAGGGCACACACACACACACACACACACACACACACACACACACGCACATGTACATACACACAATACACACATCACCCAAGCATACATACAAGTACACACATATACAAACACATTCACCCATACAAATATACATATAAACATGCACTCCAGTTTTCTAGAATGGCATCTAAATGTTCTCTTTCAAAAGAGATGAAAACTTTCTGAAACACCATGAATGGTTAAAAGTACTCCAGTCTCCTGGGGCTGGAGAGATGGCCTAGTGGTTAAGAGCTCCAGCTGCTCTTGCAGAGGACCCGAGTTCAATCCCCAGCACCCACATGGCGGCCGAGAACCATCTGTAACTCCAATTCCAGGAGAACCCCAGTTCCAGGGGAATCCGAGACCCTCTTCTGACCTCCGAGGCATTGCACGACATGGGTGCACAAACCTGCATGTAGACAGTACATTCATACACATACAGAAATAAATAAAACTTAAAAAAAAAGTGCTCCAGTCTCCTAAAGCAAATATTTCCCACAACTCTACTCCCTCCAGGTAAGAGCTGTGCCAAAAACAAACAAACAAACAAAAACTTACAGTCTTCTCAGGGCAGCCAATGTGGTTCTGTCCTCTATGGGCTAACCCTCTTTGATAGAGCTCAAATATGACGTCCTCCAAAGAATTAAACTTTCAGTAAGGGGGTTGGGATTCCAGTGAGTGTTCTCAATTCAAGGAGATCTGCTTGGAGAACTACAAGGTTTTCAAATGCTCCAGTCAGAATCTTTTCGTTTCCATGGGGGCAAAACAGAACAGAAACTGAGGTCAAAGGAAAAACAGAAGAGAAATTCATTCACTGGTAATAAATGGAAAGATGTAGCCAGGCATGGCAACACATGCTCTTAATTCCAGTACTTGGGAGGCAGAGACAGAGGAATCTCTGAGAGACTGAGGCCAGCCTAGTCAACAAGTTCCAGGCCAGCTGGGACTATAGGAGACCCTGTCTCAAAAAACAAAAACCAGACAACAGGAAAAAAACGAAAAGACAGAACAGAAGGTGGGCAAGAAGTCCTAGCTCCAGCTGAAGATCTATTAGCAGTTGACACATGGTAGGACACAGAGAGTAAGGAGTCAGTTTTTCTTACCAGTGGGATTGATCGGACTCCAAGGAATAGACCCACACCCAACAGCACTTAGAAAACACAGATTGGACTCAGTAGGCCTTTAAAAAAGACTCTCTTATAAAACCAGTAAAAATGCCTTCTTTAATTGACTAATAGACATAAGAACTGTGAAAAGGATTATACTCTGCTCAGAACCAAATATAATACTAAAGTCCTTGGGCTATGCACTTAGGCAAAGTATATTAATGCAGGAGCTCTGACATCAGCAATGGATTGTTCTACCAGGGGGATGTTGGCCAGGGGATCCAAGGCCCCACAAAAGGTAAGGGCTCCTTGCCCCTAAGTTGGGATACCTGCAGGAGGAGAGGTGATAAGACCCTGCTGCCGAAGACCTGACGTTAACATGGGAGGGATGTATTGAGACCACACATGCAAGTGTACAGATGGCCTCTGGAATGCCAGAGAGTGTTACCAAAGGCCACTAAACCAATAAAGCAAATACGGGTCTCCCTGAGTCAAGCAAGACTCCACCATCAGCACCAGCTACACCTCACCTGCCTGGAAATACTGTGCAGCAGGGGCAGCCATGTGCCTGTATATCCCAAATCTAATTGGCTATTGGCTCTCTCCTTGGAGGAATAACCCATGGCTGATGCCACAAGCTTACATCCTCTACAGGTTAGGAGATGTTATAAGCCACAGTAAGACCCTGTCATATTTAACATGGGGGAAAAATGTAATTCATGGATTAACATATCATCCAAACATATGTGTCTATGCCAAAGTAACCTACCATAACTATTAGTGTTGCTTAAATACCTATATATCTAATTGCTTGTGCTTCATTAGTAGGATCGAAAGGTTACTCCTGGACAAACTGTCAGCCCATGAAAGGAAACAGCCAGAATTGACCAGAGTCCAAGTCAACAGCTCCAGAGAGAGTGGACTGTTTTACTTCTCATCCACCTGTGCCCCTTTTCTAAGCCTAGGGAACAATCTGCGGAAGAGGGGGCGTGGTAGAATGTAAAGGCTCCGATTGGGGTGAATGGTAAAGCTACAGCGATGTAGTCTGGACACTCATTTGATCAACTTGATTGAACAAACAACCTGTCACCCCCCACTGGATGGTGGGGTTGTGGGGGTTTGGGCACAACAGCCTGCAGATTGGTTTTGCACGAAGGATGCTTGTACTCATGGATTATCACTTATAGCTAAAAAAGGAAAGAAAAAAAAACTGAGAGAAAGATGCAGGACAGTTATGGCAGAATACATGATCTGGGATGGGGTGGGGGTGGGGGGGAAGGGAAAGGGAAATATGCCTGATCTGAATTGGAAAATGATGTACGAAATGCGCAAAGCATCAATAAAAATTAAATTAAAAAAAAAAAAGACCAACTGGGAGTAGTGGTGCATGTCCTTAATCCCAGCACTCAGGAGACTGAGGCAGGCAGATCTCAGTGAGATCAAGTCCAGCCTGGTCTACATAGTGAGTTCCAGACCATCCGTGGCTACAGAAAGACCCTATCTTAAAAAGACCAAATAAACAAGTAAATAATAACTAAATAAATAAATACAATAGACAAATAGTAACACAGAACAAGAAATCCAGACAATGCAGTAAGATGGGGCCTTAGAGAGCCTGAACATATCAATCAAAATTTCTTAATTGTATGAAATTCTCAAATCAATAAAAATATTTTTAAAAACTAAAAAGGAAAGGGAAAAAACACTAGGATTCTGGGCTGAAGAGATGACTGTGTCAGTAAAGTACTTGTTTTAAAAAGGGGAGTGGAGGGGCTGGAGAGATGGCCTAGCAGTCAAGAGCGCCGACGGCTCTTGCAGAGGACCCACGTTCGATCCCCAGCACCCACATGGCGGCTGAGAACCATCTTTCACTCCAGTTCCAGGGGTATCTGATGCCCTCTTCTGACCTCCGCGGCATTGCACTGCACAGGTGCACAAACCTACATGCAGACAGTACATTCATACACATACAAAAATAAATTTTAAAAAAGAGGACTGGAATTTGGTCCCCAGAACCCTTTTGAAAACAACTCAGGTGCGGCGGCACACACTTGTAATTGCAGCACTGAGGAGATGGGGATTGGTGGAGCCCTTGACCTTGCTGGCCAACTCAGCCTATTTAGTGAGCTGTAGGCACATGAGAGACTATCTCATAAAAAATGATGGACAAGGGCTAGAGAGATGCCTCAGCTGGTATGAGCACTTGCTACTCTTACAGAGGACCCAGGTTCAGTTCCCAGCAGCCATATGATGGTTCACAACCCTCTATAACTCCAATTCTAGGGTATCTGATATCTGATGCCTTCTCTCTGCAGGCTTTGCATGAACAGGTACACTTAGATATGCAGACAAAACATGCTTACACATAAAATGGTTTTAACATTTTTTAATATGGTTAGCTCCTGAGAAACAATACGCAGAGTTTTGCTGGTTCTAAGTCTTTAGACAGTTCCTACTATATCTTCACTCTATGAAGTCTCATATCTGAACTGGGCCCCCACTAAGTTGGGGATCAAGAGACACTTGGTTAGTCATTCAGACATTCACTATGCCAAGACACTCAGATCAGATTGATAAAACAAAGGCCCTCACAGGGCTCCTCAGGTAAGAGTGACGGCATGGTGGCAGCACTCTATCATAAATGCACCCTTGTCATCATAGAGCACTTACTGGGAAGCAGTTGCCCACACTTCTAGCCCCATTTACATGTAAATATAGGCATACTTACCATGTTTGACCCAGAAGGGAAAAGAAGAAGGAAAAATGGAACCAAAGATATGAACATTACTTCCAGCCCCAGGACATAAAACTTCCTGCTCAACCCACAGTACTCTAATCCCACCTCCACTGCCAGAAGTCAGTGTCATACCATGAAAGTGGGCAGCTCTCTGGCAGCCAGGATCACTGAATGTTTCTGTGCAGGGAAGAGTCAGCACTCGGACTCTGCCTGGCTACACTGTCATCACTGACTGGACTCAATACTCGTGGAATATAAACCTCGAGTCTATTAAGTCACTCGGTTTAGAGAGTTCTTCCACAATCCTTGCTACATTCTAACTATCCATTCAGCACCTTTCAACACCTATATTTATGTATTCATTTCTATGTATTTGACATAGCTGGTGAGAGACTAACATGTGCTAGAGACACCGGTGTTGAAGAGGGTTCTGGAAGTAATCACACAAATACGTACATGAGTCAAATTGGAACAGTGCTGTAAAGGAAAAGCAAACATTGCTGGGAGGAAGAATAAATGAGAAGCCTCTATGACATGCTGACTTGACCCGTGCATGACCTGAAAGATGCAAAGAGTGAGATCTGTCCACTGCAGGATGTACAAATTCAAAGGGCTTGCGACAGGACGTTGCCACCTAGGAATAGTTCAGGGACTAAGCAAAGGTCTGGATGCTGCAGAAGGCCTTACAAGACAGCTGGTGGCAGTGTAGACAACTCAAACCATACCCAGTGAATCACATGTGCTGTATGTAGTCCTTCCCAAGACCTTTCCAGCTACTCTTCCAAGGCCTAGAACCTCTGCCCTGAAGTTCCAAAGCCTGGGTCCCTTCCTAGCACACTACATTCTAGCTCTGGCAATCCCTCCGAAACCTGAGTGACCACAAAATAATTCTTTTCAGCAGTAGTCTCCAGCAAGCATGATTTTCAAAGATCACTTGAAATAATCTGTTTTAATTTCTGAAACAATTTTATAGTCCAATTCATTTAAGCTAGAAGTACTGGTGTCTGTTATATCCCTGACACTCTTAACCTGAAGGTTTTAGAAGCCACAACACACAGATGCCCAAGTATTCCTCTATAAAACATAAATAAACAAAGCAAGGCAATAACAGTAACTCCACAATGGAGTGTTTTCTCTAGTAAAGGAAGAGGAAATTGTTAAGAGTTTCATTTCGGGACCTGGGGACCACATTTGCTATGAACTCCCTTGCCCTTACATGAAATATTGAATTAATTTCAACTATCCATTGGAATATATTGTTGTCTTATTCACTGTGAGTTACCCTGGCTGAAAATATTTTCTAATTTTTTTTTCTCCTCCAGATTCTCCTGTGTCAATAGCCTGGGGGATAAACTGTCTGATTTAGTTATACAGAAAATCACTGTTTTTATTTGATGCCTATTTTTTTTTTCTAAGACACAAGAAAAACATTCTCACTGCTATCAACTTGTTTCTAAGAAAAGAAAAAGGTGCTGTTCCACTAAAAATCTATCACACAGCCTAGTAAATGAGGTTGCTGTGTGTTAGGATGGGGTAGGCTCAAGGGAATGAGGCGGGTAGAAGGGGTAGGAGGGGCTGGGATAGAAGAGAAGTGTTGAATGGTCCAGATGAACCTCAGTGCTGCAAGCAAGGGGAAGCCAAGGCTCTGACCTCTGGTGATCTCCACCGAGGAAGAAGAATTGGGAAGGCTAGAAGTCAGTGGAATGGAAACTGGACTCTGGGACTAACTCCATCCCCTAGTCACAATGGCACCACTGTGAGCCTTCAGTCTTTCCATGTCTGTGAGCATAATAGCTTACCCGAGTTCTGGGTCTCCTAGGTAAGTATCAGACCTGATGGGGGTCTTGAAAACTCTCCCTTAGTCAACAATGTTTATTAAACATTTGTTGTATATTTCACTTGGCCCCTGCCAAATGTTTCTTCTTTTATTGTGTGAGCATGCGTGTGTGTGTGTGTGTGTGTGTGTGTGTGTGTGTGTGTGTGCACTTGTGGGTATATGCCCATGAGTTCAGGTACCTACAGAGGCCAGAAGAGGGCACTGGATTCTCTGATGCTTGAGTTACAAGTAGTTGTAAGCTGCCTAACATGGCTGCTGGGAACTGAACTCGGGTCCTCTGTAGGAACACTGCATGCTATTAACTGCTGAGCCTTTCTTCAGTTCCAGGCTCTGCCAGTCTTAATGATCTATAGCTTATTAACATTTATTGAGCAGTTATTTTTACATGTCTATCTGATGAGGCCATCAGGATCCAGATATTTATTTGGTCAACATTCATCTAAATGTTTCTATGGAGACAGTTTTTGGATGAGACTAACATTTTGGTCAGGAGACAATTTTCGGATGAGACTAACATTTTGGTCAGTAGATATTGAATACAGTACACTGCCCTCAACAGGGTGGTCTCAATCAGATAATCAAAGAACATAAGAAAGAGATTCTTTCCTTTTTTGTCTTTTTTCTTAAGACTACAGGGGATAAACTTGTACCAAGGGACATCTGGGTACACAAACTTGATTCAATAGGTCTTAACATTTATGAGAGAACACATAAAATTCTGTCCAGTGGGGGATACTATGGGGGTGGTACAGGTTGGGAGGGGCATATAGAGATGATTAAGATGTTTTGTATGGACTGCACAAAAATTCAATACAAAATATACATTAAAAAAGAGAGGGAATTTTGACTGTAGACTGCCTTTGGAATTAACTGTGACTGGTTCCCAGATTTGGGAGCTTCAAGCTTACCCTAAAGCTTCTGTACCTCTCATATGGGTTCCACTTGGCCTAACTGTAGAAATCTTTAGTCACAACCATCATGACCAAACCAGAGTAACTCTATGGTTACATTCCCTAGAAAACTAAAAATAGGCAGAACCATTACCATGGTGTGTGAAGCTTTGCAGTTGTTACTCTGCCCCCAGAGATGTACCCAGCACTATGACATCCCAACTAGAATTTTGCCAGTAACCTTGGTCCTATCCCATATACATACTCCTCCTTCTGATTCAAATTGTGAGGCCCCGACTAGTCTTGCTGCCACCAAGGGCCACGTTTCTATCACTAATTCTCCCAATGAGTTGTACCCTGTACTGTTCTGGATATGCTTGTCTCCGTATTTGGTCTCTTATGGTTTGGACTAGTTCTCATACTCCAAAGCCAGCTGAATGTGAAGGATTCTTCAATGGCATGCACAATAAACAAATACATACGCATCATACTCCTGCCTCTGCTAATCTGGAAAGTTCTAAGATAGACATCAACTTTGTGTCTGGTATTTTCTTACACAATGGGATCTATGAAGGAATGAAAGATGCAAATATCCTGAACTTTTGGCCTCCACAGCAGACCCAGCAGGCTGATTCTCAAATCATGCACATTCCAAAGACAGGTTTGCCCCATGCTTGCTTCTATGCATTAAGCCCTTGGACTCGGCTACTGTCTGAGTGTGCTTGTGTGCTGCTGGGGTCTCAGGTCATCATGATCCTATATATATCATATCTATCTCTACTTCTATATACTATCCGACATCTATATATAGTGTGCCTGCCTGGGACTCTGAGGCACATCTTATCAGCTTGATCTCTGGGGGTGGAAAGGAAAGCTAGAGTCCAACAAAACTAAGGAAAATCATTTGGGCAGCCCATGCTTAGCTGCTCAATGCCCAGTAAGAACCCGAGACATCAAAGTTTGTATTAGCTTCCTTGATTAGAAATATTTCACACAGCCAGGCGTGGTGGTGCACGCCTTTAATCCCAGCACTCAGGAGGACCTCTGAGAGTTCAAGGTCAGCAAACTCTACAAAGTGAGTTCCAGGATAGCTGGGGCTATGCAGGGAGACTCTGTCTCAAAAAGACAAAAAAAAATATTTCAAGCATGTTGTCACACATTACTGCTCAGAGAATTAGGTGTGTTGATGGTACGAAAGACAACTAGAGGTTTGTGCCTGGTTTCTTCCACATTCTCTCCTCTGAATCATACCCAATTAAGTATGTTCCCATTGGTGAACTTATTCCAAATTCTGTTCTACTGAGAACAGTAGAAAATGTATATACACATTTAGACTGGAGGTCTTTAAGTCGGGGTGATTTTCACCCCTAAAGGACATCTGTCAATGTCTGAAATTATTTTTGATGCTCAAAACTAGAGTTGTGTCACCACATCCAGTGAATAGAAGCCTAGTGTGCCACTAAATATCCTACTCTACACAGAACAGCCCTCCTCAACAGAGAACGACCAACATGGCAATACCACTGTGGCTCAGAAGCCCTGAATCCAATACTAGGAAAACCAAGATCTGCCTCCTTTTTGAAATGAATTGTGAGCAGAGTCTGTAAATACAGAATCAGGTATCCCACAGAGAGTAAGTCTCATGTCACGGGACATTACCAGGCAAAGGTTACTCAGTCAGTTGATGGGAATATTAGAGAGAAATCTTGGACTCTGAATTATAAGTGATTCCTCTAAATATGCATGAGCTACTACATGGATGGTTTGTGACTCTTCACCCAGTCTAAGGAGAAGACTTAGCATCAAGAGGACTTAGATGAGGAGCTAATACGATGGCTCAGCCTGACAATCTGAGTTCAGTCTCTGGGATCCATGTGGCGGGAGAAGACCAACTCCAACAAGTTCTCTACACATGTGCCCTCACCTTCACACACACAGAAATGAAATAAATTAAAATGTAGCCATATTCAAGAGCTACTACTGAAGCAGAATCCAGATGAACACACAGCTATGGAATCTTGCACTGCGATGAAAATACACCTTTGACTTCTCCCCTTAGCAAACACATGACTTAATCAAGCCAGAAGTAATAAAAATAAGGTGGTCATTATTTCTTTTTCTCCCATATACCATGTTCAAGCACTCTTTGTGAATTTTTCTATTTGGCTTACTGCATTTAATCCTCTCAACCAAGAATGGAGAACATGAATAAATATGAACTCATGGCAACTGCTGAGCCAACGACTATTGTTCCTCCCATTTTACAGAATGCAGAGCCTCTGCCTACAACACTTATGGTTGTATAAAAGTGTAACATTCTATATTTCACTGCTGTCATAGTATTCATTGAATTACAGAGAGATCGTTGATACTTTATAATAGAGCAGGCTTCTGTTAGATAATGTCGTCCAACCTCAGGCTAATGTGGGCATCCTAAGCATGTTTAAGGTGAGCTAGGCTCAGTTGTGATCTTTGGTAGGCTGGGTGTATCACATGTATCTTTGACTTCCAAGGCTGTTAACTGAACAGTAGGTTTACTTCAACAAACCCCATCATAAACTCTTTCTGTCTCATCCAACTTCCTCTCTTTCATAAAGAGATTTATTTTTTTTCAAAAGTGATTGTAGAGACTAGGACTTCTCCCACCAGTCTGTCATCTGCAAACTGGAGCCCTAGGAATGCCACTGACACAACTCCAGCACAAAACCGAAGATGTGGGAAGTAGAAAAGACAGAGCTGTGAGTGGAGGCCCAGCTCAAGACAAGTGTCCCAGCTCAACCTCTCTCCAGCTGGTCATTCCGTTCAGGCCCTCAATGGATCCCATGACACCCACCCATGCCATTGAATCCACTGATGCTTGGCCTCATCTGAAAACATTCTTGCTAGCACTCCCAGGCAGCTCTCCCACTCCCTTTAACAGAGGCTATGAGTGCAGCCTAGTATTTACTCTATGTACCTGACTTGTTCAATCACCAGCACCCCCACAAAAAAACAAGTTTGATCTGGGTACCTTAGAGGACAGCTAAGTTGTCACATGAACTCAATCCTTGCACTGAGGCTTAGAGATAAAATCATCTCCTCAGAGTGCTGGAACCAGGAGGTGGGGCTATGCATCTACACTATCTGATAACCAAGCCCACATTTGCCTCAAGTTCCCAAAACACAAAAGAGATGGTAACATCTGGAAGACGCTGTTATTGACGGTCAAGCAAAGCAACGGTGTTTGGATGGTATGTAGGATTTTAAAAGCTAATAAAGACCTTTTTGAAAAATCCTTAGTAATGAAGTCTCCATTATTTGTACCTTCTGTTAGTGCATCCCACAGGAATCAGTAGAGGTCAGAGGTACAGTTCCCTGGATAAAGCATTGCAGCTTATAAGACAGGATGTAACCTATGAAGACCTGCAACCTGCTCCAAGTACCATCATGTTTATCAGTCAAGGTCCCATCTAGAAATGCATGCAATGCATACAACTCAAGGAAGGATTTTTACCAAAGAGATTCATTTGAAACCTTAGGATATGGTGCAGGTTCCTGGGCCAGAACAGCACAGTTGACCTAGTTCCTAAAAACAAAAGAAGGAGCAAAAGAAGAAAGGGCTGGGTCCCAGAGAGAAAGAAGTGAGAGTTACGAAGGGTGAGCCACGTTGGAAGGACCAGGGGCTGGGTGTCACAGGTGAGGGAGGGACGGAGTCAGGGTCAGAAACATCCTGGTCTCATGTTCTTCTTTCACTATTCCCCATCTCCTTCTGGGCCCCCATCTGGCTGAAACTTCCCAGGTGCTAAGAGAGGACAGAAGGCTAGAGATATAGGTTATAGGGAGCCACAGGACACAGGACAGAGTACAAGTCGCTGGGGTCAGGAGGGAGGGCCATGGAGAATACACTATTCTCACATATAGTGGGAAGGAGGATTTTAGGATTCTGTTGAACCTAAGATCTGGCAATGGGCATGGTCCTTACAACTGATGGAGACATTGTTTCTGGAAGACAACTTGGCTTGGAGCAAGAAGCAAGGTAGATGTCCTCCTTTGTGTTGTTACTGTGACCAGTACCAGGATCAAAAGCAACTTAGGAGAGGAAAGGATTTATTTCAGCTTAAAGTGGGAAGTCAGGGCAGGAGCTCAAAGCAGAAGCTATGGAAGAATGCTTCTTGCTGGCTTGCTTGCTGGCTTATGCTCAGCTAGATTTCTTAACCAGCCCAGTGTCACGTGCTAGGGATGGTATACCACAGTGGGCCAGCCTGCACCATCAACATGTTTCCTATAGACAGTGGGCCAGCCTGTACCATCAGCATGTCTCCTATAGACATGCCCACAGGCCAATCTGAGCTTGGCAATTTCCCAATAGAGCCTTTCCTCTCAGATCAATCTATGCTCTGTCAAATTGACAACTAATGCTGACCGGTCACCATATCTGCACCTTGGATTCAGGTCTCTGCCAACATACCTAGAAATATTTCTATTCTTAAAAAAAAAATACTTTCTTTATTCATTTATGTCCCTGCATGTGTAGACGTGCACCCATGCCATGCAATGCCCACAGAGGTCAGAAGATGGAGTCAGATCCCTTAGAACTAGAGTTATGGATAGTTGTTAGCCACTATGTAGGGGCTGGGAATTGAACCTAGGTCTTCTGCAAAAGCATTCAGTGCTCTTAACTGCTGAGCCATCTCTGCAGCCCCAGATATTTCTATTCTTGAACATTGTTTGCAAAAAGTTGGGAAGTTAAATGCTCAAAACAAATTCAGGCTTTGAGTAAACAAATTATGGTATGTTCTGATGGATTATAAAAATACCTCCATGCCTATGGAAAATAATACAACAAAGTGTTCAAGATCTAAAATTAATTTCACCAAAAACTCAAGTTCTAGGCCAGCAGAATGGATCCATGAGTCAAGGTGTTTGAATCTGAAATGCCCCCTTAGGCTCATGCTTGTTCCTCGGTTAGTGGTGCTATTTGGGGAGGCTGTGGAACTGTTATAACCAGACATAATGGGGTTGGTATCTTGGAAGAGGTGAGTAGGGGGAGGTACAAAGCCAAAGTAAGTACAACTAAGACCTAAGAGAGAAAGACTATTGCCCATAGCAGGCAAGCAGAGGCCATAAGTCAGTTACAAAGCAAAACCCTCTTCAAATAAAAGCAGCCTGGAGATTTGATTCAGAAGCCTACACAGTCCGTAGAAGGGCCGGTCCGTTCTCAAGTATGCTCAGTTTAAAGTCGTGGACAAGTGTAAAGTCACAGACAAGTTTAAAGCGATGGACAAGGATGCTTCTGAGCATGCTCAGCTTATACCATACAGTTTTAGCTGAAAATAAAGCTTACATTGAAGGTGAGTTGACACAGGTTCTGCCTCTCTTAGTGGCTATCACCTTTAGGGAATGGCTTCTGAGCTGGAGGAAGTGGACTATTAAGGAGAGACCTCGAAGATTAAAGCCTTGCCCTGACTCCTATCTGGCTCTCTACTTCCTAATCCAGTGTAATGTGAGGAGCTTCCATCACAGGCTCCAGCCACCATGAACTTGGCCACGCCTGTCCTGCCATTATGGACTAAAATCAGAGCCAAAATAAATCTTTCCTCCTTAAGTTGTCTCTCTCACCTGTGGTTATTATTGTGACACACAAGCAACAAGCTCTCTAAGAATCCTGAGACATTTCATTATATTGCTTCTCTGGAGATGGCTCAGTATTCCTGAGCTAAAAGCCTGTCGAATAAACAGCATTTGGAAGACAGGCTTCACACAGAGCCTCCCGTGGGAGCTATAAAATTCCCAACCTGGGCATGTTTTTGGACCTGCATCTCATCACCCCAAAGTGACTACTGAGAACAGACAGGGATACACAACTCCCTACGGAGCCACACATAGTAAAATGGCCCAGAGTTGCACAGACCACATAATGGAACATGAGGCTATCACTTAAAATGCTTTCAAGACTATCTAACAGAACAAGAAAACACCACAAAATAATATAAATGCAATAATCATAACTTGATAGATAGTTATCCACAAGGAGCAGTATTGAGTAGTGACAGTTTCAAGGAAAATTCTTCCTTGCAAGGCTCCTCACAGGTACAAAGTGATCATTTGTACTGGGAAGACTTCCTTTTTTAGTTTTCCTGTGGTGCTGAGGATCAAATCCAGGGCCTTGTACAAGCTAGAGTAGTGCTTCCTTCTTTTTTAAGTAAAATATCCTAAACTCACACACCCAAAAAACTTTATTCTGACTCCTGTCTTTAATATTTCTATATTTTTATTTATTATTTTTAGTCTATGTGTATGATTGCATTGCACACATATATGTAAGTGCACCCATGTCATGAGATGCCTGTGGAGATCAGAAGATGGTCTCAGATCCCCTAGCACTGAAATTATAGATGGTCGTTAGCTGCTGTGTGGGTGTTGGGAATCAAACCCATGTCCTTTGAAGGAGCAGCCAGGGGTTGTAACCACTGAGCCATCTCTCCAGCCCCTGACTCCTGTCTTTAAAATAGTTCAACATGGGGCTGGAGATATGGCTTAGTGGTTAAGAGTGCTGACTGCTCTTGCAGAGGACCCGGGTTCGATCCCCAGCACCCACATGGCGGCCGAGAACCATCTGTAACTCCAGTTCCAGGGGAATTCGACACCCTCTTCTGACCTCCATGTCATTGCACGACACGGGTGCACAAACCTGCATGCAGACAGTACATTCATACACATACGAAAATAAATAAAAAATAAAAAATAAATAAAATAGTTCAACAAAGCTACATGTTTAGCAATAGCCTTGTTTCTGATCTCCACTGTAGTGCATGTATCAAGCAGAAAACTTAAGAAAACAGAAAACAAGAAAACAGAAAGCAAATAAAACCACTATAAATTTCACTTATCCTACCCAACCACTACCTCCAACATAGCCACTGGATATACCTAACCCCTTTCTATTTTTCTCTCAAGTTGCAAGTACTCTGGACCAAGGCTTTGAATTCTCCCATAAGTTTACATATAACTATAAAAATAAGAAGTAAAACCACTCCCTAACTTTACAAGCAAAACTTACCTGCATTATCTCTCATTTATTGTTCAAAAATGAACTAACTTCTTAAAAAATAAACACACCCTAGCAACCCATTAACACTACTGATGAGCCTCCCAACCCCCAACCTCAGCACTGGGGAGATAGATCTCTATAGTTAATGAAAGAGTAAATGAATATTTTGTTTCAAAAATCTGAATGAATTAATTGATGAATAGCAAGCAAATGCATTCTGGCCTAGAGGGGAAAATAGGAGGCCATTTTTGCAAAGCTGTTCTCTGGCCAGAAAATTTTCCACAATGGGACATGACCAGGCAGTGGCTGGGACAGCTTACCTGTTTGTCACAGGGAGATATATATATGATATATACATATATCCCTGTGATAAATATATATATATGATACATATATATGATATCATATATATAAATATATATATGATATGAGATATATATCATATATATATGTATATATATATATATATATATATATATATATATATCTCCAAACTATTTGCAGTCTATACTTTGGTAAGCACAGTTTGGGACTTACAAAGATTTCTTTTTCTTTGACCTGGTGCATTTTAAACTATTTGGCTTCCAAGTATTAAGTAGGAAAGAGAACAATATGTGAGAACAAATTCAGTTGGCTTCCACTGGCTGGAGGCACTCTGACTTTGAAACTGCCCTCATCCCCAAGTTTGCTGACCTGGCCAGGGCTCTCTCCATTACATCACATCACCCCCTGGAGGCAAGGACCACAACACATCTACAGAAAGACTTTTCAGTCCAATGCCCATTTCCACGCCACCCTGACTGTTCTCCGCTCATAATGATGAAGGTGTCTGTCAAGAACATGTAGTGCTGCATCATTCTGCTCACGGTCTTGGTCTTCTGCAATGATTAATGATGGAGACAGAGTAAAGGTGTTATGTCTCTTCTACATGCTCAGCATGACATTAAGAGACAATGATCTTAGAAGTTTGGCCAATTACACTGAACTGTGAAGGGTTGCAATGTGGGATATGTTAACTAGCCAGAGCTGTCTAGTAACTGAACTTCTTGCCTGCCATTTATTTGTGTGTGTGTGTGTGTGTGTGTGTGTGTGTGTGTGTGGTCAACAATATACAAGGGGGGTTATTGTATTTCATTTTTAATGATAAAATATCATATACTAGGTAATGTGTGAACAAATTTATTTCTCACACTTCTATAGGAAGTCTAAAATCAAGGGACCAGCATGTTGCATGTCTGGTCTTAGCCTTAAACACTGCATCCTCCTGAGAGAAGAAAGGTCAGGTTCTCACCTGGCAGAAAACACAGGGAGAAAGGAATGAGCAGCCATCATCCAGTTCCATTCATGGAAACTCTACCATCATGATTTAGTCTGCCCTGAAGGTCCCATCTCTACAGGAGTTACACTGGCTGATGACTGAGCTTCAACGTGAATTGTGAAGGATACAAACATTCAAACCATTGTAGGATGAGAGAACCGGGCAGAAGCCAGACCATGCAAGGCACCTTAGACCATGGTGATGTATTTGTACTTTAAGTTTGAAGAGAAAAATAGGAAGGGTTTTTGATCTTTGGAGTAATGAAATCTGCTACATTATTTTAAGGGATGACTCTGGTGACCTGTTCTATGTCGGGGTTAGAAACATTAGGAACACACAAAGATATGAGGGTCACCACTCCACTAGCCTCAGTACATGAAGCTAAATGGTCATTAATTATTTAAGATTTGCTCAAAAGGAAACTTTACAGAAGAGGGAAAATGTCTAGCATCTGCTAAGTACTTGTTTGTCCTAACCCTTTAATGTAGGCATTAACACACAATCAGCATCAAGGAACTGAGGAAGAGGAGCAGAAAGAAACAATAGAAGCAGTCCAAATGTACAAAGATTAGACAAGGATCAGCGATAAGAATCTCCTGGTTCCATGGTGAATTCTTCCTTTATATGAGTATTACAGTGTTATGAGTATAATTTACTATATACAATGATAGCATTAGATATATTTAAGTGCCATTAGCTCTTACATATATCTTAAGGTCAATGATATGCAAGATCTATCTTTTGTCCTGCAGTGTGTGCCTGGCAGCTTCCTCATAGACATCCCTCTCTGGGCTATTTCTCGAGGTTGTTTTCCTTCTCAGGTTGCTGGTTATAGGCAAAGATCCATGGCGCACAGGTGTCTGCTTCTCAACCAAGGCTCCTTGTTTAAATGCGTCCTGCAATTCCACCCATTGTGATTCAGTGTAAGCAGCTGAACTTTCCACAGTTTCTCCCTTTGCTTTTTTCCCTTGATAGGGAACGATAGAGAGTGGAGCAGATGTGTGCTGGCGAAGGGCTTTTAGAGCGTGATGATGTGAAGGTCAAGAAAATGAAGCTGACTCCCTCTCTCCTCCCTCCCGGCCTCCCGCTATGAAGATTTCTGACATAAAAAATGAAAGGGGACAAAGGCAAGCAGAAGAAGCCCCGCTCTTCTTAAACCCTTCTGGGAAAAGCGGAGATCAAAGATACTTTGTGGTATTGCAGGAATTGAGATTCTTGTCGTCCAAGAAGGGGCAGAGGAGAGTCCGGGCTTCACCTCCACTCGCCATCCAACTGTACTGTGTGCGCTCCTTGCTTTCCTCCAGGGCCTTCCCTCTCCTGGGCTCTGGCTCCCGTGTCCTTTAAACAGAACTACATCATAAGGCCTGAGCAGGCCACCCAGAGAGCGGAAGGAGTACTGCAGTGCTCCAGATAACTTCACCAGTTCTGAGGCGAAAGCAAGAGACCAGATAAAATGAAACAGCACAACGCCCTTCAGTAAAACGAAATGACGGGGACCAAGAATGAACCACGCTCAACTTGCTGACATTTTCTGGATGTTTTTTTTTTTTTTTTTCATCAGGGTGATGGCAATCGGTTGTCAACTTGAGAGGAGCTCGAATCACTTAGGAGACACAGTTCTGGACATGTCTATGAGGGAGACTGGGTTAACTGAGGTGGAAAGACTGTCCTCCAAATATGGCTGGCCCCCTCCCATGGGCTCGGGTCCTGGACTGAACAAAGAAGAAAGAGCAAGTAGAGACCCTGCATTCATCACTCTCTGTTTCCTGACTGTTGATACGAGGTGACCTGCTGCCTCGTGCCCCTGTCACCATGCCTTCCCCACCATAATGGACAGCACCCTCAAAGACTGAACTAAATAAACCCTTTCTCCCATAAGTTTCTGCTAGTACAGCATTTTTTCACAACAACAAAAAAAGTAACTGATACAGTAAGCTACATGAAAATTATCGGTATATCAGATTCTCTGATCCGAATAGGCTTGCCCTCCCAGACTGAGCTGCTTCTAGAGTATGCTTGATTTAATAAATATTTACCAATTTAATTTTGTATATACTCTGCATACAGTCTGTATTGATAGAGTATAACTTCATGAAATTTTACAAAGTGAACACCGATATATAACAGGAACCAGATCAAGAAAACTCCCTAGCACCCCAAATCCTCTTTCAGGCCCCCCTCCTCTGTGTCTCTCTAACCTAAGCAGGCAAGCATAGGGAATAGTTTAGCAACCTGGTACTCAACTTGGTTTGAGTTATGCATATCTCAGTCTTCTAATAATACATTTGACAACCTAGCCTCTCTCTCTCTCCTCTCTCTCTCTCTCTCCCTCTCTCTCTCCCTCTCCCTCTCCCTCTCCCTCTCCTCTCTAAATAAGGCAGCAACCTCACACCCCACCTATATCAGGCTACATATACACCATTTCTGAACAACGAAGTAAGTTTCTCCTCCCCCCAACAAACAATCAAGCTTTGAGAGTTTCTATTCAAACATATTCTCAATAAATCCAGGTACAAAGATGGAAAGGCTGATGTGGCCGGAGCTGGTTTAGGGTCCAGTAAGCCAAAACTTCATCCTTAAGTAAACTTGTGGGAGAATCTCCTGTTTTACCATCCGATGCTTATGTAACTGGATGTGCATATGACTAAAATCAGATGTATTATGGGACAAGACATTCAAAGCTTAATACACTCATATGATCTAGTCTATCAATCATCAAAATAGAAAGTCACACTTACTATGCCCTTTTGTAACTTCTCTTTTGTAAATTTTGTAAATTTTTCTTTCTCTTGAACCCCATAAAAGGAAGCACCAAATAATAATCAGGGTCTTTGAGTACCCACACCCATGTGGGCTGCTGTCTGTCCCCCTCTATGACCAAAGTTTACTTGCTACTTTAACAAATCTATATGAGCCCTTATTTCCAGTCCTTTTTTGACAAGAGGCCAAGAACCCAGAAATGCATGGCCTAGACCCCAACTACCAATAATCCCCCCTACCGCTTCTAGAAAGATCCTAACTTTATTGATATTGATAAGTCCTGGCTCTTGACTTCAAAGAAATGGAATCCTGTAGTGTGAGTTCCTACCTGCTGTTAACTTCTTTGTTCAACTCAATGTTTGTGAACCCCACCTGAGTTCTTCCCATTGAGTCCCGCCTCCCAATACTAATGCTCTGGGGCTAACACATACATGAATTTCAGAAAGAACAAACACGCAGACCACAGTGTTGCTTCATAGTTTTCCATAACCAGTGTCCAAATTCAGACCCCCCCCCCACTTCTTGAGTTCTCTGGCTGGGCCCCAAATACAATCAACTGTGTGATTGTGGAATGGAGGCAAAGAGGAACACAACACACACACACACACACACACACACACACACACACACACACACACAGAGAGAGAGAGACAGGCCCACAGATCAGAACACACAATGGAAGCAGAAATTCGAAGAGACACAGGCAAAGGTCCAGAAACACCAGCACCAGAATTTGGAAGAAAGAAGGAAAAAAAAGAAAGAAGGAGTACCCACTGTGAGCTTCCAGAAGGAGTACCCACTGTGAGCTTCCAGAAGGAATACCCACTGTGAGCATCCAGAAGGAATACCCACTGTGAGCTTCCAGAAGGAATACCCACTGTGAGCTTCCAGAAGGAATACCCACTGTGAGCTTCCAGAAGGAAGACCCACTGTGAGCTTCCAGAAGGAGTACCCACTGTGAGCTTCCAGAAGGAGTACCTACTATGAGCTTCCAGAAGGAGTACCTACTGTGAGCTTCCAGAAGGAATACCCACTGTGAGCTTCCAGAAGGAATATCCACTGTGAGCTTCCAGAAGAAATACCCACTGTGAGCTTCCAGAAGGAATACCCACTGTGAGCTTCCAGAAGAAATACCCACTGTGAGCTTCCAGAAGGAATACCCACTGTGAGCTTCCAGAAGAAAGAAGGAGTACCCACTGTGAGCTTCCAGAAGAAAGAAGGAGTACCCACTTCAGTGAGCTTCCAGAAGTACTACAGCCTTAGGTTTACATTTTGGCAGAGTGTAATTAATTTATGACAAAACTGTCCTCCAGAAGCACATGAGAAGAAACTGCTCTGGTTTCCAGTCCTCAGTCATTACAGCAACAACAGGAAAGTCGTGCAGATAGAAGCTTCGGACTTGGATAATGGGCAGAGGCTGGAAGAAGTATGAGACACGGGACAATAAAAGCTCACTCACACTGGCTTGCATAGACTGTTATTAAAAAGGCAGGCACTAGGGGGCTGGAGAGATGGCCTAGTGGTTAAGAGCACTGACTACACTTGCAGAGGACCCGGGTTCGATCCCCAGCACCCACATGGCGGCTGAGAACCGTCTGTCAGGAGAACTCCAGTTCCAGGGGAATCCAACACCCTCTTCTGGCCTCCGCCGCACTGCACGACATGGGTGCACAAACCTACATGCAGACAGTACACTCATACACATAAAAAATAAATAAGGTTAAAAAAAAAAAAGGCAGGCATTAAAGGTATTATGGGTAAGGTGAAGAGCGTGTTACAGACAGAATGCTAACCTAATTTGCATTCTGTCTTTATAAGTAAAGCACTGCTCCTTAGTATTGAATTTGGATGTTTGACTGAAGAGACTTCCAAGCAAACTTTCCAAATGATCCTATAGTTTCTTCTGATCCTTTGTAGTAAATATGAAAAAGAGACAAAATGATTCCTTTAAGCAAACAGAGGACTTGATGATGGTGGTGGTTTGAATAAGGAATGTCCCCCATAGGCTCCAAGGGCTTGAATTTGGCCCCAGTTTGTGGTATTGTTTGGGACTGGGCATGGAACCTATAGGAGTTGTGGCCAGCTGGAGAAAGCAAGCCACTGGGGGGGGGGGCGACGCTCTCAGCCCTGCCACACCAGCACTCTCTCTCTCTCTCTCTCTCTCTCTCTCTCTCTCTCTCTCTCTCTCTCTCTCTCTGAAAACTCTAAGATGTGAGCAAGCGCTCATCTCTCTGGTCTCCCACCTTTCCCAAAAGCGATCCCTGTTATCATCGTGGATCCTGTGAGCGGTATGTTTTTGTTCATTTGTTTTATTTTTGTGACTGTGTCTAAAGAGCTCCGGCTGACCTAACACTTATCATGTAGCTCAGTTTGGCCTTGAACTTGCAGTGATTCTCCTGCCTCTGCCTCTTGAGTGTTGAAGTTATAGAGGCACACAACTATGCCCAGAAAGAATGTTTTCTTACAGTACCAAAAAAAAAAAAAAAAAAAAAAAGTGATGATAAATTAAGGACCTTGAGGCAGTGTGGACTTGGCACCTGGGCTCCAAGTGTAACCATGTGCATAATTGTAAAATGCAGTCAGAGACAAACTTAACTAAAAAGGAGAATAAAATGTAAAATATGGCAGAGAGAAAGACATATATTATAGATACTACAGGTAATTGACCAAGCTTACCTAGCTACTAAGTGCTGGGTTCAAATCCATACAGGCTGAATCTCTGAGATGATGGTCCTCTCAGTCCACCATGCTATAGACCTGGACTTGGAGAGGAAAGGGGGGGGGGCTGTGAGCCAATGAGCCTTTATCTTACTGCAAAATGAGATGATCATACATGGTTGGCTTTATTCCCTAGGTTGTTTTGAATTTAAATAAAGAAAATTCAGATTAGCATTGCTTTCTAAATGTAATGTATAATGACAATTTTAATAGATATGATTTCAGAGATAAGTATGACAAAATACAAATATAGGCTCCCTGGACTTTTGTTTTCAAAATGTGGACCAGGGATGGAGCGATCCCTCAGCAGTTAAGGGCACTTGCAAGGCTTTTCCAGGATGGCAGCTCCCGAGGTGGCAGGTGCATTCTGAGCAGCTAAGGGTAAAGACTGGGAGGGGGAATTACGGGCCCCCAAGAGCATTGGGAAGAGTCAGAGGTGATACGAGGGCATTTGGATGCTTAAGGTCTACAATTTAGCACTAAAGACATCCCTGGAGGGCATCAGGAGACAACAGGGGAAGCTCCAGTGCCTGAGCCTTTCTCCTGCTGAACCCAGGTACAGACCTTGGCACTGCTCTAGAAGACCAGCTGGTTGATTAAGGTTGTACAGTGGTTCTGTGAGTACACCTCACCAGGTGGGTGATTAAGGGTGCACAGCGGTTCTGTTGAGTACACCTCACTGGGTGGGTGATTGGGGTCCACCCCACTTGGATGTGGGGAACTCCAGCTGCATTGCAGGGGAAGCATGGTGACCTGCCAGCCCACAGGACCAGCAGTGCCTGGGGCCCTCAGGGTGTGGATTCTGCAGGCCTCGGAGCTTCCGGCCGGCTTGGGTGTTTCCTGGTTTAGTTCATTGGGTGAACTGTTTGCTGGTTGGGTGAGGGGTAGTGGTCTGTACAGTGTTAGGATACAGTTGAGATTTTGAAGCCTAGAGTATCCATACCTGTGAATCAATTAGGACCTCAACAAACACCTGAAGAGTATAACCAACATTGGCGTCAGCTCAGTAAGCACCTAGGCTTCACATTGGAACCACTCCCAACAGAAGCTACCCAAATGCCTAACGCTCAATGAAAGAAAGACTCAGGTGTATCTCCACCAAACACTAATACCCCTATTCAAGTACCCTGTCGTGAAGATCCCTTGGATATAACTCAGGATACAAATCTCAAAAGAACAATTATGAATATGATTAGAGAAATTAGGAACTTGAGGGAATTTAAGGACCTTATAAACAA
The DNA here is from genome assembly GCA_009823505.1 of Rhizomys pruinosus. Lineage (NCBI taxonomy): Eukaryota > Metazoa > Chordata > Mammalia > Rodentia > Spalacidae > Rhizomys > Rhizomys pruinosus. Next base: position 1,381,948 of record VZQC01013272.1, on the reverse strand, counting down.
GGAAGTCTGGGATCTAAAAGATAAATTGAAAGAGGACAACCATAAATTGCAGAATGAAATTACAAAAGATATAGAAACATTGAAGAAAATTCAAGTTGAAATGAAAAAAGAAATGCAACATTCCACAAAAAACTTGGAAAGATGGGAGAAACTCTTACTAATAGAATGGCTGAAGTAGAAAATAGAATATCAAGATTGGAAGACAAAATGAAAGAACTGGATAAATCAATTAAAGATTATGAAAATTAAAAAAAAAAAACAAGAATAACAAGGAACTGTGGGATACTATGAAAAGACTAAACCTACGAATTACAGGGATAGAAAAGGAAGAATACTCACAGGATGGTGGTATGGCTCAGGTCTTCAACAAACTTTTAGAGTAAAAATTTCCCAAATTAAAGCAAGAGATACCTATACAAGTATTAGAAGCATATACAACTCCAAGAAGACAAAACCAGAAAAGAAATTCTCCATGCCATATCATAGTAAAAACACTAGATGTTCAAAGCAAAGAAAGGATACTGGGGCTGGAGAAATAGCCTAGCAGTTAAGAGCACCGACTGCTCTTGCAAAGGACCCGGTTCGATCCCCAGCACCCGCATGGTGGCTGAGAACCATCTTTAACTCCAGTTCCAGGGGAATCTGACACGCTCTTCTGACCTCCACAGTATGGCATGACACAGGTGCACAAACCTACATGCAGACAGTACATTCATACACATAAAAAATAATAAATTAAAAAATTTTTTAATTATTAAAAAAAAAGAAAGGATACTGAGGGCTGCAAAAGAAAAGCAGTAAGTTACTTCCAGAGGAAAACCTATCAGAATTGCAGCTGATTTCTCAGTGCGGACGATGAAAACCAGAAGAGCTTGGTCTAAAGTATTCCCAGTTCTAAAAGACTATAGATGCCAACCCAGAGTACTTTAAATATTTTATTTATTTATTTATGTGTATGAATGTACTGTCTACATGCAGGTCTGTGCACCCATGTCATGCAATGCTGCAGAGGTCAGAAGAGGGCGTCGGATTCCCCTGGAACTGGAGTTCTCCTGGAATTGGAGTTACAGACGGTTCTCAGCCACCATGTGCATGCTGGGGATCAAACCCAGGTCCTCTGCAAGAGCAGTCAGTGCTCTTAACGGCTAGGCCATCTCTCCAGCCCCCAGAGTACTTTATCCATCAAAAATGTCTATTATAATTGAAGGAGAAAGGAAAACGTTCCATGATATAAATAAGTTGAAAGAACTCTCCAATAAGCCATCCCTACAGAGAATACTTCAAGCAATACAAACAGTGGAGAAGGGCAGGGTTGACTATAACCAATCAACACCAGAAAACAAATGATACTACCACTATGGAAATAAAAAACTAGGGTAAAAATGTACTAGAAATCAAAATGATTAGAAGCAATTTGATTCTCTCAACAACAGTTTTAAATATCAATGGAATGAATTCTCCAATTAAGAGACAGAGATTAGAAGAATGGATTAAGAAACAAAGCCCATATTTTTCTTTCTAAGAAAGAAGGAGGAGTCACTATGCTACTACTAGATAAAACAGAATTCAAGGCCTTTGGTTGTGTTTTGTGTGTGAGACATTTGATCACTAGGTGGAACATCTTTGGGATGGATAGACAAGCTTTTTGCCAGGCCTGTGTGGTCCGTTTCTGAATACCTGAAAAGATTTGGTTGGCTGGAGCCAGCCCTAGGACTTAGAGGATCACTTTAAGGTTTTTATTTTGTGGTGATGTGTTTAGGGGAACTCCCCTGTTCAGCTGGATGGGCATAAATATTGCAAAGTTTAGTAGAAAAGAAGATGCTTATACTGTATTGAAGTAGTTAAACGTTTCTAGAGTAGAATGGTATAAACATTAAAGCCAGTTTACTAATGGTCTAAATGAGATTTTAACCACACAGAGTTGTGGTTGTTTTTTGGTCCATTCCTGGCTTGTACTGGACTTCCAGTTGTAGATCCAGATTAAAGGGGAGTAGACAAGATATGGGTTACCTTTGACTACTGAAAGATATTTTTGGTCTCTTTCTATTATGCAAGTGTTACTTTTGATATCTGTTCTGCACATCTCAAGATAACTTGACTCAAGAAAAGCTAGGTTTACTTCTCTGAACTAGTGGCACACACTCCAGAAGGATACAATTTGGACAGACTTGGTAAATTTTTTCAGCTTAATTCTGGTCAACAGGTATGTTCCCAGTTATTGGAAAACTACAAACCAGGATATGGGGTTTGGGAAATGGCTTTGCCTGCTTATCCTGTGGTGTTAAGTTTCTTCCAGTCAATGTTTATGCAAGGCTTCTTGGGGTTTTCTTCAAGCTTTATTTAAATATGATACAGTAATTAAAAGTACCAGATTGGTTTGATTTAACTTTTTTGGATGATTAATGCCCATACCTAAGGCCCATGCCAATTTGGCCAAGGGATTTAAGGGATAATTTTGTTCCTTGCCCTCTGAGGTCAATTGGTCCCAGGGAATTTTGTCCGGGAGCATCTCTTAAAATGGTCTGCAATTGTGAGTCAGCAGGCTTCCTGTGCCAGGAAGGTCTTGGAGATCCACTAACAGAACCCCAGCCAGTGTCCAGTCTATAACGATGAAGCTCAATACAGAGGAAAGTCGCCTGTGCTCCAAAGGGAAGCCTGGTCTAGCAAGACCTGACCTTGTCCTCAGTAGACGGAACTGGTTAAGAATGGCAGGAAGGGGGGCTGGAGAGATGGCCTAGCGGTTGAGAGCGCCGACGCTCTTGCAGAGGACCCAGGTTCGATCCCCGGCACCCACATGGCGGCTAAGAACCGTCTGTAACTCCAATTCCAGGAGAACTCCAGTTCCAGGGGAATTCGAGACCCTCTTCTGACCTCCGCGGCATTGCACGACACGGGTGCACAGACCTGCATGCAGACAGTACATTCATGCACATACAGAAATAAAAAAAAAAAAAAATTTTTAAAAAAGAATGGCAGGAAGGAACCAGGCGCTCATAACCCCTCCCCCCAAAACCTGGGTGTCCCTTGAAGACCAGAACCTTAAATGACCTTGAGAAAAAAAGTTTGGTTAATCTGGGCTGATTGTGTGGACTTAAGCAACCCCAAAGAAAGTACAACCAGAAGATAGTCAATATATTTCCTTTAAAGCCTGAAAATTTGTGCCTCCATGTATTGGAGTTATAGGAAATAATGTTAAACAGGCATAAAAACCTTAGATCTTGCCCTTGATTAAGAGTAGGGTCACCTGCAGCCAAAGAACAAGCCCACTATTGTTCTTAATTAATGCTCAATAATAAAATTTTCCTCTTTCTTTCTAGCAACTATCCAAGTGGAAACCCATATCCAGACTATTGAAAAGCCTGAAAAGCAGGTCCTGAATCCAGACATCAAGGCCAAATGAACAGAAGGAGAAACCTAATAAATGGATTCTTTGAAACACCTGGTCAAGAAATGCTAATGGACTTTTAAGGTGGACACTAGAATTCACCCTGTTCTTACTTCTCCTGGTCCCCTGACTAGATAATGTACCTAACTACTCCTGCCTTCATTTTGCTTTCACAGGAACCAGTCAAGGATTTTTTTTCCTTCTATAGTTATGCTTGAGGGTCTTTTAGATTGACCCTCTGAATAGGGGATACCACAGTTGCCATATCCAACATCCCTTCTGGGCATGGAAGAAGTTAGAACAGTCAGTGTCCCAATTCCCTTCTGGTGATTGGAGTGACCCTATTCAGAGGGTAACATAACTAAACAGGAGCTAGAAATTGATTAGGCAGTTTAGGGATGAAACCCCCCCCAAAAAAAAAAAAAGTTAACCAGACTTTCTCAGTTGAGAACGCAAGGCTTCCTGGACTAGCCAGTAAACACATATCCTTCTGATAGCCCTGAAAGAGCAGGAAAAGAAGAAAGAAAAGAAAGAGAGAAGGGAAAAAAGAGAATCATATACCAAGCCCTGTAGATTGATTCCTTATTTCACCAGAATAAGAAATGGAAACACACACACACACCTTTTTTGTCCTTGTTGCTTTGTTTTGTTATTGTCATTTTTTATTGTTTCTGTTTTCTTGTGTAAAGAAAAAAAAATAAAGACAAAAAAATAATAAGAAAAGATCATTTGCTGCTCCTCTGCAACAGAATTCAGTTCCAGGCACCCATATCAGGCAGCTCATAGCCACCTATGACTCCAGCTCCAGGGTCCTCTTCTAGCCTTTGAAGATACCTGCACACACACACACACACACACACACACACATGCACAATTAAATTTAAAAATAAGTCTTTAAAAAATAAAAATGTACCAGGCGTGGTAGTGCATGCCTTTAATCCAGGCACTCAGGAGACAGAAGCAGGTGGATCTTTGTGAGACAGAGGCCAGCCTGCCTGGCCAACATATCAGATTCCATAATACTCATGGAATTCGCCTCAGGGAATAGGAAACTTGAACACTGAGGTAACAGTAATCTGAGTTCTAGGGAAGGGTTGATTATTTTCTTCATCCAAACCCAGCCATTTCTACCAGATAATCAAGACACATACTCATTCCAAGGTAAATATGCTTAGAGACAAAAGTCTAGACATAATATGTCATATCTACCAGGTGGAGAAATGTGAGCCTCAAAGTACTTTAAGAAGCTAAATTCATTCACAGGATCTTGTTACCTTCAAAGCATTTATGGAACGGCTTTCTGACATTGTTTTTCCCATTCGGTTTTCCCAGCCCCCAAAGCAAGCAAACGATCCACTAACAATTCAGTCTCAGCCTGTAACCCTGTAACCTGGCTCTGGGGTGCCGTCCCCAACGTATTTTCCCAACTCATTCACAAGAGTTGGCTCAGAAAATCTTCAAGCTATTTCCAAAACTGAAATCTACCCTCAAAGGACCAAGACCTGCTAACATAATTTTCTTTCAAGTTTTAAAATTTTGCCTGAGTTAACAATCTAAAAGAAGTCTCAAGAACATTCAAAAAGTCTGTAGAGCAGCCCAAGGAATGTCGGGTTCCCCTGGGTCTCACTGTGAAGAAGACATGTTTAAAGCAGAAAAGTCTAAAAGAAATGACTTGGGTATCACAGACAGAGTGACCTGGGTTACAGTCCGGCTCCCTCACCCACTGGCTGGGTGTCTGTGGGCCTTTTATTTTTCTATGCCTCAGTTTCCTCCTCCTCCTCCACAAAATAAAGATCAGCTCTCAGGTAACCACGAAAGTGCACTGTCTACCAACGTAGTTTGGAAATGAAAAGGGAAATCTTCCAATAATTTACACAGCACACTAAGCAGAGACTGGGATTTTTTTGTTTGTTTCTTTTTTTTTAATTTATTTTTTTATTGATGCTTTGTGTATTTCATACATCATTTTCCAATTCAGTTCAGGCATATTTCCCCTTCCCTTCCCCCCACCCCACCCCACCCCATCCCAGATCATGCATTCTGCCATAACTGTCCTACATCTTTCTCTGTTTTTTTTTTCCATTTTTTAGCAATAAGCAATAATCTATGAGTACAAGCATCCTTCATTTTAAACCAATTTGCAAGCAGCTGTGTCCAAACCCACACAGCCCCTTGGTCCCACCATCCAGCAGGGGGGGCCCACATGTTCAATCAAGTTGATCAAATGAGCGTCCAGGCCACATTGCTGTAGTTTCACCATTCACCCCAATCGCAGCCCTTACATTCTACCACGCCCCTCTTCAGCAGATTTTTTCCTAGGCTTAGAAAAGGGGCACAGGTGGATGAGAAGCAAAACAGTCTACTTTCTCTGGAGTTGTTGTCTTGGACTCTGGTCAGCTCTGGCTGTTTTCTTTCATGGGCTGACAGTCTGTCCAGGAATAACCTTTCGATCCTACTAATGAAGCATAAGCAATTAGATATATAGGATTCAAACAGTACCAATTGCTATCGTAGGCTACCCCAGTATAGACAGAGATGTTTGGATGGTATGTTAATCCATGAATTACATTTTTTTCTGTTGAATATGACAAGGTCTTACTGTGGCTTATAACATCTCCTGACTATTAGAGGATGTAAGCTTGTAGCATCAGCCGTGGGTTATTCCTCCAAGGAGAGAGCCAATAGCCAATTAGATTTGGGATATAAAGGCATATGGCTGTGTCTTCTGCATGGTATTTCCAGGCAGATGAGGTGAAGCTGGTGCTGATGGAGGAGACTTGCTTGACTCAAGGAGACCCATATTTGCTTTATTGGTTTAGTGGCCTTTGGTAACACTCTCTGGTATTCCAGAGACCATCTGTACACTTGCATGTGTGATCTCAATACATCTTTCCCATCTTAACGTCAAGGTTTTCGACAGCAGGGCCTTATCGCCTCTCTTCTTCAGGTATCACAGTTTTAGAGGCAAGGACCTTTACTTTTGTGGGGGCTTGGATCTCCTGGCCAACATCTCCCGGGTAGAATAATGCCATGCTGTTAGTCGATTAATTTTTTTATTTTATTTTGTGTAAGTGCATAGTCTTAAGGGAGGACTTTTAGTATTGAATATTTGGTTCTGAATAGAGAGAAATCTTTTCACAGTTCCTATGTCTATTAGTCAGATTAAAGAGGCAGTTCTACAACGTCGGTTTTATAAGAGATTATGACCTCTATAATAGTTGTCCCAATTATACAGGTGGGAGAACAACATCATCATCAAGTTCTCCTTGTTCTATTGGGGGGAGGTAAGAAAGTCTCACTTTACAAAGACCTTTGCGGCACCTAGAAGGTATCAGTAGGAACTCATTCTACTAGTGGTTACATTAATCGACAAGGTTTGTTGTTAGTAGTCCTTCCCAGCAATTGAGCTTTTGTACTCTAGCTTTCTTTTCAGTTGTTCGACTGGCTCAACCTTTTCTGTTGTCACTTTCCGGTACATTCTACTCGATGCAATCCTGTACTTTTTTTCTCTGCCATTTGAGGTGGTGACTTAGGTTGACCTTTGGAAAATACAATCGTTTCCGTAGTGTTTTAAAAGATTTGATTGCAAAGGTTTGGACAAAAGGTTTTCATATGCGTGTAACTTACCCCCCCCCGTGCGTTTATTTTAGGTCTTTGTTTTGAACCCATGAGTCTCCAGAAGGAGTTTGGATGAATACATAACCTATAGGGTGGAATAAGGCACAATTTTCATCAAATTCACCCATGCTGTTATTGGTGACTGTATGTGAAGTTGGGAAGCAAACTGTATTTTTTTTTTATATTCTTATAGTACATCTTATAGTTGAAAAAGAGAATGCTACGAGGTGATACCGTACAACAGAAAAATTATAGAGAACATTTGTATGTGCCAATCCCAAAGTTATTGTTATACAGATTTTATGTAGAACAAACGTGGACAACAGCAATTTATATCTCCATTTAACTCAGATGCATTACCGTTTTTATCAGAGCCTGTAAACCAATGTTGTTTAATATACACATACTTACTTTTACTGAGTCCTAAAACACCATGTAACCTGTAGATAGTGCTTTGCCTTTCCAGAGTGAACAGAGGGTTGTGTTTAGGTCTGCCCTGGTCCTGCAGCGAGACTGGGATTTTTATAGACAAACCTAGTCCTTTTAGGATATTTGTGAGGAATCCATAATATAATGGATTTATAGAATACTACTGTGCTCGATAGCTTTAGCATCAACTTGACACAGCTGGGCTGTGTGTCAATTGGGAGCCTCAATTGGGAATCGTCTCCATTGGACTGACCTGTGACCACATGTGTGGAGTATTATCTTGATTGTTGAGCAATGTGGGAAGACCCAGCCCATTGTGGGTGGTGCCACTCCTGAGCAAGTTGTTGTGTGTACTGTATAAGAAATCAGGCTGAGCATGGGCTAGAGAGCAAGCCAGTAAGCAGCATTCCTCTATGGCCTGTGCTTCAGCTTCTGCCTCCAGGTTCTGGCCCTGAGATCTTACCTTGGGATCCCTCGGTGCTGAACTATGACCTGGGAGATGTAAGGCGAATAAACCCTTTCCTTCCCAAGTTGGTATTGGTCAGAGTGTTTTGTCTTAGCAATCAAAGAGAAACTAGAAAAATAACTAAGTTGTAGCCCTATATGATATATACCACATTCTTATTACTGCTACTATGACTATCATCATCATCATCATCATCATCATCATGAAATCCTATTATCTGTCTGCCTGCTCCCATGGGTCTTGCTTTCTTAAATCTTTTACTTTCAAATCTATGCCAATCTGTCAGTGTGTCAGTCTGCTTTGTTAATAGGTCTGCATTTGCTTACCAGTGCTGCCAATAGAACTAACCCCACCCCCTTCTATCCTCCCCTCCTGGATCTGAAAGATGGTACACAGAATGGCAGGACTCTTTGAACTTGAATTCACCAGGAAGAAGGCAGTACAGGCTCATATGTCACTGGTGCTGTGAATGGACCAGGCCCATACATTAGCATTTGGAGATGTGTAACAAGCCCTCTAACTACTTTGCTCTCAAGAGGTTGAACTTCCTCCAGGCAAACCCATGACACCAAAGGATGACTATGCACCCAACAGTGTCCGGCCACCATACTTCAACATTTTACCTTTTAGGCACAAGTGTGTCATGTCCTTTCTAAGCTAGTACATCCTTCAAGGCTAGTACATACGTATCACAGACAAATACATCCAAGTGTCTTAAGATAAAATCAATTTTCTGTGATGAGCTTCCAGGCCTGCTTAACCCTCTCCAGGACATTCAGGCTTCCCTGAGCAAACTGCAGTGATGGTGATAAGACCAGGACAGGAGCGGACAGGGAGGAACAGGGTCTCAGATGCCGTCCTGCCTGGATTGGAACCCTGAACTGATTCGCAAGTGCCTGAACCTGTCTATGCCTTCCTTTCCTTATTTGTTTACTAGAAAGAACAACAGTATCTAACAGGGAGTTGCCACAAGGGTCAAACGATTTACAAGAGCCAATTTTTATGAAGTGCTTTTAAAAGACTTTACTGTGACAAAGCACTTTAATAAGCTATGTTGGTTGCTATTGTTGTTTTCTGATATCAAATACATCAATCACTCTGCTATGAATCCTTGAATTTTCTAACAGAAGCCAGGTGTCCAATGGTTCAGTTTGGATTCTGAAAGTACCCAGAATTAATAAAGAGCCCACAAAGTAATGGCTGGGTCCCCCCAAGACAAAGCTTACTTCACATGGCCAGCCATATATGGGGTCCCCAGCCTATTCTCACTTTGGCTAGCAGATTACAAATTCAGGGCTTCCCATAATCCTTCCTGGGGTTCAATAATCTGCATGCAGTCTTCCATATCTAAATTAAGGGCTGTACTTTATCCAAAGTCCAGGGCAGGATCAGTGAAGTCTTTCTTTCATTCAATCACCCATTCAAGTGAATGGGATGCATTGTTTGTTTGTTAGTTTTGAGACAGGATCTCTCTGTAGCTCCACCTCTACTCTTTCTCTCCATCTTTCATTAGTTCCATCCGGTGAACAGAAGTCAAATGTCTTCCCCATGACCCCATCTCACGAGGAGGCGAAGTGAAGGGCCTCGTGATGTTGTCTCTGGTCATCATCTTTCCTCTTCCACCCCTGGCTCACTCCACTGCTACCACATTGGCCTTGTTTTTATTTTTATTTTTATTTTTCATATGTGTGTTTTGCCTGCATGTAAGTGCACCTATGTCCTGCAATGCCCATAGCAGCCAGAAGAAGGCATCAGATCCCAGGGAATTGGAGTTACAGATGTTTGCTAGTCACGGTGTTAGTGCTGGGAACAGAACCTGGGTCCTCTGCAACAGCAGCCAGTGCTCTTAAACAGCTGAGCCAGCTCTCCAACCCCCACACTGACCTAGACCTTTTTAAAACACACCAACCCACATTCACCCCAGGGCCTTCACACATTCTGATTTTCTAGTTGAAAGGCTCCTTTAGCTGTGATAGCCCTCAGGAAAGCCGTACCCCTGAGCCCATGCCCAGCCTGGTGCTTGCTAACTTACCTATCTTGTTCCACGTACTAATTTCCACCTGGCATAGATTCTTGTTTACTTGCTTATTTTTGACAAACCTTCTAGTGAAATAAGGATTTGGAGCTTTCTTCTGTATTCTTTGTCTCTGGAATCACTTAATACATATTTGTTGAAGGGTTGAAAGGAAAGAGGGGAAGAGGCAGAGAAAGTGGAAGGAGTAGAGAGGGGAGGGATTTTATCTATGGACTGTTATAAAGTGTAGCTGGGTGGCTGGAGAGATGGCTTCATGGATAAGAGCACTGACTGCTCTTGCAGAGGACTAGGGTTTAATTCCCAGCACCCACATAGTGGTTAACAACTATCCATGACTCCAGTTCCAGGGGATCTGATGCCCTCTTCTGACCTCTGTGGGCACTGCACGACAAAAGAGCACCTACTACATGCAAGCAATACACTTGTACACATAAAATAAAAATAATAAAATATTTTTTTAATTAAAAAGTGTAGCTGGTAAAAGAAGGACAGACGATCTTGACTCTAGACTCCACCCACCTCTGAAGGGCAGCAAAATGGAAAGGTCCATCCCTAGAACCAGGCAGCCTGCCACTGTGATTCATCTGAGCTCACCTCCCTCAGCTGGCACTGGAAGAGGCAGAACTGTAGGAGCAGCTGTAAGAGCTGACCCACCTCGTATCCACACATCCTGGGGTACCAGCCATGAGGTGGTGGATCTGTGGGGTGCCAAATTTAGGGCTTCAGAGGGTAAGAGCACTAGCTGCAAAAGCAAAATCTGTACCAGGGGTCAGGAGACAGTCCTATACAGACCTGCAGCCAACCACAGTAGGAAGCAGAACCCAGGAAGTTCCCACCAGGCCCTGGAGCACACCGGTGACCGGGCTTGGTCATGAGCCCATCCAAGTTCCCAGTCAAGGTCCTTGGGAATGATTTGTTAAAAGAAGAAGTTCTGTGAATAAGAATAGAGAGCCAAACCAAATTATAGACACCTCCGTGGGAACCCACAGGCTGATCAATACTGAGATAAAATCCAAACAATTCTATGCCAGAAATCTAACCCTGGATGCTCTCTCCCTTGTTTGTATTAAATGCGAGAGCTCACAGAAAGCAATTCATTCAACTATCATCTCCCTCTTCAAGCCAATCCCTTCCAAAGGGTTTCCTGTTGACCCACACGACTAACTTGAATCTAGAGGCAGCCTCTGAGGGTGGTTAATTGGCCACATCCCATCTTGTCGACAACAAGACTAGAAGTTAACTTTTCCAATCAACTGTCACAGCTTCAGTAAACATCTTCATCCAAGTGAACTCATCCACCTGAAGATTGTATCCCATTATAGAGAATAATAAACTGCCCAAGGTTAAACAAGAGAAAAATAAGAGGTTCCTGAAAGTCCCTCCTAACATTTAAGAGGAGGGACAAGATGGAGTGTGCTGATGTGTCCATTTGGGGTGTCAATAACAACTTATTTAACGCCATTATTTTAATCTTAGTCCATCAAAAAAGTATCCACAGAAATGAATACGCGGCCTTGGGAGCTATGTAAATGTATATTCCACTTGTCATTATCCAAGTTCAGTTTTACCTTAACTTAGCAGCCACCACCATTAAGCAGCATTTGTGAATTGAATTGCCTCCTGAGGAAGGCCAGCTGCCATCATTAGGCAAGCATTGCATGGGGGGCAGGTGTCAATCAAAAGCTCATGCGCTTTATCGATTGCCACCTGGGTAAGAAACACATTGCCACAGCTTGAACATTTCAGAGTCTGCTTGCTTCATCCGTACGCATTACTTCCTCTCCAAAATCAAGATGATCAGAACAAATTTCAAGTTCCCACAGGTCACTTTCCTCCCAAGCCCCAAGTCAGCAGAAATGGAGAATGCAGCTCCCTTTTCTTCTTTTCTCTGAGTAGAAAAAGTACCACATTAGGGTTCGAATGTGAAAAGGCCCCACAGGCTCCCCTGCTTGAACAGGCGGTCTTCAGCTGGTGGCACTCTTCGGGGGGATGGTGGAATCTTTGGGATAGGGAGTGTGGCTGGAGCTTGTCCAGGTGGGTCACTGGGGGGAGGAACCTTTGGCAGCTACAGCCTAGTCCCAGTTCTGCTCTTATTCTCAGCTTCCTGCTCCACCAAGAGGTGAACAAGCAGAGCCACAAACTCCTGCTGCCACAGACCTGATTTTCCTGCCACAGTGGACAGTAACTTGAAGCCATGAGCAAAATAAGCCCCTCCTACCTGGATTTCACATCAGAGCTTCCTCTAGCCACATCATCTGTTGATTGGCATAACATTGTAGTTGTTCTTTGAGCAATTCTATCTCAAGTGTTTTTAATATTTCCATTGCAAGCATTTCCTCTTGCTCTAATTTTTCTAAAATATCCCAGTAATGTGCTTGTGTTGGATAGCTTTAGTGTCAACTTGACACACCTGGGTTGAGGGAGCCTCAATTGGGGAATTGGCTCCATTGGATTGGCCTGTGGCCACATCTGTGGAGTATTGTCTTGATTGTCAGGCAATGTGGGAGGGCCCAGCCCACAATGAGTGGTGCCACCCTGGGCAGGTTGTGTACCGTATAAGAAGGCAGGCTGGGCATGACCCAGGGGAGCAAGCCAGTGAACAGCATTCCTCCATGGCCTGTGCTTCAGCTCCTGCCTCCAGGTTCCTGCCCTGAGTTCCTTCCTTGGGCTCCCTAAGTGATGAACTGTGACCTGGGAGATGTAAGCTGAATAAACCCTTTCCTCCCCAAGTTGGTGTTGGTCAGAGTGTTTTGTCACAGCAATGGAAGACAAACTAGGACAGAAATTGGTACCAGAGAATGGGGTATTGCTGTGACAGACCTGACCTTGGTGTTTTCGGGAAGGATTATGGAAGCGTTTGGAACTTTGGGCTAGAAAAATCATTGAATGCCTAAAGATGGTGGCTGTGGAACTTGGAACAGTTTTGCTGAAAGAGTTGTAGATGATGGAGGCCTGGCTTGTGAAGTTTCAAAGGGAAGCAGAGATCATCAGGACTGTTTAATCTGTGGGTTCTGGTCCAGCTGGGGCTGAAAAATCAGCTATAAGTAACAAGAGACCAGAACCTGAAGTGAAATCTTTGTTGTACTGGGACAATTGATGCTGGTTAGCTGGGACTGAAAAATCAGCTGTAAGTAACAAGAGACCAGCATCACTGTGGTGAAATCTTCTGGGAAGAATTTCTTCAGGATCAGCACACAGAAGCTGTGGTCCAGAAGGGGCCTGAGCCTCCATCTCAAGCCAGAAGCAGGACTTGGTAGTGTGTAAGAGTCTTCTATATGGTTCTGGTGTTGAAATTTGAGGGGGTCACAGAGAGCAGCC